>ML793079.1:355717-374370 GCA_009831015.1 Picea engelmannii
TATAAAGAAAGGTATATATAAAAGTTTTGATCATAACACCCATGTATCTTATGAAACCAAAGGTTAAATGAATCCCCAATCCAAATGCAGTGCAAGCCAAGCCACATAATAAATCGAAGCACGAGTACTGCTCAAAGAATCTTGCCAGTTGTAAAATGATAAGTGAGATGTAAGCGCAAAGGGCATATCAATCAGAAGGATGACAACGGTTCAAACAATGATTCTAATGTGACTTTGAAGGACTAAGATTTCACGTTTACAGTTGTGAAAACAAAACGAAGATAGGCGTGCGAAAAGGCGCAAAGAATAAAAGCATTGTTCATTTGAAAATTGCGATGAAAAATCAATGTTTGTGAAACATTGGTGTAGGCAGCTTATAGGACAATATAAAAAATTGAATAGGCTGCCAACAAGACCCTAGGAAGCGATATAAAGGTATGTTATTTATTACTTCCTACTAGTTGATTCAATGGTCAAAACTTAGGGAAAGAGTCATGTCCTGTCCTGTTTTGTTCTAGATCCAGGTGGATCTAGGGAGATCAGTTAGTGTCCGCACCTACCGATTAGTCCGATAACACCTGCCCTAAAGATAACTTTCCCAAACCTTTCATCGATCAGATTCTCGACGAGTGTGCGTGAAGCGAATTATTTAATTTTATGGACAAATTTTCAGGATATAATCAAATTCAAATTAAACCTGAGGATCAACACAAGACAACATTTATTTGTCCTTGGGGTACTTTTGCATATTGGAAGATGCCTTTCGACCTTAAAAACGTCGGAGCAACCTTTTAGCATGCCATGAATTTTTCCTTTCATGATCTTAAGCACATAGTCGAAACTTACCTTGATGATCTTGCTGCTCACTCTTGCAAGAGAGTGGATCACGTTACTCATCTTCAACTTGTTTTTGAAAGATGTCGTTATTATAGAATCCAGTTTAACCCTCACGAGTGCATATTTTGCATTAAGTCTAGTCGTCTTTTAGGTTTTCTAGTTTTTGAGACTGGGATCATGGTAGATCCACTTAATGTTGAGGCAATACTTCAGTTTCCTCCCCCATGCATGATTAGACAACTTCAAGTTCTACAGAGGAAAGCTAACTTTCTTCATAGGTTTATAGTGAACTATGCCACCATCACTAAAGGTTTCACGCGTATTTTGAAGAAGGACACCCCTTTTATGTGGGATGAGCGAGCCCAGGATTCCTTCGATGCTTTGAAGAAATGTTTAGTGTCAGCGCCTCTACTGAAGCCTCCCAACTATAGTAGAGATTACTTGATTTATATTGCCACGTCCGAAGACACGATCCATATGGTTCTGGTTCAGGAGGATGAAGAGCTCCATGAGCACGTCATTTACTATCTTAGTTGAACTTTTCTCGGTATTGAACTTAATTACACTCACGTTGAAAAGATATCTTTGGTTTTTGTTCACGTAGTCCAGCATTTGCGCCATTATATTTTACTTTGTAAGACTACAGTGGTTGCTGATGTCAATCCATTTTAATACGTCCTTACCTGACGTATCATAGGGGGAAAATATAATAAATGGATTGTCATTTTATAGGAGTTTGATCTTGATTTTGCTTCCTTGAAATCCAAGAAATCCCTGGCCTTTGCAGAGTTAATATCTGATTTTCCACGATTAGATGAGGACGTTGTCCATGTTGATTAGTTTGCGGATGGACACATTTTTCTTGTCTCTTCATCTGACCCCTGGTATGGAGATATTATTATCTATCTACAGACTTTGAAGTTCCCTCAGCATATGTCACGAGATGATCGACGATGTATAAGATATCAAGCTAAGAAATATATTATTTTCGGTGACACCTTGTATCACCGAGGAATAGACGATATCTTGCATCGTTGTTTAACTCACAGAGAAGATGAGTTTGTACTAAACGATTGCCATAGTGGGGCTTGTGGTGGTCATCTATCCAGGCTTGCGACATCCCAAAATGTTTTGCGATCCAGTTATTTCTGGCCTACTATCTTTAAGGATTGTATTGAAGTGGTTAAGAAGTGTCACCCCTGCCAGGTGTTCACTCGAAAAATGCACTCACATCTAGCCCCCCTTCACCCAGTCATTACCGTTGGTCCCTTCACCAAGTGCGGGGTAGATTTCGTTGATTGCAACCCAACTTCGGCTAGGGGGCATCAACACATTATCGTGGCCGTCAGCTACTTTACTAAGTGGGTCGAGGCCATGCCTATAGTTAAATCCAACAGGAAGACTACAACCTTCTTTGTATTCAATTAGATTATCGCCCAGTTCGGTATCCCGAGTGAGATTGTCACTAACCATGGAAATCACTTTTAGAATGAGATGATGGATGAACTAGCAGCTAAGCTGGGGTTTAAACATGGTCATTCTTCTCCTTATTATCCCCAGGAAAATGGGTAAGTAGAGGCCGTCAACAATTCTCTCAAGACCATTTTGAAAAAACCTGTCAGTCAGAGTAAATCCAACAGACACATCATGCTATACATTACACTTTGGGCATACCGAACCTTGGTCAAGACTGCCACCGAATTTTCCCCTTTCCAATTAGTACACGGTGTGGAGTTGATATTACCCATTGAATGTGAAATCCATTCTCTTAAATTAGCAGTTGCGCTCCTACCTAACACTTCTGATATCGAGCGATGCCTTGTATACCTAGAGAGTCTTGATGAGAAGCATCAAGACACCTCTATGACAATCGAGGTGAAAAAATGAAGTGCCAAGGTCCAGTACGATAAGTCTGTCTGTCCTTGGTTGTACACTGAGGGTGACTTGGTCCTCTTGTATGATCAAGCCAAAGAACTGCTAGGGGTAGGCAATTTTAAACCCATGTGGCACGGTCCTTACATCGTGCAATGTGTTCTAGAAAAAGGGGCCTATGAGTTAGAATATTATGAAGGGAATAAGTTGGCCGAGCCCAAAAAATGGTCTCTACTTGAAATGATATTACGCTTGAGCCTCAGGCTTGAGCGGAACTCTTTTTATACTAATGTAATTTAGTGTATATATCTCTTTTATTTCTCATCTTTAGATTTCTTATCGAGTTTTCACTTGGTTGATAGATGTCAACGGAGTCGTCAATCTACTTAGGATTCGCAGACAGGGCCAATCGTCACACACGGAACTTGGCTTCCGCCGCTTGTGTGGTTTATTCACCTGAGGGTCTACTAGTGTCTTAAGGAGGCATATGCCTACAACCATCCACGAATAATGTGGCCAAATATAGTGTCATTATAGAACTTTTACGCGATGCTATCTCACATGGATTCATGTTAATGTTTTCATAGTATTAGGTTAAGCATGAATTTCATTCCATTTTAACAACTAACCATAACCATATATGTTGTAATAACCAACTTCATATGAATAAGCACCATGCACAAGAACACAAGATGTATCCTGGGAAACCCTTCTCAAACAAGGGAGAAAAACCTAGCCAAATCCTTTTCTATAATCTTCAAGAGAAAGACCTTTACCACCAAGAATATCCTAGCACACAGGAGGGTGCTCAAAACCTAGAAACCCTAGCGCCCAAGAGAGGTGCACAACTTTTACCAAGAAGTGTACTTTCTGAATTTCCAAAACTTACAAGTGAGTGTGTGTCTACAAATGAAAGATTTCCTCTTACTTATATTAGACTTGTCCTATCAACTAAAGTGTCTATTGGCACAATAGGGTATACTTCACTTAGACTTAGACTTCACTTAGACACTAGCGACATATCTCAGACCATATCCAACTGTGTCTTAATACATGTTTTGTTGTTTCCTAGTGAGTCTGTCTTGGTTGAATCATCACATTCACTGTATGGCATGAATCAAGTCTGGTGTTGACCGGATACATCAATGATCCAATCAACTGTGGATTAATCTCTTCTGAATGATTATCAATCTTCTTCTTTAAATCCATCACGATGGATTTTCATTTTGTCATACTTCTTTAATATTCCCACTGTATATTTTCCTTGAATCAGGAAAATTTCATTGGTCCTCTATCATACTTCTTGTCCCAAGAAGTAGTGTATCATACTCAGATCCTTTATGAAAATCAAAATTCAATTCTTGCTTGTTTTCAACAACAAGGATTTTTGAATAAGTCATCAAAATCAAGCTCTTATCATCAACACTGTAATAATATAGGTTTGGATCAGCAACACTCTTGTTGAAATCCAAACTTATCAAGAATGTGTCTATCTGATATAGTGTCTAACTCATGGAAGGTAGTATGGATGGAGATGTATCAGGTTCACTGGGTCAAGTGTCTCATCATAGACAACTCCCTCTGTTTATGAGAAGCCTCTGGTTATAGATCTTGTTTTTTAATTTCTCGACACTTCCATTAGTTGCATGCTTGATCTTATACATCCACTTGGAAGTTACCACAAACTTTCCTTTTTGGTTCCTGAATAATATCTTATGCATAATTCTTTAATATTTATTGGTATTATTCTATTATGGCATCTTGCCATACCGATTCTATTGTTGTTTTTCTAAGACAAGGAGTCTCAACATTAATGAAGTGGCTCATGACTGAAGGATAGCTAGAAAATCTCTTTTTGCTTTCTCGGAATGTGCCTTGAGAGGCTTGTATGTTTCTATGCCTCTTGCAATGTGAGTTTAGGTAGGGCTTTTATGCCCTACTACAATATCTTTGAACATAGCAGTTGGAGCAACTGGATCAACTGGAATAATGTCTTTCTCCCTATGAACTGCTGAAGGGGGAGAATGTATAGTCTTACTATCAATCTCCATATGAGATTCTCTGGATATTTGAAATATTTTCTCTTCTTTAAGAGACAATGTTTTTGCTTATCTTAATCTGTTTCTGACCAGGGATGCCGATCTGGAATGTCTTTGAAGATTCACTGTATCCTTCTTTCAAGAATAATGTTTTCTTCTTTGTTCTTTGCACAAAGGACAAGATTTTGGACTCCCATACAAGGGATAATGGTCCAAGTTTTGAAAGCTCTTTTATAAGGAGTGATATTCTTCATTTATTTTGAGAAACATGCAATTCACTGTAAGATTTAAAACATAAAGACTTTACCTATTTGTAGTAATGTTCTTCTTTAGAGAAAATACTTCTCGTTTCTTCTTTCGTCATTTTCTTTAGGTGGATCATGATCAATGTCAGCATTGGTGGCATATTGTTTTTCCTTCTTTCTGATTGGACAATATTTAACAACATGTCCATACTTGTCACATCTATAGCATTGAACTTTTGAGAGGTCTCTTCTTTGATATGAAGGATTTTCTTCTTTAAATGTTTGCTAGAAATTTCTTTTGAATTTTCCTCCTTTTCTGGTGTGAAGTGGAAGAGCATGATTTTCTTCTGAGTTATCTTCCACTCCTCTATTTCCGAGTCTTAGTTATTTTTGTGTACAATCTATCCATAGTCGCTCAAATGTTGGTGGAGTTTCTCTTCCATTGATGCTCTGGAGGAAGGGCTCCCATGATTTTGGAAGATTCTAAAGAGTAGTTAAGACAAGTTCTCTATCATATATATTTTCTCCAATTGTCTCTAGTTGTTCTTTAACTTCTGATAGCTTCATGAAGAAAAGTGAAACTGTGTCATATTTTGTCATCTTAGTACTTTGGAGTTGACTTTTCAAGGCAAGGGCTCTGAAAGTGTTGTCACTTTCAAACATTACTTTTAGCGTTTTGTACATATCGTAGGCAGTCTTCAGATTTGCAATCCAGGGCAAGAGATGATCACTTACTGAGTAGATGATTGTTTTCCTTCCTCTGACGTCATCTTCTTTTCTTATTTTCTTCTCTAATTCAGTTGTTGTTTCTGGTAGAGTTTTAGTGGTTGCATCCAAGAGATCTTCTTCTTCAAGAGTGACTAGAAACTTTGATTTCCAAGGGCTGAAGTTGCTTTCTCTATCAAGCCTATCTTCCATTAGAGTTCTATTCTTCATCTTTTCTTGAATATTTAGTGGTATGGATTATGTTTGGACTTATGACTGCCAAAAATCAATTTAATAGTATCACAGAGATGTTTTCGGATCCAGAACAATATTTCTTCAGAAAACCAGAAATATTTTGCAGAAGTTTCAACACCCTAGAAACCCTAGGGCCAAAAATCAAATTTTCTTGGAATTAAGTTTTGAGAGATTATGGAGATGCACCAGAAGAGGCCGTACTCTTCTATGATGGAATTATCCTCGGTGTCCAAGTTTCATGGGTTGAAATACTTCAAGAAGGAGGGTTTTACGAAATTTTCTGGAACCCTGGGAAGGCCATATGGTTTTGCAGAATTGAATTGTTTGCTGAAAAAGGGATGAGACTCAGTGAATGCTTGTGCAATGGGTTCTTTCATGACCTATTCTCTGATACCATGTTAATCTTTTCATAGAATTAGGTTACGCATGAAGTTCATTCCATTTTAACAATTAACCATAACCATATATGATGCAACAACCAAGATCACATGAAGAAGCACCACGCACAAGAACACGAGATGTATCCTGGGAAACCCTTCTCAAACAAGGGAGAAAAACCTAGCCAAATCCTTTGCTATAATCTTCAAGAGAAAGACCTTTACCACCAAGAATATCCTAGCACATAAGAGGGTTCTTAGAACCTAGAAATCGTAGCGCCCAAGAGAGGTGCACAACTTTTACCAAGAAGTGTACTTGCTGAAATTTCCAAAACTTACAAGTGAGTGTGTGTCTACAAATGAAAGTTGAATGGTCGTTATCGCGTGTGTGATCCTATTTTACTCCGACGATTCCTACGGGTACGTCTTTTAGAACGACAATTTGATTTTATTACATATTATCTTATTCCTAGGAGTTCTAATCATGTATGCGATGCTTATGCTAATTTTGTTTTAGATTGACATTTGTCACATAATTAAAAGCAAAGAAAACCATCTAACCAATGTACACATTGTAAAATATAAGTAAAGTCGAAGATCCTTTTATATATATTTCAAAAAATATGGCGTTTATAGTACAAAATGGGGCTAACACCCTCAATATACATATATAGTCGGTCTCATAATATCCCACGACATCTACATGTGTGGCATCAGATGTGTATCATGGTATCAAACCATGACATTTGCGAGACGCCGAAAGAATTGTACCCATGCCCCTGGTACACCAACCACCTGTCGCTGCATGGCTTCAGGAAAATCCTGTACATGAACCATGGGTATCCTATGAGTCAGACGCGACAGGTTGCTCTACACGTTTTGTAGCACCCTCTCGACTTCTCCTCCCACCACTTCATCTCCCTGGTTACTCTGTCGATGTCGAGGGGAAACCTCTGGCCGTCGTGGACCCATGTCTGTGACACACATAATATATAATCAATACTTAAGCGCCATCCAAAAATATTTGTCCTAATTATACAAAAATACAAAAAAACGAAATATGTAAAAAATAGTTTGACATACCTATGTCACCATAAGCGGCCCCTAGTGGAAGTGGCATGTTTGGATCGCCTCTCAAGTCAATCCCCTCATAAGGATAGTCATCCAAAGCGATGACCTATCGCCGCCACCAATTGAAAAAGTCCTCATTGTAGGGTGTAGGCACCCTACCTCCTCCCTGCCACCTCATCACCTCAGTCCACCGTCCCATGGCTGGATCGGGAAGTCCTCTTAGGAGAATCTCAACTTTAGGTCCCAAACCTAGAACCTACTCGAAAAAGAAACTACACAAGATGGAGGCAAACCCAAAATTTCTTTTACCACCTTGATTACACTCCCATCAAATGGTTGTTCATATTGGCCAGTAGTGAGGTACACTAGTCGTAGACTGTGGGTCTCGCACACTACATTGCATAGAACATGAGAGACCTCGATGCATGGTGCAACGAGGTCAAACCTGTGATCCTCATCAAAACCAGGACACTGATTTTCAGACTGAGGTTGTTTATTGCCCGGATAGGGACTTGACTCCCTACCTTAGTAGTCCCAACTACACAGTGGGTGTCAATATATTCTTCTATCTTCATCCCGCTACTTTCTCCCCGTGACTTGAGGTTCACAACCTCTCCCCTGTTGTGACCTATGGAAATCCTTCATAAATGGGTGCTCAACACTTGTTGAAGGCTCAATCAATCTTCTCATGAACTCTGACTGCCTAAATATTGGGTTCACTTCAGCTCCACCCTGGAGACCTAAATGTTGTGTATGAAAGATGGACATATCACCATTATCGAACTGTATAAGTGGGCATGTAATACCTTCAGTTTGATCCCTGGATTAGCAATGTAAATATGTATACGATGAATGGCCAGACGATGTAATATGTAATTGTAGAATGATAATAATAAAAATAAACATCATCAACTACAGAAAAGGAAGGACAAGAACATGGAGGGCTATGATTCTACATGAGAAGAAAAAATGGGGGCTTAAAGGGGCTCAAAGGGAGACAAACCAAAGCCTATGTCTTGTACATTATGTCATCCTATGCCATGTTAATAGTGGGATTAGTTTCCAAGTGAGATATGTGGGCTTCTTAGGAAGCCACATGATGCATTATTAACATGCAAATATATACCAAAGTTTAAAGGCATGTAAGGGGATTATTCTATCATTCTTCCTTGGGGAAAGGAAGGTCCAACTTTGCAATAAAAAACTTATCTCATTCCCCTGTCCTACAAACATGATTCACTAGTCAACAAAGAAAATGTAGAGGATTCTTGTTTCATCATCATTCAGAGTGTGAGAACAAATGATTTGTTGAAATTCCGAATAACAAAGAAAACATAACATCAATCATTTTGTCAAATCTATAAACCCCTGCATTTCAAACATGACAATAATTAGAGAATTACTTTAGCTATGAAATGCCTCTAAACATCTCTCAAAATATTCAATCTCGTTGCAGCACATTGAAATGCATTCATACCTCAATCTTTCTTAATTACCTATCCAATATGTACACATTAGCATTCTTAAGCTTAATCCAAAAAGAAAAAAATACATAAAAAAGCATCAAACATCAATTATAAGATCATCTCAAGACATCTCCCTAATCCCAACTTAATAGCCTATAAAACCTAGTTCATATAGGATACAAACTTGTGCTGCCTCTAGTAGCGACCAAGATATAACTAATGTAAATACATTGTCCTGACTCCTGACTCTCATAAGGCATAATTCAAGATACTATGCCTATAGTTCTTTAAACACAATGCATAATGCAACAACCCCTTTTTCTACTTTGAACAAACTGCCAATAGAAAATAAAACCAGGATAGAGCAATAAAAAGACAACACTATAATTTCCATCCAATATGCATAATGATAATTTCAATAAATTAATAAAACTCAGAGAAAACAGAATCCAGGGACCAGTTCAAACCTCTAAGACCTCCATCACCAGTGATCAGGTTAAGCTGAAGTAAGTCTAGTAGATGACCAAGGTCAATACCATTGATCCAATTTTCAGGACCAGAACCATTCTTCAGTTTCAATTGCCTAGGGTTGGTCGTGCCACCCCATATAACTCCAACTGGCCTTGGCTTCTTGATCCAGATTATTTTCAGCATGAAATGATAGAGGATATATAATAAAGAAATGTACAGAGATATCTTGGATATCAAATAATATAAAAAAAATATATCAGAGATGCAACCATAAACACAAAGATACAATAATACACAATTTCTACTAATGAGTGAAATGCACAAAACTGTAGAAATACAGAGTGAAAGACTCGCTAGAATGGTGGCAGCTTATCTCTTAGAAGAGAAGTGATGACTAATCATATTTTCAAGAATATGGTTCCAATGAGGCTCTAAAGGCCTTTTTAACATAAATAAAATCCAAAACCATAACCCTGGAAGATGAAAAACCAACAGTTTTGTGGACCCCATTTTCGGTAGTTTGGTGTATCAACTTCCTGGGGGCATAACTTCGGTATACGATCTCAATTTTGGGTGAACAATAGCTCGTTGGAAAGGTATCATTGAGGAGATTCATTTTGGGTGCTCAATCAAATCCTTTGACTATCCTTGAGGTGCTCATTCCCGAAAAAACTTCATTTAGGCCCTAAAAATGGCCCTAAAAGTTTAGGAACTAAAAATCTGCTAAAAATAGTAACTTGCTAGAATACTGTTTTGAGCCAGTTGGAATAGGTGGGTGGCCACCGATATCCACCTGAATCATTACTCCCTCCTTAGAAATCAATGGTTTCCATTGCGTTGAGTGATCAGGGGAGAGGGAAAAGCGTTTACTGAATCTGCGTCTTAATAAGCTACTTGCCTTGCTGGAAAAGTTGCACTTCTTAGATTGTTAAGGGTTGTCACTAACCTGTCGCTGGAAGGGTTGGAAATTTTTAACCAGTCTGGATATATAAGATTCCTTTGTGCAGAAGGAATATTTACGCTTTGCTGCAATCTTTTCGACCTGCTTCTGTTGGATAGAAGGTGCTTAGATAGAGGCTGCAGTGGTTGTAGTTTCCTTCTTTTCACCTTTTGAACAGATTGTGAAGAAGATGAATTTTATAGTATGAGACAGTACCTTGCGTCACTATTTAGGTGGGACAATAGTCATAATTGTTAGAATAATAGGTGTTCTCGTTTCACCATAGACAATATAGCAATATTTTCACCCAACCATAGGCTGAAGCCACCCCCGAGCACTTTAACCTTGACAGAGAGAATAATTCCAGAAGAAAACCCTAGAACCAATAGCCAATCAAGGTAGCATACCTCTCTCCATAGATAACGTACCAGGAAGAAATTCCAAACCATAATCAAGAGAAAGTCCAAGACAAAACTACAAGATTCCAGTTGCAGCAGCTGCAGCTGCAACTCCTCTCTAAACTTGCGCACAACTTGTTTTCTGCAGTTGCGAGAGAGTGAGACCCAAATGAGCTCTAGCACCCTGTATTTGTACTACTCCATCTTAGCTTTCTGGGCCGACTTCTCTTCTTGGGGACTAATAACTCAATATTAATTATTTCATTAGTCTTCTAGAGTTATTATCCAAGTCTTTAAAGTTTCTCTTACTTCCCAGAATATTCTAGTCTCGTCAGGATTACATGTAGAGGTTAATACCTCCCACAACTACCATAATATCAAAACTCCCTCCTAGATAGGGAGGTACTAAAGGAAATGGTTTTAAGAACAAACAAAGCATTCAACCAGTAGCATCATCATAGCCACACAGGCTATCTCATGATCAAATCACAAGCACCATCAACATTATCAGTATCATCTGATATAATCAATTGCATCATCTCTCGAGGCCATACTCCATCTGAGTAATTGGGTATGATGCCGAATAAGTTACTCAGTCCACAGAATGATACAAGAATCATTTTTCGCATCTGGACATATGTCCTAGGAGAATAACTATTCCAATAGATGCTGGAAGCTACGTCATGGGATACAAGGACTATTATTCTAATCCATACATATGTCCTAGAAGAATAATTGTCCTGGACCTGTTTTCCATTGGGAGAATGTCTGTCCATCAACATACTTACTAGTAATCATATCCAACACTAGTGGTAGTCTCCATGGAAATTAGAACAATGCAATCCAATAGAACACAACTGTGTCTATTCATAGTAGTATACAACTACGATCCAGTGGTACACAACCACTCTCAGTAGCACATTGCTACTAACCAGTGACACATAGTCACTACCAGTGGATCACATCCACCATAGTAGAATACAACTATTGTCTCGAGATATACAGTCTCCACAACAATCATATCATCTGATATGAACCTCCATAAAACAATATCATGATAGAAACTAAGTCATCTGGGCCATTATTCCACTCACATCTGTGAGATTTGGAAGAACATCTGCCCTCAAAAAGTAGAACATCATCCATGGGCTATCTGGACTATTCTTCTTAAGCATAGAATAATGTTTTGTCCCTGATTTTTGAGCCTGGACCATTCACCTAACTGGGCCATTCCTCCAGCACTAATCATAGTGCAACCTGGAGAGAATGAGTATGCCCTAGGGAATGCATGTCCATGATTGATGAACCTGGAACATTCACCTAACCAGGCCATTCCTATAACACTAATCACAATGCAACTTGGAAATAATGAGTCTTCCCTAGCGAATGACTGTCCTACACCAACCTCTAAAACAAACCATTCTTTGAAACTACTCACAACTGTGAAATTCGAAAGAATGATTGCTCGATGAGGCAGACCATTCTAATTGACCACTACTCAGAGTGACTATCAAGAAAAATGACTATCCTAGACCATTCCTCCACATTGGCCACAAGGGGAATCATTGTCTATGGTACATCAACAATCTATTTGACTGTTTTCATTATGAAAATGACTGTCCGATCTAGACCATTTTCTGAACATGAAAATGCTTGTCCGTTAGAAATCTCAAACCATTTTCTTAACTGGAAAGGAACTACCCATCCTGGACCATTTTCCGAACTGGAAAATGACTGTACATAAATCAATAACATATCAGTGCTCCCTCCCAACCTAGGAGTAATCACTTCCTTTTCCAATAAGGAAGTTGTCTCCACGAGCCCCAACTTTTCTCTTAAGTACGCAAACTTTTCATCTTGAATACATGCTATATCAAAATATTTGTTATTTGCTCGTCGATAGAGATATACTAGAGAACCACTTATCTCTTCTAGAATTTATCATAGAGAATGTAATGCTTGATCTCAATGTACTTCGGCCTGTCACAGAACATTGGTTTTCTCTAAAAGCTTCACATAGCTTTGATCATTACAATATATCATGGCCGAATTCAACACTTTTGTTTCCTGCTATCTCATGACATCATGGTAAAGATCAAACTGAAACATATCCAGGTAGCACTTCTATCATTATGAGAGTTTTCCATGGATTAGCAATCCATCATCTCAGAATTATGAGTAACCATTTCGATACACTATCTCTGTCATAAAAAAATTTCACCATGCTTCTGTTGTATATGAGATACTCTGCATAAAATTGTTTGAATCCATACAAGGTCTTCTTATATTTGCATACATGGGACTCTTTATGGTATAGGCTTCTTTCTCAATTTTCTTTAATGGGAAGAACAATCTTTTACATGTAAATTCCAATCCATGGATACCGCAGGATGTATATCTGGTTTACTGGAACGAGTTGTTGTCATAGTCTTCTCCCTCCTTCTGGAAGAACCTTTGAATCTCACACTGCTTGCATTCATAAGTATTTTTCACATTTTATTACATACACCGTTCTTTATCATAACTTCCATTTCTCTTTCTTGATTGCTTCTAGTGGGTTCAAACCAAGCTGGTAGTCTAATGCTTCTCGGTATAATAATTGGTTTTTCTTGATTTTCTTTCTTTCCTGGAATCTTCATGTTCTTCCTCATGTTCCTCTTTAGCTTTTAGGTCCATGGAGTATTCTATAGATTCCATGCCCTGCAGATTCCAACCTCTTCCTTTCATTATAGGATCATGGATGTAGATGGACAACCAAGGATACTTAAGGCTTCTTTTCGAAGAAGACTTCTTCTAGAGTCAAACTGAACACGTGTTTCTTATCATGGCTGCTATTTTCAATGAGAACATGGACAGATACTTGATAATCCTCAATGGATCATATCATTTAGGATTGGCTCCCTTCTAATCCTTTTTTCATGCATGAATGCATGCTCTTCTCTTGGAATTATGTAATCAACTCCCTCCATCTAAGTGAGTCCACGCTTCTGTCTGCATCCTTATTGACTTCTGCAAAGTGTCACAAGTCGTTTTCTAATTTCCTCTTGATTGTTGACTTCTTTCTATTTTGACTTCGTTTGGGTCTCTTCAAGTTTGATTATGATTTTGGCCTATCTGGCAGTTACTACTTATATAATAGATTCTACAACAATTGTTACCAAATATTGTCAATATACTTCATCTTTTTCATGTGTATTGCTTGACTTGTAGTCACCATGATAGAAATCCTTATCTCATTATTCTTCCATAGGTATTGTTTTACTTGAGCATATTATCTTCTAAGAAATAGATATGCATGATATGTAAAGGAACTATGTAAACATGGTATGTACAAGAACTTTGAAGAATATTGTTACCTTGATTTAGAAGAAGAAGTATGTTTTATCCTGCTTGGCTTTCTTTGAGGGTTCCCTTTCTTCGACAACTGTTGTTTCGTCTGTTTCCTTCCTTTTCTTTAACTCAGGACAATGGTTCTTGTAGTGACCATATTTTTGATAGTTGAAGCGTTGTATCTTTGACATATCCTTTTCTTGATTTGGTTTCTTCCTTAAGCCAAACTTCTTATTATTCATGAAATTCTTGAACTTTGTTATGAAGGCTTGATCATCATATTTATTTTGGGATTTCTCTTTTGCATTAATCCTTGATTCTTCTTGTGTTCAACATGTCCAAAGTTCTTCAAATGTGGGATACTCCTTTCTTGTGTTCATGCTTGCATCAAATGCATCCCATGTCTTGGGAAGGCCATTGAGTACTATATTTACCAGTTCCTTTTCTGAAATGATTTCTTCAATAGCTTGTAGTTGATCTCTTAATTGAGAGATTTTCACAAAGTATGATGTTATGCTATCATCATCATTCATTTTCATTTCACAGAGCTCATTCTTCAGACTCATTACTTATCCAATGTTTCTAACTGAGTAGAGATTAGTTAGGGCATCGTACATCTTCTTAGATGAGTCAAGATGAGAGATGTAGGGTATCAAGTGGTATTTTATAGAGTCCACTATAATACTCATAGCATTGATGTCATTGTCCTTGAACTTCTCCATAACTGCAACATTCTGAGGTTTCTTCTCTTTTCCCGCTTCAAATTGTGGTTCCATGATCTTGTCTTTCACTGTAACGACCCTAGTTGGATAAATGTTTAAGAAATTATAAAGTAAAACTAATTAGGGGATTAATTGTGTTAACAAGGTATTAATTAAACAAAGATGATTTAATGATATTAATTAAGTGAGTTATTAATTAATTAAAGGATATAATTGTAATTAATTAATTAATAATTTAACTACAAACTACATTTAATAACTTACGTAATGGATTTAATAGATTAATGGAATATGATATAAAATGGTTGCGTATACAACAAGGGATAACCTATGAATCCCGAGAATATAAAAGCATTAAAGGGAAAGGATAAGAGTAATACATGGGTTAGGTAGGGAGTAAATGGGGGGGGGGAGAGTCGGTGAAGGAGGGATAAGGAAGGGAAGGAGTTGGACGAGAGGGGATTCTATGGGAGTTGGGGATGGATTTTGGGAGCTGGGAGTATTGTAGAGAGAAGTGAAAATTTGGGGAGTGAGATTGTTTCAGTGCACCGGGGTTGCTGGGGGTTTTGGGCATGGGGGCCAGGATATTCGTTGATATCCTGGAGCTAGGGAGCTACCTAGTTGGCAGGGAGGAATGGTTTTGGGCAGTGTTTTACGGTGCAGCAGTGGTCAAGAAGGCGTTTGGACAAACAGAGGGTATTTAGCATCAGGTCCAGGTATTCATTTAGAATTATGCATTGTTTTTGTATTAATTTGTTATTAAATTTATTATTCATTGTTAAAATTACATGCGTACGTGTTAAAATATTTTGGAATTATTGAACTTTCATAAACCAGTAGAAATTACTGTCTTGTTGTAGAATTACTAGATGTTAAATTAAATCCGACCCTTACATATGGTATTAGAGCGCCTCGTTCACAATCTGGAGCCTTAAGGGCCAAATTCCCCTCCGCCTAACCTGCAAACCAAAAGCATTATTATTTTGATTATATGTAAACAAAAACAAATATAAAAGAAATACGAATTGAGAATGTAAAGAAAAAAAAAAACAAAAACAAATTACTAAAGTAAAACATACAACTAGGGTTGTTACAATCACCAAATTCTATTCTATTGCAGAACTTATCTTCAATTAATAAATACTGTAAAATGCCACTAAATCATAAAGGATTGGATCAAACTTTAGTTGACTTAACACAATACAATACCAAACTGCCAGATTATAATTCAATGGTTACCCTCATTTAACAAACACTATAAAGGTCCCTAAATCTTGTAAATTGTAATAAGCTCTCAAATTATCTCACGTGGCATATCATGGAACTTACTTAGACTGCCATTTCACAATAATACCTTAACTAGAATATCTAAAAATACATAAATTTTAAATAAAGATTAGGAAATTCTTGACTGTTCCTGCAAGCATACTTTAAGAACTGTTTGAAAAGAACGGAGTTCACTGGAGTAAACGTCATGCTTAAAAGATATCTGTGCAAAATAAGGCATACTTTAAGAACTGTTTGAAAAGAACGAAGTTCACTGGAGTGAACATTATGCTTAAAATATATCTGTGCAAAATAAGGCATACTTTAAGAACTGTTTGAAAAGAACGGAGTTCACTGGAGTGAACGTTATGCTTAAAAGATATCTGTGCAAAATAAGGTAGAATAATTTATTTTGCTTTATTTTATTTTATTTATATGCAGACTCGCAAAATTAAGCAGAATCGAATTTATTTCATTTTAACCGACTTACTTTATTTTTATTTGTTTTATTCTGCTTTAATGTGAATCGGTTGGAGGTATTTAGGCTTAATTTATTATGGAAAGCTTACAAATATACTGTTAGAGTGAAGTCTTGTGCATATGAACCTGAAAGTAAGCCTAATTTGGTGATGAGATAGATAAAAACAAAATGAAAATTTATTATATTTTATTTTATTTTACTAAGTCGGAGTCGAGCCATTTTGACTTAAATCTGACAAAGATATTGTTGAAATTATTGACAGCCTGAAATTTTGACTTAAATCTTACAAGGATATTGTTGAAATTATTGACAGGCTGAAATCTTAAATCTAGGGCAACCCAACAAGAACATAAATCGCTCTAAAGCTTCCCGGATCATAGAACAAAATATAAAACAAAATATTATTGAACCTACCTGTTTCCCGAATCATAGAGAAAAACGAGGTTGCAATGGCGAATAGAGCAGCCAGCATGGGCAATGGGTTTTGATCTCAATTGGTTGCTGGTGCTTTCACCGTACGATGACCTCGTTACTCGTGTAGATGCGTTTGCCCGAGTCATTTACCTCTCACTATTCGATATTCCAGCCCTGGATATAGTTGATCGAAGTCCAAGTTAACCTACCATATCCTTATTCAAGAAGTTGTGGAGGATCGGAATCCACCAATACTTGCACAATCCTCAAAAGCCGGATGATTCATGCATTTCATTCGGTTCTTCTCGACCCGCAGATCTGAATCCCTCCATCTCTTTCAGTATTAGATATTCAATCATAATTACGGCTTCGTTATGTTCTTCACAGAAGGGCAATTGCTTACACCACGTAATTCTATGCACGGCTCCGTAACCACCACCGCCGCTTCTTATAACCACATAACCTACTACCTTGCTTCTGGTTTCGAAGAAACTGGCTCTGCGACTGCCACTGGAACTAGGAAGCACCACCAGCATAAGATTCTCCATTAAACTACCCATATTCTCCCAGATAGGAGAAGGGTGAATAACTATAAACTACCCAACACGTCCAAAAGAATGCTTCAACACAAAAAAAAATATGAGTTATGACACTCCAAATGGCTAATTAGACAAACTTCGCTGAACCAATTTTTACATGATTAATTCCTAATATAAATATATTTGTAGAATTGATAAGCAATAAAATATATATTCAATACTTAGCATCAAGCTTATATTTTCACATTTCAGGAACTCGATATTTGGGCATAAAACATACCTGCATCATGATTACTGAATGTATGAAGCTCTATTCGAACCCGAATTATAGCGATTCCTGAGATCTCCACCCCTCCACCTGTCTTCTATAGCTGGGTGTCTGACAAACGCGAAAACAATGTGGATTTTTCGAGAGATTTTCCAGTTGATCGTATAATGGAGGACATAAACAACTGAGTTCTTTAATGATTGCTGGAATACTGCGAGGTTTGTTATGATTATGAAACTGCATAGAAGTTCACAGCTCAAGCAAGCAACACATTGCCCATATCTCCCATCCTGAGAATATCGAGTAGCGGAAGAACTGCACCAGATTGCGATGACGACATCGATTAGATGATTACTTTCTGCACAATGATTACTTTCTGGATTTCGTAATACCCTGGATATTATCACGAAGAACTTTCCTGGGGCGCTTGGCACCACCTTTTCCTAAACCCTTACCTCCCTTGCCACGCCCGGACATCTTTGAAGCTCAAAGAAGAAACACACACTATTGCATTGATTAAATGATTTACAGGTGCATAGCATGATTAGGGTTCCTCCAACAATAGGTGTCTTTCCATTTCCTCCTTGCAGTATGGCTTTGTTCCTCCTTACAGTATGGCTTTGTTCCTTCATACCAACACCATGCACAAATACACAACCAGACCAACACCAGCGCCAAGAGCCGAGGAAAGAGGCGAGAGGCAGCAGAGGAAGGACGCGTAGGGTCGAAGAGACAGGTGTTTGGTACTGAGATCCGGAGGCTGGGCACGTGGGCCTCATGCCAAAGCCCGACCTTAAAGGCTGCCAGATAATGCCTGCACATTAAACTCTCACCATTATATTTTTCTTATATATATTAATGTTTATTTTATTAGTTTATTTAAAAATATTAATACGCCCTTTTGAATAATTAAAATTTCATTTTTTTTATTTTAACTAAATTTTAGTTTTATAATTT
>ML793079.1:392143-403213 GCA_009831015.1 Picea engelmannii
TAAAGGATATAATTGTAATTAATTAATTAATAATTTAACTACAAACTACATTTAATAACTTACGTAATGGATTTAATAGATTAATGGAATATGATATAAAATGGTTGCGTATACAACAAGGGATAACCTATGAATCCCGAGAAGATAAAAGCATTAACGGGAAAGGATAAGAGTAATAAATGGGTTAGGTAGGGAGTAAATAGGGGGGGGGAGAGTCGGTGAAGGAGGGATAAAGAAAGGAAGGAGTTGGACGGGAGGGGATTCTACGGGAGTTGGGGATGGATTTTGGGAGCTGGGAGTATTGCAGAGAGAAGTGAAAATTTGGGGAGTGAGATTGTTTCAGTGCACCGGGGTTGCTGGGGGTTTTGGGCACAGAGGCCAAGATATCCATTGATATCCTGGAGTTAGGGAGCTACCTAGTTGGTAGGGAGGAACGGTTTTGGGCAGTGTTTTACGGTGCAACAGTGGTCAAGAAGGCATTTGGACAAACGGAGGGTATTTAGCATCAAGTCCAGGTATTCATTTAGAATTATGCATTGTTTTTGTATTAATTTGTTATTAAATTTATTATTCATTGTTAAAATTACATGCGTACGTGTTAAAATATTTTGGAATTATTGAACTTTCATAAACTAGTAGAAATTACTGTCTTGTTGTAGAATTACTAGATGTTAAATTAAATCCGGCCCTTACATTCACGAGATCCAATACATTATTATTGGCAAGGATGAGGTCAATCCTTGTCTTCCATACTCTGAAGTTAGAAGCCCCTTCTAACTTGTTTTATGACTTCATAGAGTAAGTCATTATTGTTTGACTTGGTCAACTTTTGACTTCTTGGCTTGCTGGGAGTACCAAGAGGTGCACTAGGTTAGGGCACACTAGGCTATCCAGAAATTAGGTCAATATCTTCACTTAAGGTTCCTTAACAAGAGGGTTAGGGTTTCTTTGCTGCAACAAAACTTTGAATGCAACTGCAATTGAAACTGTAAGAAACAAAACTTTGACTGCAACTACAACTGTCATTGAGAAAATCCTCCCAATCTATCTTCCAACGGTTAGAATTTCCGAAGATAGTGTGGGCCCATAACCTGTTAGAATAATAGGTTTGCTCGTTTCACCATAGACAATATAGCAATATTGTCACCCAACCATAGGCCAAAGCCACCCCCAAGCACTTTAACCTCGACAGAGAGAATAATTATGGAAGCAAACCCTAGAACCAATAGCCAATTAAAGTAGCGTACTTCTCTCCAGATCTAGTGAACCATGCAGAAAGTCCAAACCATAACCAAGAGAAAGTCCAAGCCAAAACCACAAGATTCCAGTTGCAGCAGTTGCAAATCCTCTCCAAACTTGCGCACAACAGGTTTTCTGCAGTTGAGAGAGAGTGAGACCCAAATGAGCTCTAGCGCCTTGTATTTATACTGCTCCATCTTAGCTTTTTGGGCCGAATTCTCTTCCTGGGCACTAATAACTCAATATTAATTATTTCATTAAGCCGACTAGTCTTCTAGAGTTATTATCCAAGTCTTTAGGGTTTCTCTTACTTCCCGAAATATTCTAGTCTCGATAGGATTACATGTTACCTCCTGCAGCTACCATAATATCAACAGGAACTACCTCTGGTATACTGTAAAGATGACCCCCCAGAGTAACAATGACACTATGGGGTCGAGACTCATAAATAACATGGCGCTTCCACATATATGGTTGGCCCAAAAGAACGTCACAGACATCCAGTGGGGAAACATCACATAATACCTCATCCTTGAAGGGATGGATATCGTATTACAATTGGCACTGTTGGATGACATGAAGATCTCATCCCTGGAGAAACCACCCTATATTGTATGGTTGTGGGTGTGGTGTTGTTAACAATCCCAACTTTTTGATGACCTCTGCTGAGATGAGGTTCTTTTGGCTTCCGCTATAAACAATAAAATGCAGCGAGGTCTCCTTCATCCACATATGTAAATGAAAAAGGTGTTCCCCCTCTTCAGGATCTACTGGTTCTTCTAGTTGAATTGTTGCTGTTGCGACAATAGCAGTGGGGTCTGCGTCGATGATCTGTCTTCTACCATTATTTTCTTAATCAGATTCTGAATCAAGGTTTGGCTCCTTGTCTTTGATCTTGGCCACCAAACACTGTTTTGAGCAACATTCATCGGTGTTGTGCTGGGGGATTTTGTGGAAATCACACCATTTTACAGTTTCCTTCATCCTTTCGTTACCCTTCTTTTCCTGTGGCTTGGACTGTTTTTCTGAAGGCGGGTTGTTAGGGTCGTCTTTACCATATTTTGATTGTTTCGGATTTGCAGACCAAAACTCCCGCTTGTTCTAGTGCTTAAATTTCTTCTCGATTTTAACAACATATCAATAAGCAACACCTAGTGATGAGATGTCCAGAAAATCCATTTCAGTTTGGATGTATCTATGTAGAGCCCCACGGTATTTAAGAACCATTTGTGGCTCAAATTCTTTGATACCTATCTTGGTGCGCAAGGTATGGAAGGTATTGGTGAACTCCATAACTTCTTGGCCCCTCTCTTGCTGCAGTGTGGTCCATCTCATGTACTGGTCGTCATAGTTTCCAACAAGGTAATATTGTTCCTTGACTGCATCCACAAAAAAATCCCAAGTGGGCTCGACCCCATATATTCTCGACTCCTTTGTGGAACTTTTCTCCCAGTAATTTTCCCACCAATGTTTGACATGGGGGAGAGCCTTAAGGAGTGCGAAGGTGATATTTTCCCTGTCAGAGAAATTATGAATAGAGAAATAACCTTCTAGCCGATTTAACCATTTTTCTAGGGCATTTATCTGTCCTTCAAATATGGAAATATCAAAATTAACTTGTACCTTGAAAGGTGAGGTACCTCCAAAGTGGTCGCTTGATGAAGACTTGACAGTTGTTATCGATAGGCGTTGAAGGATCTGGGAAAAATTCTCCATCAATTCGTCTCTTTGTCGCGTGAGAGCTTGCTCAAGCAACATATTAATAAAATTGTCTTCTCTGTCGTTTTTATTTTCTTCCCTCATGGAGGGTTTCTTGGGCGTGCGAGAGAGATTTTTCTCAAAAGAGACAAGATCGAGACCCAACTTGCTATACTCAGACCTCGTCGGGGACATGCACTGAAAAAATGATCAAGAGTAGTCTGCTCTGATACCACTGATCCATATTATTTTCGCCATGAAATGAGAGAAGAGATATAATAAAGAAATGTACAAAGATATCTTGGATATACAATAACATAAGAGAAATATATCAGAGATAAAATCGTAAACATTGAGATACAATGATGCACAATTTCTATTAATGAGTGAAATGTACAAAACTGTAGAAATACAGAGTGAAAGACTCGCTAGAATAGTGGCATCTTATTTCTGAAAAAAGATGTGAAGGCTACTCACATTCACAGGAATATGGTTACAATGAGGCTCTAAAGGCCTTTTTAACATAAAAAAAATCCAAAACTCTAACCTCGGAAGATGAAAAGCCAACAGTTTTGTGGACCCTATTTTTGGGTAGTTTGGTGTATCAACTTCCCGAGGGTGTAACTTTGGCATACGATCTCTGTTTGGGGTGAACGATAGCTCGTTGGAAAGGTATCGTCAAGGAGATTCATTTTGGGGGATCAATTAGAGAATTTTCTATTCATTAAAATTATTGATCATGAAAAACTTCATTTAGGCCCTCAAAATGGCCCTAGAAGTTTAGGAACCGAAAAACTGCCAAAAATAGTAAGTTGTCAGAAGACTATTTTGAGCCAGTTGGAATAGGTGGGTGGCCACCGATATCCACCTGGATCACTTCTCACCACTTTCCTCGGTAACTAGTATAAGGTTTTCTCTATCACCTTCTAGATCAAAATCTTGTTTATTCTCTCCTACAACGAGGAAGTACATAAAAAGGCAGATGCCTTTTTCATCATTGTATTCAGGTGCATAGGCCATTATAGTTCCTCTTGTCGGGTCAGAAATTATTCCTACTTTCACCAGTTGATTACCAATGAGGCTCCCAATGGGTGCCTGTAGTTCAACCAACATGACTTCACCCATGTCTCCAACACCTTTCACTGTAGTAGTAACATTGGAAACATCAAAACTATCTGTGAAAGGTATGAAAGCCCCATCTACTCGCACAAATGTTTCTATTTCAAAACAAAACAACTAAATTAGAACTAAGCATGCTTTCTAAAATTAGTTAAGGTGTACATCATGAATGGGATTCTGAAGTTTCTGGAAATAACCTGGATTCATGCCAGCAAAAATGGCATACCATCGATCATATGTAATGAAGATGTTTCCCTCTCAACAACACCCAAGTAGACACCATGACCAAGGTTTCATGGAAATGAATGAAACATCTTCTGGGTTGGATAGTTTAAATCTCTTGGTACATGACGGTTTGTCAAGAATCCAACCTGACGAGATCCAGTTCAACTTTTATCTATAGATTCCATTGTTCCATATGTTTTTTGGCTTGCAACCTGTAACAAGGTTTAGTAGAAAGACATGAGAGATGTTAACGATAAAAAAAAGGATTATCACTGCTAAGCATTTAAACTAATAAAAGACAGAAATCAAAAGCAAAACAAAGAAAGGAAATAGCCTCTGCTTAATAAGTACACAAAAAACAATAGGAAATAGCTTCTGCCTGATAAGTGTGAGATGTGTAGATAGGAAATATAACTAAAATTGATAGATAATCATTTACTTTAATCTATCTAATAAAAAGTAAAAATGCCAAAATTTTAGTTTCTGTTCGACAAAAGCAATTTACAAAAGAGAGCAGTTCAGCATTTGAAAGTTTTCAGAGTATGCAGACTAGTAAAAGCATCAAAGAAAACATAATGTCAAACTAGGATGAGTGATGAAATCATAACTTTTAGTGGTGACTGTAAAAAATATGACAGCTGAAGAAAATGCTGCATATTTTACTATAACTCACAAAAATTAAGAAGCATGAATGTATCAGTATTCAATCTAACAATATCTACATTAAAAATCCATCACCACACATTAACCCACTAATAAAATCTAGACAACAACTCCATAACCTACAACAAAAGTGATCCATTATACTCGCACCTTGGATAGCATATCCATAATCCTGGGCATAAAATTGAGGAAGAACAAAATTGTGATAGATTTGCAACCAGGAAAAGCATCTTCTAGGGGAAATCTTAGTGGTTAATATTTTTCATTGGATTGCCTTCATTTGTGATAAAATATCGCCAATTACAAAGGTCTAGATCAAATCTTATAGACCATTGAGAACATAAATGCCTCATTACCACCATAAAACAACACATTGTCGCAAAAACAATGACATATGAGTGCATGCTAACCACACACTAAATTTAAAATAGGTTACATCAAAACACATTTATCACAAGATAAATACGTTTCATGTCTTAAAGGCTTTATTTCCACCCCAAGTGAAATTACTAAGATGGTCCATTACGAAAACCCACTGTCCAAAAGTTGCATTGTAAGCTTCTGACATTCACAACCACCATGTGGCTAGACCTTGTATAGACTCCCGAACATTGGTTTCCCTTCCTTCTCCACTCAAATTTGATTATAATTGTCAAGAAAAAAAGTACAGAGACATCTTCCAGCTACAACCAGGATTACAAAACTCAAAATGTTTATTCCCTGCACCCATGCCTTCTATACAACACACCAATAGATAAAAACCATGGGAAATTATACCTATTTAGCATTTGAATGTGCAGGAAGTTTATTGCGATGTGCACAAAGCACTTAGAGATATCTTTCTTCTTCTCTTTCTTTAATGTACTATGAATTTTATGTATTATTTGGTTCTATGCTTTTACTGTAGCCTACGGAACCCCATCAGCTTTGTTTTCACTAATCGTACTTCCTAGTCCTATTGACATCTTTTGGTCATTTGTTAGACATTAATAAATTATCTTATCTTGTCTCATATACAAATATGTCTATGTATACCAGTGATAATTAATGAAACCCCAAATTTGGATGATAGACCACTCTTCATATCTCACCAATCTTCATATGTCAATGTCTCACCAATGCAACAAGTAGCTTTGAGCTACAATTCCACTTCAAAATCTTAATTTTGGCTTGTGTTGGTCCATATATGTCAAATGAACCTCTGTCGAGAGTTCAGACATGTCCAAAAAATGAACCTCTGTCCAGACAACCCAAAAAATGGATATTCACATCAGGCTTTGTCCAAGTTAGTATCCAGGTCATATGAAACTTTGTCTGAATCAGAGTCTATGCATGTGCCTTAAAGTCAATTGTGTTACGTAGTATGTGACGGAGGAGGAGGCAATTGGATTTTGATCATCCACAACTTCAAAGGAAGGGTGGCTCACCTGATCAATGGCCACTGCTCTCTCAATAATGGGTTCTTTTAATTCCAGGTAATTTTTACAATGATTTCATTTGACCTCTGTTGTCACAGACACCATAGTTTCCTTTTCTTAATTAATTTGAGCAATTCAAATATATATCTGTCTATCTCAATCTCAAGTCTCATGCATGACCTTCTTTTCATTCTGTCAAAATTATTTAGCATTGCCTTGAGGGTTTGGTTCGATTCTTTAATGCTATGTTGTTGTAATGGATAGGAACCTCAATCTGGAAAGAGTGATCAATGCTCTCTCTCAATAATAGCGAGGCTTCAATTCCAGGTACATTCCCTAGTATTTTCATTTTAGCAATCCTATGTCCAGATTTTTTTTTTTTGTTAATTTGAGCGATCCCATGTCAAACGTTGAAATGATGGGAATGGCTCATTGAAATCATCTCAATAGTTTGGTTTCTCCATCTTTCTTTCTATTAATTTCAATGATCACATGTCCAATCTTGCAATGATGGGAAGGGACAGGGTATCCCATAGCCACTAGTGTTTATTGTTTTTTCTTCCCCATTAGTTTAGTGTCTCTTGACAACATCAATTATTTATCTCTGTTTTGTGTGTGATAGATGATCTATATGTCTGTCTAGGGACATGCCATCTATATGTGTGAGATTTATATGTCTGTCTAGGAAGCACATTCAAAACATACACCCATGAAATTGTCTTAAAGCATTTGGTTAATCCGTGAGGCAAAAAGTATGCACCTATAACAAATCGATAAGCGTAGCCTACTTTCTTTATCTATAATAAAATAAGGCATTTACTTGTGTTGTAACAGAGTCTTCATGAGATCTATTTTTCTAGTCTCTGGTTTCTTATGATGCCATAAGATCTAGACCCAATGGCTGCTAAAGAAATCCAATCTGATCATTTACTTGTCTATCGCAACAGATTTGTTGCCTGAATTTCCCTCATGAGATGTTTTTCTAGACTCTGTCTTCTCACAGTGGTGTTCGGGCACAGTTTCAACAACTCTCGATTGACAAAAAATAGAAAGAGGCGACAACCAACTAGAAGCATCCAAAGCCTCCATAGATGACCACCTTTGGCTCAAGTGGCACAAGTAGTGGAACAAGTTCAATTGTATATGCTAGTCTCCATAGATCCATAGTGCCAAAGCATCCAAAGCCTCCATAGTGCCAGAGTAGTGAAACAAGTTCAATTGCCAGAGTAGTGCCACTTTAGAAGCATCCAAAGCCTCCATAGTGCCAGAGTAGTGGAACACGTTCAATTGTATATGCCAGTCCAGTCATGACATTAGGAACAAGTTCAATTGTATTTTCCAACCCAGTCATGACATTCTCAAGGAGTAACATTGTGATAGAAACATTCAAAAAAGTACAATTTGCAGGAACATGCTTCTATAATAGATGGCTTATCATTGGAAATACTAATCACCAAATTCTCACATAGATCCATATAGAACTCTCACAAGCATTTTCAGAAAATCTAAGCCCTAATATTGGCTCATTACCCCTTAATTGGGGCATATTACATTAGTAATGTTATTTTATTTATGTCGGCTTTGTTCCATTAGTTGTAATTATACCTCCTAGTCTCCTATATATACCAAGGAGACATTGTCATTTGGAATCATCTTGTACTTGAACATTTATGTGGGGTAAAAGGAGGTTGTCCCCTTGAAGAGGCTTATTATCTGAAATTATCTCTTTTTCAAGGCGTTGAGTACTTATTATGAGGTTTTTCTATGCTATATTGATATTTGGTTCTTAACATATGGTTTTAGAGCTAAAGGTCTTGGGGTTTCACTGCTACATATGAGACATTGTGGAATTTTTGCTATAACTATTTTTCTACAACGATTCAGAAGGAACGACTTGGAGGATATTTAGCAGATAGATCAAGGTACGTTGGTTTAAAATTTCATCTCCCGAGGCCTTATACTTTTGGAGATACAACCTTTGTAAGATAGGGTTCTGGAATCATCCTGAATTGAGTCATTGCAGAATTTTCACTATAATTTTTTTTCTGTAACGTTTCAGACCTTGAAATCTGGAGGATATTCACAGAAATTAGTAAGGTATATGTGGTAGAAATTTAAGCTTCTGGGTCATCTTAAATTTGTATATACACCCTGTGGAAGATAGGGTATCTGACTAGTCCTATTGACTAGTCTCAAGTAGGTGTTCCGAGTAAAACAATCATAATTTTTTCCTAGAGTATCCAAATTGAGTGAGACTAGTTGCATTGGATAGTGGACAGCCCGTAGTAGTTCTGGTATGAGTTTCAGAATTTTATATCAATTATTTTGTGCGGGGCACGCTATACAAGTGAGATATCCTGGAAAGGCCAAAAATCAGCAAGTTATGGGGAATATACCGTAAATTCTACTTGGCACATCCAATTTTGATCAGACCTGTGGAATTGAAGAGAAGAAATATTAGAGACCTACAAAAAATAAAATTTCATACTGAGAAGGGCCAAAATTTTGGAGATACAATAAAAGGAAGATTGTCTAGCAGAACCACCTCAAAATCAAGGTTTAAAGTGATACTTGGTCAATGTGCCACCAAAAAAGGGAACTTCTACACCAAACAAGCCTCCAGACAATCCTACTTGGACTCCTGATGAAGGTAAGGAAATGTGTAGGGACATAAATGATTTACAAAAGAAGACAGTAAGAAAAGATGAACTACAAGAGATGATGGATTCAACAGAAGCTAAGTTTGAGGCAATAAATACTAAGATGGACACTTTAAAAGGGGAGATCATGGAAGGATTGGAAAGTTTCCTAATAGAGAGGACACCTGAAAGTGAAAATGTATCCCATGAAATTCATGATGAGGAAACAAGGAAGGTGAATAAAGAATGGGGAAACTCAAACTTTGGGTTGAAGACCAACCACATTCCTAAGATCGATATGCAAAATTTTGATGGCAACGACCCAATCACATGGATACTTCAAATGGAGCAATCCTTTGATCTACATCATGTTCCACATACACAAAAGATACGAATTGCTTCTTTATATTTAGAACCCAATCAATTTGTATGGTATCGATGGATTTGTTCTCACAAATCACTCGTCATTTGGACAATTCTCACAGAAGAAATGATAGCACACTATGAGGATACAAGGAAAAATACCTTCTTTAGCCAATTGATAAATCTCAAGCAAAAAGGTTCAGTTACTGAGCACATTGAGAACTTCCAAAGATTGAATATAAAGGTAATATATATTCTAGATGAGCACTTGATTGATGTATTCATAGGAACTTTAAAGGATAACATTCAACACGAGGTTCGCCTTTGGGAACCCAAATCATTGGAGAATGCATTTAGGGTGGCAAGAAATGTAGAAAGTAAAAATATGGCTATGGCTACTAGAAGGACCAATCCTAACATCTATATAGAGAATAATGCTCCTTATTCTAAAACACCTCAACCTACAAGGTTGACACCTCAACAATTGGAGGAAAGAAAAGCAAAAGGTTTATGCTTTAATTGTAACATCAAGTACAGTAAGGGACATAAGTGTGGTGAGAAGAAATTATTCTACATATATTGTGAAGAGGAAGAAGAAGAAGAACAAGAACCATCTCAAGATAAAAATGTAGAAGCAATTTCGTCTGAAGAGTTGACTCCCACGATATCATGTAATGCATTGGCTGGAATTAGCACTCCTCAAACCATCAAGATCGAAGGATACATCAAAAAGAAAAAGATAATAGTCCTAATTGATTCTGGCAGTACTCATAATTTCATTCACTATAAATTAGCCAAAGATCTCAATTTCTTTGTATATCCAATGCTAGAGTTTCAAGTAATGATTGCAGATGGAGGAACTATCAATTGCTCAGGAAAATGCAATAAGATCAATCTTACTATGGGTGAATATGTAATGAATAGTCCAATGATTGCTATACCCATGGGTGGTGCTGATGTTGTACTAGGAATCCAATGGTTATAATCATTAGGAATAATGGCTTTTAATTTTCAAGAACTTTTCATGAAATTTTCATTTGAAGGAAAATAAATTGAGTTAAGAGGTATCATAGAGAAACCCAATAAGGTGATAAGCTCTAATGGCATGACAAAATTATTGAAAAAGGGGCATCAAGGCATTATTGCACAACTATGCTCACTAGATGTTCAAACATCTAAGCCATCTATTCCTCAAGGTCTCCAAGGGATCATTGATAAGCATTCCAAAGTATTTAAAGATATTCCCAAAGGTCTTCCACCCACTCGAAATCATGATCATGAAATTCACCTAATTCTTGGGAGTGTTCCTCCTAACATTAGGCCATACAGATACCCTTATGCCCAAAAGAGCGAAATTGAGAGCATGGTTGAAGAAATGTTAGAGGTTGGCATTATTAGACCTAGACAAAGTTCTTACTCTGCACTAGTGGTAATGGTATTCAAGAAAGATGGCTCATGGTGTATGTGTCCAAATTATAGAGAGATCAACAAGATCACTATTAAAGATAAGTTTCCCATTCCCGTCATTGATGAATTGTTAGATGAACTACATGGAGCAATCTGTTTCACAAAATTGGATCTTCGTTCAGGGTATCATTAGATTAGAATGAAGGAAGAAGATATCCCAAAAACAACATTCCGAACTCATGAAGGCCATTATGAATTTTTGGTCATGCCTTTTGGCCTTACAAATGCACCTTCCACAT
>ML793079.1:420252-472621 GCA_009831015.1 Picea engelmannii
TTTATGATTCTAATTTCACTTTGACTTAGGAGTTTTAAGTCAAAAGTGAAATATGTCACTTAAGTCATAAAGTGACAATTAATTCACAATGTGGGTGAATTAATAGACATAAAGCAACTAAGGAAAGTGGGGTTCCTTAGTGAGATTATTGGAGTTGATCTCACCCATTGATTAGACTTGGCTAGATCTAATCTAGGCCATTGATCTTTTAAGGTTGGCATGAGGAGGCTAAAGAGAGGGTAAAGGCATTTTGGAGGCTCATTCTTCACTTGAGACTTTTGGAGAAGAGAAGGAGGGCGCACATCTTGAGGAGGATAGGGGCGCACTTCATGAGGGTTTGAGAAAAACCCTTGAGAGCTTGAGGAGGAGCTTGTGATTAGCTTGGAGCTTGCATAGAGAGGTTATCCATGGAGGTTTAGCCTTCATTCTTCAGAGGGAGCACTTTGTATGGAGGAGGGGCACATCTTGAGGAGGAGGGGCGCATTTATTATCCTCCAGTTGCTCACTGGGAGAGGACTTGTTATATCAGGTTGAGGTCTGATGCATTAGGAGAGGAGAGCTTGGGCACTAGTTTCTGTGGAGAGAGACTTTTAGTTTCAGGTTCAGTTTATTTACTGTGATCATTTCTGCTTGGAGGAGGGTGCATGAGTTGAGAGGATTGGCAGCTACTTGGTAGCATATTTTCTTGGAGGATTCGAGCTTTGACAGTTTCTATGGAGAGGCAGCACATGAGAGGACATTCCTGTGGAGGGATTTCTTCATTGGGCTACATATGAGATTGGGCACCTCAGTTCAGTACAAAGTGCAACAAAGGGAGAGGGCGCACCACAGTTTGGGCACTTCTTTCTCTGGATCTTGTGGCAAGGCTCGTGAGGAGCTTGCTATGTATACAAGTTCCATTGTATTTCATTACTTGTTGTATCTCTTGCTTTAATCACAATTATATAGGCATATATCCCAAACTGGTTTTCCCCGGGTTTTTTTTTATCCAGGGTCATGTTGACCAAAAATACCTGTGTCAATTTTATGCATGTTTAGAAGTGTAGATCAACATTTTAAAAGTTCAAGATCTAGAGGTAGTGTTATATGTTTTAAGTTATATTGCATGTGCTAACATTGAGATAAGAAAACACTTGCAAGGGAACCTTAAAAGAGCACTTAACCTATAAAGTGGGATGACTGTTTGCTGTCCTAAAACAGCAAAAGAAGACAACCATACAGTTGAAACTTAGAGTCATACTAAGGTCAAGGATAGACCTTAGATGGCAGCCTCATAGGACCTCAAAATATCTACAATCTTCACTACACCTAACTCTAGCATACATCATACATCATGTTCCAACGCCATTTTCATTCTCCCTTGTTCATAATCCATGATAATGATAAGTTGTAAGGAAATGAAAGAGACAAGGTTATTAAAAAACAAATCACTTTGTTTTTTTTCCCTCTAACTCTATCTTTATTGTAGTTAGGTATACATTGTTTTTGGTTCTTTGTTCATCTTCTCCTTGTACCTATTATCAATATTCTTATAGTTCTATCAAACCCTCATAATTTGCATTACATTGATTCATTTTTGTAAATTATATCTCTATAATCTGCATTACATTGATTCAACTTTGTAAATTATATCCCTATAATCTGCATTACAATGATTAAATCCTCAATATGAGTTGCTTCTTTAGATGCCTTGATAGTGTCAAGAAGCTCTTGTGCAATATTTATTCTATGCCTCAATGGCCTCTAGTCAGAGTGGCTTCTGAATTCTTCTTAATTTGTTGGCATTTTTCTTGTTACAACATACACTCCATTCACAAATTTATCACAAATAAATCACATTGGCATTGTTAGACATGCTTTCAATTATAATCTATAAATGCAAGAAATGAGCTTTTATGATCCTTTTGTGAGGTTTTGCAGCCAACCTCACAAAGATAAAAACACTCATCAATTGTTGTGACTTCTTGAAGTCATCCCACCTTATGATGTGTGTTGTACATGCCAATCCAAGAAATAATTGTCCATGTTCCAACCTAGTTCTCGAAGAACCCCACTTCTCTGAGGCATATTCATGACATGAGTACTCGTCGTTGAACACTAACTATGATTATCCTTCTCTTTTGTATTTAACCTTCGACTTGATCACTAGAGCAAGTATCTCTCATGTACTTAATTACCACATAACATCCATAATACTCTTGTCCAATGCTCTCGTTTTTCTTCTATTTCCCTGCCATGGCCTGTATCAAAATATAATAATAAAAACCAAATAAAAATCAATATTAAATAATGGAGTTCCACTTTATCCTGAGCTAGATTTGAAAGGCAAGTGGAGTGATGTACTGCCAAGTAAATTCAATCCTTCTCTGTTAAATTCAACTCCATAATTTCTATCATTAGTACACCCTAATTTGATTTGAGTACTATTATTAGTACACCCTGATCTAATTTGAGTACAATCTGGTGAGTGAACTCCACCTTTTCAAGTATTCCAGAAATCTCAAACAACCACTATGTAATGGAGTTTCAGAGTCTAATCCCAATCCCAATAGTATATGGGAGGCCAAGAAAATTGATATTGAGAAACCAAGAAAATCTTATTTATAAAAATTCCATTGGGTATTCTGGATAACACTCGGATTGACTCACGGATTGATTAGTTGACTTTATGTAAAATTGAAGTGTAAAAACATGCAAGCAAAGGTGAAAGAAAATATATCCCCTATTATATAAATAAAAACTTGAGAAAAAAAAACCGGTACATTGGGAATAGTCTTCGTGTTCTATTTTGTTTGTCTATTGTTGGTTCATCTCATTTCATCTCATTGTATAAAATTTGCAAAATTAATATACAATTATCTTATAATTATTTGGAAATGATATGGAAATGAAGTACAAATATTTGTAAATATTATAAATAGTATGGAATGAGTGCATGTACGGGTTTTCACATTTTATTTTTTGTTTTGTTCTTATGAATTTATTATGTTAGTGACATGGCAAAGGGGGAAGTAGAATATGAATATGAGGTTGACTCAACTTTTCTTTATTATTGGCATCTCGTTGTCACCCTCATTTATGAATTGTTATCCATGGGCATGCTTGTTTTGTATATTAATGGATTATGCTATCTAATGTGATAACCTTTTATATTATCACTATATGCTTGCTCTGCTTGTTTGTTGAGAACTTGTTGCAGGTATAAAGCTTTGGGTCGAAGTGCTCAACGGTGGACACCATCAAACTTTTGGATGAGGTAGGCCTCTTTATTACCTTGCTTTCACATTGGTTTATATAGCATATGTTGGAATTGAGTTGATTTTTGTAGTTATACCAGTCTGTTGTGGTTCACCCTAGCCATAGAGAGATTTTCCTCGTAACAGAAATGGCAACTCCACTGGGGAGAATGTTCTTTCTTAGGGTTTGAAGTACTTTTCTCCTCATACTTCTCTCGTTTCTATTGTGGTTCTTGTTATATCATTGCTTGATAGCTCTTGTTCACTCTGGGTCTGAGTTTTCATCCTTTCTCCCTTGCCTGGCCTTATTTCAAAGCATATAAGTGCCTTTTTGCTTGACAGCCGCATATAAACGCGGTATGTCTCACTACAAGCTGTGTATATATGCATTGTTTGCCCAAACAGTTGCATACACCTTTTTTCCTTACCTTTTTGCTTGGTCTGGTGTTTGCTGGGTGGGATTTGATGCTTACTGAGCCTTCTTAGGTCTCTGTAGTGCCTGTTGAGTGTCTGTGGGATGACATGAAACCCTCTTTTTGTTGAATTTTTGGGCGAAGTTCATCTTTTCATTTTTATTGTCCTTGTATATTGGGCTGGGTGTTTCATTGCTTGATATCTTGCTTGAGTTATCTCTTTTTTATACACAGTAGGTCTATATATCAAGTTACTTTTCAATCCATGCATTTTCAGTTTCAATATATTGAAAATACAAAAAAAATAGGCATTTTTCATTGTTTGGCATTCTTTGTCTTTGAATCTCTATCATTAGCTTAGTGCATATAATGAAAGATTGAATTTTTACTTCTGAATCGCAGATTTGAATTTGAAAATTGCATCCTTTTTAGGAGCATATCATTCATCAAAAGTTAAATTTAGGACTTTGCATTACTTTCATATTTACTTTCCTTGCAGAGTCATAAAACCATTGGTTTCATCACCATATACCTTTTTGAGTAATCACGACCATAAAATCAACGTTATAATTTAAAATTTATTAGTAACGATTTTATTTTCTAGGGTGCACAAACTAGCCTAGGATTTAGTGCCTTGGAATAGGATTTTGTGAGTAAACTTCTCCAAGGCAATTAAATCAACATATGTGTTTGAGTCAGGGAGTGGAGAAATCCATTGTATAATTGGTAAGATCAGGAGGCTCCGCTCACACCGGAGTTAATCACGAGGTCGCGTGAAGTTAGTTGAAGGGATATCCCCCGGATACTCGCCTACCATCAAAGATATTTTTGTGGATTTATTTGTAATTGGGGATCTTGCTAGTGCCCATACCTCCATGAGAGATGGTGCTTTCAAGGTTTCAGGATTTGTTACCTTTCCCATATGGTGATCCATACTTACGACTGCTCACCTTTGCATCGGTTATACAGTGGTTTATTAGTTGATTGACTTAGGTATCTCATAGGTTACTTGTAGGGGTTATTCTGCAGGTACCCTAGGTCAGATAAGGGTTGGACAACACACAACCTTTATGGAGGATTACCTCTCAGGGGGGATTTGCTTGACTGGCTGTTAAGCCCACAAGAGCCCTTATAACTGGTTATGTTACCTCCGATCTTTAGCAGGGAGTCTCAGGTCCCTCTTGGACAAGACATACCTTCTTTAGGGAGGGAGGCCACTCAGCGACTTCAACCCATTTATATGCATATTGTCTGTTTGACTTTTGGTGTTCTTTTTGCTTACTAGTTGGCTTTAGGATATATTTTTTATCTTTGGAGTCTTAAGTCATCGTGGAGTCGGACCAGATGCCCCGTCGGTCACGTCGCTTGTTATAGTTACCACCAGATTTCGTGTCCTTTCCTTCTAAAAGGCATAGAGTCATTATACATGGTATAGACACATCCACTATTCGGATTTGTGATTCTACAAGGATGAGTATTGAACATGGTCTATAGAATTCTATGAGCCCTTCGACTCTCATACCCACTATAGTTAATGGAACACCTTCGACTCCTACAACCTCCATGGTTGTAGTACCGGACGCACCTATCATTACTATAGCTTGACCTATAGTTAATTCTCATGCTACTGCCTCGAACCCCTTTAGGTATCTTGGCCACTCACCGGGATACAATGGTCAATCCATCCCTATGGATTCTAGTCCATTTTCTTATGGTATTCCTAACTTCACCTCATAGTTTTCGAGCTCCATCCCAGCTGTTGGTCCTAATGCTAGCATTGGTCTTGGGGGCAGTACACCTCATTACACTCCTTTTTCATTTGGTGAATCTCAAATCCCTCAAATGACTCCTAATATGGGAGGTATGGCTACTTTTAACCATGGGTCCAATCCTCCTACTTCTGGGTGGAATAATCAACCTGGCGGACAAGCTTCAGATCAAGTTTCATCCTACAATCCTTCCTCCTCGACGCAGATTCTGACCAATACATTTGGCATGAAAAATATGCCTTTATCCTCTGGTTTCCAACTTGGGGGAGGTCAGTTTCACACTTTTGGCAACCCCTAACCCAGATCTAATCTAGCTGGGGCTAATTTCTATAACCCTCAACAGAACATTCCAGCTGGAATGATGCCCAACCAACATTATATGAATCATCCCAGAGGAGGGCCTTATAATGCCGGACAGGGCCATGGTGTTTACCAGAACCCTGGATGGCATTCCTTTTCATATATCTTATTTTAATGATTCGTGGAACATAATTTCCCCGAATTTGTCTTATGAAGGGAAATCACATATTGGGATGGTCATGCCACTATTGGTAGAAGAGATCATGTACCATGCTATTGTTGACTCTTCTACCGATCCTGATCCCGTTCCCTCACCGACGGATGAGAAGGATCCTATGTTCAGGCCTGTGTGGGCCACCTCATTGTCTTGTTCACATGATTGCCTCGATGGGACTTTGCCTTCAGATGAAGCCATCATAGAAGCCATGAATGGTTCCAACAAACCTTGGGATGATATGCATCACTTCTCTTATTTTCTCCCAGATCTTGAAAGAATCGAACAAGACAACTTTCGATCTACTTTGAGTGAGATAGTCGATCACGCCATAGTTCCACTTGATACGCACAACATTTATGAAAAAGGAAATATGGCTAGCATTTCTCCTACCATCTAGATAGACATCTCTCATACCCCTGGTAAGGTTGAAAATGTAAATATCGGGGCAGATTGTTCGCTAGAAGAAATTCTGATCTACACTGAGCTCTTCAAGGAATTCTGAGACATATTTGCTTGGTCCTATGAAGAGATGCCAGGGATCGACCCTCATATTGTCGAACATGAAATTAAAACGTATATGGACGCTAAACCTATTCGACAACGTCTTAGAGTTGTCAACCCTTGAAAGGCCCCTGCTATTAAGGCAGAGGTTTAGAAGCTACTTAATGATGGCTTCATCTACCTGGTTCCTTTAACCGAATGGGTATCATGTTAGAATATGATGGATGTGATCATTTAACCATAGACAATATCACTATTTTCACCCAACCATAGGCCGAAGGCACCCCCGAGCACCTTAATCTTGACAGATAATCATTCCAGAAGCAAAGCTTAGGCTAGATAGCCAAACAAAGGGTAGCACACCTTTCTCCAAGGATAGTGCACCAAGTAAGAGTAACAAGAGTTGATCAGAGAGTCCAAACCATAACCAAGAGATAGTCAAAGCCAAAAATGAAATCTGCTAGTTGCAGTAGCTGCAACAACAACTCTCCTCCAAAATTGCACACAAACTGTCCAACTGCAGTGTGCACAAGTGTTGCCTCTGTAGTTATGAGAATACTGGCTAGAATGAAGACTGGCCTCCTATATTTATACTAATTCTGGCAGACTTCCTGGACCGACTTCTCATTCTGGGTACTAATTCTTTAGTATATAACATTTCCTTTGGATGAATTCTTCTCTTGGAGGCTAATAACCTAATACAAGTCATTCTCTTGAGCCGACCTGTCTTCTAGGGTTATTATCCAACTAATTAGGGTTTCTTCTTGCTTCCCGAAATATTGTATTCTCGTCAGGTTTACACGTGGAGGTAAATACCTCCTGCAACTATCATAATATCAACACTCCCTCCTAGATAGGGAGGTATCGAAGGTAATGGTATTGAGCACAAACATACCATTCACCAGGTATCATCAACATAGTCGTATATATTATCTCATGATTAGATCATGAGCACCATCATCACTATCAGTTTCATCAACTGCATCATCTCTCGAAACCATACTCCATCTGAGTAATCAGACATGATGTTGGATAAGTCACTCACTCCATAGAGTGACACAAGAACCATTCTTCTAATTCAGACATATGTCCTAGAATAATAAATGTCCTGGACCATTTTCCATCTGGGGAAACTTTGTCCATTGATCATCCATCTAGGTGATAATCATTTCCAATACTACCGATAGTCTTCAAGGAAATCAGAACAACCTCATTCAATAGAACACATATGTGTCTATCCATAGTAGTACACAACTACAATCTAGTGGTATACTGCCACACCAAGTAGCACACAGATACTTGATCAGTGACATATAGTCATAATCAGTGGAAAACATCCACCACAGTAGTATACATCTATTGTTCGGAGACATATAGTCTCCATAACAATCATATCATCTGATATCAACCTGCACAAAAAACATTATTATGATATAAAATGAATCATCCGGGCCATTCTTCCACTCACATCTGTGAGATCTGGAAGAGTATCTGCCCTCAGAAGGTCAAACATCAGTGATGAGCTATCTGGACTATTCTTCTCAAGCAAGGAAGAATAATTGTCCCAATTTCTGAGCCTTGACCATTCACCTATCTAGGCCATTCCTTCAGCACTAAACAAAGTGCAACTTGGATAGAATGAGTCTGCCCTAGGGAATGCCTATGCCTGATTGATGAACTTGGACCATTCACCTATATAGGCCATTCCTCTGGCACTAAACAAAGTGCAACCTAGAGAGAATGAATCTGCCCTAGGGAATGACTATCTGGACCATTTCCTAAGGAAATGACTATCGTGCACCAACCTCCAAAATGAACCATTCTTTGAAACTGCTCACAACTGTGAGCTTCGAAAGAATGACTGTCCATCAAGGTGGACCAGTCTTCTTGACCACTACTGAGAGTGATTGTCAAGAAGAGAGACTGTCCTAGACCATTCCCAATGTTGACCACAAGGGGAATCACTGTCTATGGTACACCAACAATCCATCAAACCATTTTCATTACGAAAATGACCGTTTTATCTGGACCATTTTCCGAACTGGAAAATACCTGTCCGTCAGAAATCTCAAACCACTTTCTAAACTGGAAAGGAAATGCTCATCCTGGACCATTTTTCGAACTGAAAAATGACTTTGCATAAGTCAATAACACATCAGTGCTCCCTCCCAACCTGGGATTTATCTCTTCCTTTTTCAATAAGGAAGTTGTCTCCATGAACTCCAGCTTGAGTACATAAACTCTTTCATCTTGGATAGAGGCTTTACCAAAATGTCTGCTTATCTGCTCATCTGTGGAGATATATATTGGAGAACCACTTTCTCGTTTTTGGACTTCATCATAGAGAATGTAATGCTTGATGTCAATGTACTTCAGTCTTTCTGGAACACTGGTTTTCTGAAGACTTCATATAGCTCTGATCATTACAATATATCATAGTTGAATTTAGCTCTTTTGTTTCTTGCTAGATCATAACATCATGGCAAGGATCAAACTGGAACATACCCATGTGCCACTTCTTATGTCATCATGAGAGTTTGTCATAGATTGGAAAACCATCATCCTGGAGTTTTGAGTAACTATTCTTATACATTATCTCTGTTATAGAAAGTTTTCACCACACTTCTGTTGTGCATTGGAGGTTCTCCACCAAGTTGTCTTATTCCATCTATATGCAAGGGTCTCTTTCTAGTATAGCTCAAAGCTTTGAGGTTGCTCTACATATGATCTTTGTTCAATTATTCTGGAGAACAGTCTTGTATTGATCTGATGTAAACTCCAACCCATGTATATTGCAGACGATATAATAGCTCATGTAGAGGTATGTCTGGTTTATTGGAACAAACAATCATCATAGTCTTCTCCCTCCATCTGGGAGAACCTCTAATTCTAGATCTCGTAATGCTTGCACTCATAAGTCTTCCATACACTGTTCTTTATCACATCTTTCATTTTCTCTACTTGATTTCTTTTAGTGAGTTCAGATTAGGCCGATAGTCTTGTGATCCTCAATAAAATGACTAGTTGTTCTTACTTTTCTTTCTCTCTTGGAATCTTTCATGTTCTTCCTCATATTTCTCTTTAGCTCTTAGGTCCATGGATTTTTCTATAGATTCCATGCCCTGAAGATTCCAACTTCTTTCTTTCATCATAGGATCATGGATGTGGATGGACAACCAGGGATACTTTGAGGCTTATTTTCAAAGAGGACTTCTTCTAAAGTCAAACTGAACACATGTTGCTTTTCATGGTTGCTACCATGGATAGATACTTCATCATATTCAATGGATCATTAGGAAATATATAATCGGCTCCCTCCATCTAACATAGTCCACGCTTCCGTCTGCATCCTTATTGCCTTCTGCAAAGTGTCCTAAGTCTTTCTCCAATTTCCTCTTTATTGTTGACTTCTTTCTGTCTTTACTTCTTCTAGGTTTCTTCAAGTTTGATTCTGATTTCTGCTTATCTTGTAGTTGTTACTTATGTAATAGCTTCCATATGAATTGTTACCAAGGGTTATTGATGTAATTCATCCTTTCATGTGTATTCCCTGACTTGTAGTCATCGTGATAGCAATCCTTCTCTTGTTGTTCTTCCATATGTATAGTTTCTCTTTGAACATATTATCTTCTAAGAAATAAATATGCAAGATATGTACAAAAAACATGGTATGTATAAGAACTATGAAGAGTATTGTTACCTTGCCTTTAGAAGAAGAAGTTTGTTTTGTCCTGCTTGATCTTCTTTGTGGGTTCCCTTTCTTCGGCAATTGAAGCTTTGTGTGTTTCTTTCCTTTTATTTAGCTTGGGACAATGATTCTTGTAGGGACCATATTTTCGACATTTGAAGCATTGTATTTTTGACATATCTTTCTCTTGATCTGGCTTCTTCCTTGAGCCAAACTTCCCTTTATTCCTGAAATGCTTGAACTTTGTTGTGAAGGCTTTATCATCGTATTTCTTTTGGGGTTTCTATTTTGCAATGATCCTTGATTCTTCTTGTGCACAACAAGTCCAACGTTCTTCAAATGTAGGATACTCCTTTCTTGTGTTCATGTTTGCGGCAAATGCATCCCATGTCTTGGGAAGACCATTGAGTACTATATTTACCAGTTCCTTCTTTGACATGATTTCTTCAATATCTTGTAGTTGTTCTCTTAACTAAGAGATTCTTACAAAGTATGATCTTATGTTGTCATCATCATTCATCTTCATGTCACAAAGCTCATTCTTCAGACTCATTACTTGTCCAATGTTTCTGACTGAGAATAGGTTTGTTAAGGCATCATACATATTCTTAGATGAATCAAGATGGGAGATGTAGGGAATCAAGTGGTATTTTATAGAATCCACCATGATACTCATGGAATTTATGTCATTTTCTTTGAACTTCTCCATAACTGCAACGTTCTGCGGTTCCTTCTCTTTTCCTTCTTCAAACTCTGGTTCCACAATATTTCCTTTCACGATATACAACACTTTATTCTTGGCAAGGATGAGATCAATCCTTGTCTCCCATGCTCTGAAGTTGGAATCCCCTTCTAACTTGTTTTATGACTTCATAGAGTAATTCATGGCTACTCTGACTTGGTCAACCCTAGATTTGACCAAAAATTCAAACTTGACGTCTTAGCTTGCCGAGAGTACCAGGAGGTGAATTAGGTTAGGGCATACTAGTCTATCCATAAATGAGGTCAATTGCTTCACTTAAGGTGCCTCAACGAGAGGGTTAGGGTTTCTGCAACTACATCTGCTAGTAACCCTAGTGACTGTGCTTTAGTAACTGCTCCTACTAGAAACCTTAGCGGTAGTTCTTCAATGAGCTTAGTATCCTTATGGATATTCTCCCTTCCAATGGTTAGACTGAATGAAGGAGGTGTGGGCCCATAACCTGTTAGAATATGATGGATGTGCTCATTTAACCATAGACAATATCACTATTGTCACCCAACCATAGGTCAAAGCCACCCTCGAGCACCTTAACCTTGACAGAGAATCATTCCAGAAGAAAACCCTAGTCTAGATAGCCAAACAAAGGGTGACACACCTTTATCTAAGGATAACACACCAAGAAAGAGTAACAAGAGTTGATTAGAGAGTCCAAACCATAACCAAGAGATAGTCCAAGCCAAAATCGAAATCTACTAGTTGCAGCAACTGCAACAACAACTCTCCTCCAAAATTATGCAGAAACTGTCCAACTACAGTGCGCACAAGTGCTACCTCAACAATGCTGAGAATACTGGCCATAATGAAGACTGAACTCCTGTATTTATACTAATTCTAGCAGACTGCCTGGGTCGACTTCTCATTCTGGGTATTAATTTTTTAGTATATAAAATTTCCTTTAGCCGAATTCTTCTCTTGGAGGCTAATAACCTAATACAAGTCATTCTCTTGAGTTGACTTGTCTTCTAGGGTTATTAGCCAACTAATTAGGGTTTCTTCTTGCTTCCTGAAATATTGTATTCTCGTCAGGTTTACATGTTGACAAAAACGTGCCACCCAGGGCACGTCCGCTCCCACAGGACCTTCTTTTCCTTCGGCCCGAAGAGCTGAAATGCTCTTCAAATCCCTTTTCGGGACTTTCCTGCACCCACAGGACTCTCCTTATGACCTGCCTTTGTCCTATCGGGAAATCAAGCCTCGCTTGATCGCGAGTTTTGAACCCACGGGATCGGTACTTACAATTCCCCGAAACTCGATGAACATCCACCCATGTGTTCCTTGCTTCTGTCGGGAATATCCCCGTCGGGAAATCGACCCTTACGAGGTCGTAGACAACTCGCCTCGCAAATCCTCGATTCGCGATAGCACTTACTGCACCCTTAGCTGCCTCCGGCTAACTCCTTCTCATGTGACCTGCGCGTCCACGAGACCACGGGCTTCTCCTGTCGGAAATTCAGAATTCACAGAACTGAAATGCATAGAACTCACACCCGCGGGATCTCCGATCCTCCGATTCCGATGACACTTGGCGTTGACCCACTGCAAGCTCAACCGTCCAACACCTGTCCTATGCTCTGGCGCCTATGGTCCACACTCCATTAGTGATCGGGAAATCGCGTTTCAGGATATCGCGATTCTCGTTGCACCAGTTCACAGACTCTTCCAAGTCCCAATCTCTGATGTGGATGACACCTGTCCTCCACTGAAGTGCTATAACTGTGGGACCGTCGCGTTTCGGGACTTCGCGACTTCTCCTGTCGTGAGTTTCTCGTCACCGAGAATCCCAAAATTCCGATCCCCGATGCATGTGTGAACTCTCTCCTCCACGTCATCGCTTCCTTGTCGCTCTATCGGATATCGTGAAATCGCGATTTCTAATGCAACAGTTCCGTTGTATGTGAAAACCCTGAAATGTCGAACCCCGACTCTCCGGGATCTCCTGCCACGTGTCCATGTTGGGATCAATGGCTCTGATCCTATCGAGAAATCGCGGATAGCGATTTCTTGTTGTGCAAACTCCTGGCCTACGAAAACTCCGATGCCTCTAAACATCGACTCGTCCGGATCTCCTGCCACGCGTCCTCGCCAATGGACGACTCAAAAATCCCGTCGGGAAATCACAGATCGCGATTCCAAAGTGCGAGAGTTCTACGACTCCGGAAACCCAGATTCTATGATGTTATGAACCCCGATGACTCCCTGGTTCCTTGACACATGTCCTGCCAAGATCAATGGTTGGGATCCTTTCTCAGGATTTCAGAACTTTCAAGGTCTCCGATTCTTACCCTATGAAGACTTGATGACTTCGATATCCTGATGGTTCTTCCTCTGCTCCTTTCGGGCTTAACTCCGGCGCAAATTATTGGGATCTAATGGTTGACGGGATTTCATTGTCTTCCCCTACGAACCCTGACCATCGATTTCTCCCTCTTGAATATTTTCTTGAGAAAGGCTAAATGTTCTTTCTCAGAACTTGTCCTCTGACACCTGCACTTGCACCTCTTGCTTGAACTCTCCTCGGCACAAAACTCCTATACTCTTCGTTCACGATGTCACAAAGGTACTATACCCCCTGATATTTTCCACTCTGTCTCTTCAGAGGAACTTACGTGCACTCCTTGCGCTCAACATTCAACAACTCCCCAAGTGTTGAATCCTCCCGACTCTGTGCACTTCCTGCAACAACAATCTTCAATGTCCCTTTTTCTCAGATTCAGAACTGAGACTTCTTCTTCAGCCTGCACACTCCTCGCATGGCTTCAACAACCTAAATCCACTTCTGGGTGAATGAGAACAAAAGTTAAAATACTGAACCCTCATCAACGCACTCCTTGCGGATGAATTCAACTGCACACCTTGCAGGAATCTCCTGGATCAGACAAAGAAACAATTGAAACTCATTCCATCTCCCCTTCAGACTTCAGGTTGAAACATGAAATCACATGCACAACATAAACAAAGAAAATGCATATCAAGAAAGCAAACATTCATGAGCACATAAACAATATACACAGAGAAACAACACCAGCCATGAGTTTGAATCAGAACTTCTTCTATTAATTCAAATGCCTGTACATGGGTGTTCTTCATACAATATTCTCTGCTTGCTCTTCTCTTTTCCTGAATGCTTACATTATGTTACAATGATACAATGAGGGTGTCTATATCCGTTTTCCCTCTCGAATCTCTAAACTATCAAATCTAGACTTAAAATCCTATCTACCAACATTAACTAGATTAAATGCCTCCTATAAAATCGAATCTCTAAACTATCAAATCTAGACAAGAGCGTATGGCTCGAGGTCTGATAAAATATACAAAAGCTCCATCTCTTAAATGATTCATTTAAGATTTGTGGGACAGTTTCCAAGGCATTTCAAAATTTTGGGTTGGTTTGTCCAGCGGTTTTCCTGCTTGATGTGCTGGCTCGCTTGATGAGTTGGCGATGCTCCTGCATCATAATCCTCGGCTTGAAAACTTTCATGGCTCCTGTCCATGAGCTCCTGCATGGTCTATCCATGCTTTTGGATCTCTGCTTCAGTCTCCCAGCTGGCATCTTCCACTGGATGGTTTTTCCATTTGATTAAATACTTGAAGTATTCCTTCCTTTGGGTCTTTTTGCTCACTCTCTTATCAAGTATACACTCCATCTGTGGATTTTCCGCAATCGACATCTGCTTCTGCCACTGGACTTCTGGCTGTTCATCATTTCTTGCTCCTAATTCCTCAGCCTTATAGGGATATAAGTCTGAGACATTGAATGTCGGAGATATTCCGACCTCATCCGACAACTCAATCTCATAAGCGTTTTCTCCCAATTTCTTTAGGACTCTGCATGGTCCAATTTTCTTCATTTTCATCTTGTTGTATGTTCCTCTCGGGAACCTTTCCTTCCTCAGATGTGCCAGAACTAGATCACCAAATTCAAACTGAAGTTGTCTCCGATGTTGATCCGCTCTGCGCTTATATTCCTGGTTTGATTCTAGCAATCGCTCCTTCACCCTGCTGTGAAGTTCTTTCATCGCCTCTGCGAACTCTTCAGCGCTTGCGCTCTTAGTCATTATCTGCTCTGAGTCCCTCAGTTCAGAAACTCCTCTTGGCTACCTGCCATATACAATTTCAAATGGACTTTTTCCTGTGCTCCTATTCACTGAGTCGTTGTATGCGAACTCTGCCTGTGGAAACACATTGTCCCAGCTGCTATGGTGCTCTGTCACCAAGATTCTTAATAAATCTCCCAGACTTCTATTTACCACCTCTGTTTGCCCATCCGTCTGAGGATGATAGGTAGAACTAAACATCAAGTTAGTCCCCATCTTCTTCCAGAGTGTCCTCCAAAAATGTCCAATGAATTTCATATCCCTGTCTGATACTATGCTTCTAGGTAACCCATGAAGTCTAACGATCTCCTTGAAGAACAAATTTGCAATGTGGGTCGCATCGCTGGTCTTCTGGAATGGGATAAAATATGCCATTTTTGAAAACCTGTCAACCACCACAAAGATCAAATCATGTCCTCTTTGCATCCTAGGCAATCCCAACACGAAATCCATGCTGATTTCATCCCACGACCTCTCGGGTATGGGTAATGGTTGATAGAATCCCGCATTTTTCTTCCTACCCTTTGAATGCTGGAAAATTATACATCTGTTGACAAAATTCTTGACTTCCGACCACATCCCTAGCCAAAAGTAGGCTTCTCTTAGCTTTGAAAATGTTTTGTTGTGGCCAAAATGCCCTGCTAATCCACCACTGTGCTTCTCTTTTAGCAGATTCTCCCTCATGGAGAAATTTGGAATAGACAGTTGATTGCCTCTGAACAACAATCCCTCCTGGATCATATTGTCTATCCAAGGGCTTCTGTCTCTGAGAACTGGATTCTCAGCTGCCTCATATGCCTCTGCAAAATCTGCATCACCTGCATACATGTCCCTAAGATTTTCAAAACCCAATGTTTTGACTCGGAAATCCTGTAGCAACAAACAATTCCTGCTCAAAGCATCAACCACTTTGTTAGCAGTACCTGAAATGTGTTTAATCACAAATGCAAAATTCTGCATATACTCTACCCATTTAGCATGTTTCTGATTCAATTTTTCCTGTTGAGTCACAAACTGTAATGCATGATTATCACTATATAAAACAAATTCTTTCGGGATCAGATAATGCCTCCACTTCTTCAGCGCCTGTATGATAGCATAAAATTATTTGTCATACGTGGAGTACTTTAATTTTTCCTCATCCAGTTTCTCGCTGAAATATGCAATTGGTCTGTCCTCTTGGCTCAAGACCGCTCCTATGGCAAAGCCACTTGCATCACATTTCACCTGGAACACTTTCGTAAAATCTGGTAACACCAAAACCGGATGTTCTGTGATCTTCCGCTTCAACAGATTGAAGCTCTTCTTTGCCTCTTCAGTCCAATGAAAATATTTATGTCTTTTCTTGACTATGTCCATCATCGTTGCACTAATTCCACTGAAATTCCTAATGAATTTTCGGTAGAAACTAGCCAGTCCATGAAAACTTCTCACCTCGAAAATATTTTTCGGTGATGGCCAATTTTTAATTACCTCCACTTTACTTGGATCCATCTTCAATTCATTTGCCGATATGACAAACCCTAAGTAAATGAGTTATGTCTTCATAAATGAATATTTCCTCATGTTGATCAACAACTTCTCTTGCTGTAGCTTCCTCATTACTGCAGCTAAATGCTTCAGATGTTCTTCTTTCGTTTTGCTGAAAATTAATATGTCATCCAGATAAACAATGACAAATTTACCAGTGAATTCCTTCCGCACTTCATTCATTAACCTCATGAAGGTACTTGGTGCATTCGTCAAGCCAAATGGTATGACTAGCCATTCATACAACCCTTCGTTGGTTTTGAAGGCTGTCTTCCATTCATCGCCTTCCCTCATGCGAATCTGATGGTATCCGTTTTTCAAATCAACCTTTGAAATTTTTTTGGCTCCACTTAAGAAGTCCATCAAGTCATCCATCCGTGGCAATGGAAACCTATACCTGATGGTTATCTTGTTAATGGCTCTGGAATCGGTGCACATTCTCCAACCTCCATCTTTCTTTTAACTTAGTACCGTTGGAACGGCACACAGACTTAAACTCTCCCTGATCAGTCCTTTATCTAACAGTTCCTGTACCTACTTTTTGACTTCTTCATTTTCCTGCGGCATCAACCTGTACGCAACTTTGTTTGGCAAACTAGCTCCTGGTATGAGGTCTATATGATGACTCACACTCCTCATCGGCGACAACAAATGAGGTAATTCGTCTACCACTATATCAACGAACTCTTCCAGTAGTTCCTGAATTTCTTCTGGCAAATCGTCCACTCTTGTGTTGGTCAAAATGATCCTTGGTTTCCTGACCACAAAGAATTGTGGATCTTCCTTCTTCTTTACTTCCGCCAGAAGTTCCTTCCCACTCATGAGAAGTACAATATTTCTCATTTCTGGTTTTACTTCTTTGTCTTTAATTGGAAGTAGCATATGTGTTCTTTCATTCTTCTCCAAAGTATACGTATTCATCTTCCCATCATGAACTATGTTCCTATCATATTGCCATGGTCTTCCTAGCAATAAATGACATACATCCATAGGAATAACATCACATAGTATTTTATCATTATATCCTCCTATCTTGATGTCAACTAAGCACTGTTTAGTGACACTTACCTGATGCCCCTTCTGTAGCCATGAAACTTTATATGGACTCGGGTGATCAGTCGTCTCCAACTCTAGTTTCTCCACCATCTCGGTCGAAACAAGATTGTCTGTGCTTCCACTGTCCACAATAACCTTGCATTTCCTGTCTTTGGTCTTGCATGTGGTTCTAAAAAGTCGGTTTCTATGAGCCGTGTCCTCCACCTCCTTCTCGGGTGTTAAGATAACCTTACACATCATCAATGACCTTCCGTCTTCTGCGTCTTCTGCCTCAGCATATTGCCTCTGTGCCTCGACGATGTGAGCTTCTCCTCCATCCTTCTTCCTATCTGGACAGTCAACTGCCTTGTGTCCATTCTTTCCACATGTGAAGCATGTGATGACTCCACCTCTGCCTCTTCCTCTACCTCTGGTACGAGGAAATGTGTTATTATCAGTGTATCCTCTGCTCTGTTCTGTCTGCTTCCTTCGCTGTTCAGCATACTGGCCTCGCTGCGAACTTCCACCTCTTTCTGTTCTAGTCTGAGGCTTCTTCCAGTCGTCCTTGGATTTCTGGAACCTATCTTGGGCAACTGACTTACCTTTTGGCTGGCTTCTACCTCGGCCTCGCTATGCTGGCTTACGGCTTAGCTTCTCTTCAGCTTTCAAAGCCATATGATATGCATCCTCCACCATTCAGATGGTTGTCATACTCATCTCATCCTGGATATCGTATCTTAAGCCATTCATGTACCTAGCAACTTTTTCATCATCGCTCTCCCGATGACGTACTCTGATATTTAGCTTGTAGAATTCCTCAGTATACTCTTTTACTGTCATCATCTTCTGTCTCAGGTTCTGCATTCTCCTGAACAGTGTGATTTGATAATCCCTTGGGATGAAATTTGCCTTCATCTTCGCAATCATTCAATCCCCTCTTTTTATCTTTTGCTTGCCTTTGGAACGTCTATCTGCTTGAAGCTCGTCCCACCATAATGCTGCATGTCCCTTCAATTTTGTGACAGCATGTCTAAACTTTTTATCCTCTTTGATATCCTCATAATCGAAGTAGGTATCAAGAGCTCTAATCCAATCTAGAAGCTCTTTTGCATCTAGACTCCCTTCATAAGCTGGAATGTCCATCTTTGTTTTCGAACTCATCCGGGCGATAGATTTAATTAATCGCTCATTGGCTGCATCTTCGGCTACAACTTCTCCTTGTTTTTCAACTTCAACTTCGCCTTCGGAGTCACTCAGATCTCTAGCACTGGCTGTGCGTCTCTACGCTGCTTCCATATCTTCTAATCTCACTCAGAGATCACGTATCTGCCTCTCCATTTCTGTATTCTGTGCTTGTCTTCCTCTTCCTCTCTGGTTCCCCCTATCCTCTGGATCAAGTGATTGTCTTTCTCTCCTTGGCGGCATGGTGAAATCTTCTTTTCTTCCCTGCTACAAAAAACAGAGAACCTTTCTCGCTCTGATACCACTCTGATGCAAACGCGCCACCCAGGGCACGTCCGCTCCCATAGGACCTTCTTTCCCTTCGGCCCGAAGAGCTGAAATGCTCTTCAAATCCCTTGTCGGGACTTTCCTACACCCACAGGACTCTCCTTATGACCTGCCTTTGTCCTATCGGGAAATCGGGTCTCGCTTGATCCTGAGTTTTTAACCCACGGGATCGGTACTTACAATTCCCCGAAACCCGATGAACATCCACCCACGTGTTCCTTGCTTCTATCGGGAATATCCCCGTCGGGAAATCGGCCCTTACGAGGTCGTAGACAACTCGCCTCACAAATCCCCAATTCACAATAGCACTTACTGCACCCTTAGCTCCTTCCGACTAAATCCTTCTCATGTGATCTGTGCGTCCACGAGACCACGGGCTTCTCCTATCGAAAATTCAGAATTCGCGGAACTGAAATGCGTAGAACTCACACCTGCGGGATCTCCGATCCTCCGATTCCAATGACACTTGGCGTTGACCCACTGCAAGCTCAACCATCCAACACCTGTCCTATGCTCTGGCGCCTATGGCCCACACTCCAGTGGTGATCGGGAAATCACGTTTCGGGATATCGCGATTCCCGTTGCACCAGTTCACGGACTCTTCCAAGTCCCGATCTCCGATGCGGATGACACCTGTCCTCCACTGAAGTGCTATAACTATGGGACCGTCGCATTTCGGGACTTCGCGACTTCTCCTGTTGTGAGTTTCTTGTCACCGAGAATCCCGAAATTCCGATCCCCGATGCATGTGTGAACTATCTCCTCCACGTCACTGCTTCCTCGTCGCTCTATCGAATATCGTGAAATCGCGATTTCTAATGCAACAGTTCCGTTGTATGTGGAAACCCTGAAATGCCGAACCCCGACTCTTCGGGATCTCCTGCCACGTGTCCCTGTTGAGATCAATGGATCTGATCCTATCGGGAAATCACGGATCGTGATTTCTTGTTGCGCAAACTCTTGGCCTGCGAAAACTCCGATGCCTCCAAACACCGACTCGTCCGGATCTCCTGCCACACGTCCTCGCCAATGGACGGCTCAAAACTCTCGTCGGGAAATCACGGATCACGATTCCAAAGTGCAAGAGTTCTACGACTCCGGAAACCCCGATTCTCCGATGTGCTAAACCCCGATGACTCCCTGGTTCCTTGACACGTGTCCTGCCAAGATCAACGGTTGGGATCCTTTCTCGGGATTTTGGAAATTTCAAGGTCTCTGATTCTTACCCTATGAAGACCCGATGACTCCGATATCCCGATGGTTCTTCCTCTGCTCCTTTCGGGCTTAACTCCGGTGCAACTTCTCGGGATCTAACGGCTGACGGGATTTCGTTGTCTTCCCCTGCAAACCTTGACCGTCGATTTCTCCCTCTTGAATATTTTCTTGAGAAAGGCTAAATGTTCTTTCTCAGAACTTGTCCTCTGACACCTGCACTTGCACCTCTTGCTCGGACTCTCCTTGGCACACAAATCCTATACTCTTCGTTCACGATGTCACGAAGGTACTATACCCCCTGAGCTTTTCCACTCTGACTCTTCAGAGGAAATTACGCGCACTCCTTGCGCTCAACATTCAACAACTCCCCAAGTGTTGAATCCTCCCGACTCTGTGCACTTCCTGCAGCAGCAGTCTTCGATGTCTCTTTTTCTCAGATTCAGAACTGAGACTTCTTCTTCAGCCTACGCACTCCTCACACGGCTTCAACAACCTAAATCCACTTCTGGGTGAATGAGAACAAAAGTTAAACTACTGAACTCTCATCAACGCACTCCTTGCGGATGAATTCAACTGCACACCTTGCAGGAATCTCCTGGCTCAGATAGAGAAACAATTGAAACTCATTCCATCTCCCCTTCAGACTTCAGGTTGAAACATGAAATCACATGCACAGCATAAACAAAGCAAATGCATATCAAGAAAGCAAACATTCATGAGCACATAAACAATATACATAGAGAAACAACACCAGCCATGAGTTTGAATCAGAACTTCTTCTATTAATTCAAATGCCTGTTCATGGGTGTTCTTCATACAATATTCTTTACTTGCTCTTCTCTTTTCCTGAATGCTTACATTATGTTACAATGGTACAATGAGGGTGTCTATATCCGTTTTCCCTCTCGAATCTCTAAACTATCAAATCTAGACTTAAAATCCTATCTACCAACATTAACTAGATTAAATGCCTCCTATCTACTTCAGAAAAGAGCGTATGGCTCGAGGTCTGATACAATATACAAAAGCACCATCTCTTAAATGATTCATTTAAGATTTGCGCGACAGTTTCCAAGGCATTTCAAAATTTTGGGTTGGTTTGTCCAGCGGTTTTCCTGCTTGATGTGTTGGCTCGCTTGATGAGTTGGCGATGCTCCTGCATCACACGTGGAGGTAAATACCTCCCGCAACTACCATAATATCAACATATCCAACCCCGTTCCTGTATATAAGAAGCAAGGAACCATCCCCATATGTATGGATTTACGTGACCTAAACAAGGCATGTCCTAAAGATAACTTTCCCGCACCTTTCATTGATTAGATTGTCGTCGAGTGTGTGGGAAGTGAAGTATTTTATTTTACGGACAGATTTTTAGGATATAATCAAATTCAAATTAAACCTGAGGATCAACACAAGACGACATTTGTTTGTCCTTGGGGTACTTTTGCATATCGGAAGATGCCTTTCGGCCTTAAAAATGCTAGAGCAACCTTTCAGCGTGCCATGACTTTTGCCTTTCATGATCTTAAGCACATAGTCGAAGCCTACCTTGATGATCTTGCTACTCACTCTCGCAAGAGAACATATCACATTACTCATCTTCGACTTGTTTTTAAAATATGTCGTTATTACAGAATCTGGTTAAACCCTCACAAGTGAATCTTTTGCGTTAAGTCTGGTCATCTTTTAGGTTTTCTAGTTTCTGAGACTGGGATCATGGTAGATCCACTTAAGGTTGAGGCAGTACTTCGGTTGCCTCCCTTGCACACGATTAGACAACTTCAAGGTCTATAGGGGAAATTTAACTTTCTTCGTAGGTTTATAGTGAACTATGCCACCATCACTAAAGGTTTCATGTGTCTTTTTAAGAAGGACACCCCTTTTATTTGGGATGAACGAGCCCAAGAGTCCTTCTATGTTTTGAAGAAAGATTTGGTGTCGGTGCCTCTACTGAAGCCTCCCAACTATAGTAGAGATTACTTGCTTTATATCGTCGTGTCTAAAGACACGATCGATATGGTTCTAGTTAAGGAGGATGATGAGCTCCATGAGCATGTCATTTACTATCTTAGTTGAACTTTGCTCGGTCTTGAACTTAATTACACTCACGTTGAAAAGATAGCTTTGGTTGTCGTTCACGTAGTCCAGCATTTGCGCCATTATATTTTACTTTGTAAGACTACAGTGGTTGCTGATGTCAATCCATTTTAATACGTCCTTACCTGACGTATCATAGGGGGAAAATATAATAAATGGATTGTCATTTTATAGGAGTTTGATCTTGATTTTGCTTCCTCGAAATCCAAGAAATCCCTGGCCTTTGCAAAGTTAATATCTGATTTTCCACGATTAGGTGAGGACGTTGTCCATGTTGATTAGTTTGTGGATGGACACATTTTTCTTGTCTCTTCATCTAACCCCTAGTATGGAGATATTGTTCTCTATCTACATACTTTGAAGTTCGCTCAACATATCTCACGAGATGATCGGCGATGTATAAGATATCAAGCTAAGAAATATAATATCATCGGTGACACCTTGTATCGTCGAGGAATAGACAATATCTTGCGTCGTTGTTTAACTCATGGAGAAGCTGAGTCTATACTAAACAATTTCCACAGTGGGTCTTGTGGTGGTCATCTATCCAGGCTTGCGACAGCCCAAAAAATTTTGCGAGCTGGTTATTTATGGCATACTATCTTTAAGGATTGTATTGAAGTAGTTAAGAAGTGTCACCCCTGCCAGGTGTTCACTCAGAAAATGCGCTTGCATCCAGCCCCCTTTCACCCAGTCATTACCGTTGGTCCCTTCACCAAGTGGGGGGTAGATTTTGTTGATTGCAACCCAAATTCAGCTTGGGGGCATCAACACATTATCGTGACTATCGACTACTTTACTAAGTGGGTCAAGGCCATGCCTACAGTTAAATCCAACGGGAAGACTTCAACCTTCTTCGTATTCAATCCGATTATCGCCCGGTTCGGTATCCTGAGTGAGATTGTCATTGACTATGGCAATCACTTTCAGAATGAGATGATGGATGAACTAGGGGCTAAGCTAGGGTTTAAACATGGTCATTCTTCTCTTTATTATCCCCAGAAAAATGGGCAAGTAGAGGCCATCAACAAGTCTCTTAGACCATTTTGCAAAAAACTGTCAGTGAGAGTAAATCTGACTCACACATCTTGCTATACACTGCACTCTGGGCATACCGAACCTCGGTCAAGACTACCACTGGATTTTCCCCTTTCCAGTTAGTACATCGTGTGGATTTGATATTACCCACTGAATGTGAAATCCCTTATCCTAAGTTGATAGTTGCACTCCTACCTGACACTTCTGATCTCAAGCGATGCCTTGTATACCTAGAGAGTCTTGATGAGCAGTGTCGAGACACCTCTATGACTGTCGAGGTAAACAAATGACATGTCAAGGTCCACTATGATAAGTCCGTCTGTCCTTGGTTGTACACCGAGGGTGACTTGGTCCTCTTGTATGATCAAGCCAAAGAACCATTGGGGGCAAGCAAGTTTAAACCCATGTGGCACGGTCCTTACATTGTGTGACGTGTTCTAGAAAAAGGGGCCTATGACTTAGAATATTATGAAGGGAATAAGTTGGTCAAGCCCAGAAATGGGCTCTACTTGAAATGATATTACGCTTGAGCCCCAGGCTTGAGAAAAAATCTTTGTATACTAATGTAATTTAGTGTATATATCTCTTTTCTTTTTCATCTTCGGATTGCTTATCGAGTTTTCACTTGGTTGACAGATGTCAATGGAGTCATCAGTCTACCTAGGATTCACAAACGGGGCCAGTCGTCACACACGGAACTTGGCTTCCGCCACTTGGGTGGTTTATTCACCCAAGGGTCTATTGGTGTCTTCAAGAGGCATATTCCTAGGGCCATCCACAAATAATGTGGTCGAATATAGTGTCGTTATAGAAATTTTACGCGATGCTATCTCACATGGAATTCGCTCGTAGAAGTTCGACTGAATTCCTAGTTAGTAGTACGTCAGTTGAACGACCATTACCACGTGTGTGATCCTACTTTACTCTGACGATTCCTGCAGGTACGTCTTTTAGAACGACAATTTGATTTTATTACATATTATCATATTCCTAGGAGTTCTAATCATGTATCCGATGCTTATGCTAATTTTGTTTTAGATTGACATTTGTCACATAATTAAAAGAAAAGAAAACCATCTAACTAATGTACACATTGTAAAATATAAGTAAAGTTGAAGATCCTTTTTTATATATTTCAAAAAATATGGTGTTTATAGTACAAAATGGGGCTAACACCCTCAATATACATATACAACCGAAATCATAATATCCCAATACATCTACGCCTGTGGTGATGGATGTATATCATGGTAGCAAACCATGACGTTCACAAGACGCCAAAAGAGTTGTACCCATGCCCTGGGTACACCAACCACCTATCGCTACATGGCTTCAGACAGATCCTCTACCTGAACCATGGGTATCTTGTGAGTCAAACGCGATAGGTTGCCCTGCATGTTTTTCAACACCCTCTCAGCTTCTCCTCCTGCCGCTTCATCTCCCCGGTTCCTCCGTCAATGTCGATGGAAACCCTCTAGCCATTGTGGACCAACGTCTGTGACACACATAATATCTAGTCAATACTTAAGCACCATCCAAAAATATTTTTTTCCTAATTATACAAAAATACAAAAAAATGAAATATGTAAAAAACATTTTGACATACCTATGTCACCATAAGCGACCCCTGGTGGAAGTGGCATGTTTGGATCTCCTCTGAAGTCAATCCCCTCATAAGGATAATCATCCAGAGTGATGACCTATCGCTACCACCAGTAGAAAAAGTCCTTGTTGTAGGGTGTAGTCACCCTACCTCCTCCCTACCTCCTAATCACCTCAGCCCACTGTGCCATGGCTATTTCACGAGGTCCTCTTGGGAGAATCCCAACTCTAGGTCCCAAACCTGAAACCCGCTCAAAAAAGAAACTACACAAGATGGAGGTAAACTCAAAATTTCTTTTACACCCCTACTTACACTCCATCAACGAGCTCTTCATATTGGCCAGTAGTGAGGTACACGAGTCATACACTGTGGGTCTCGCACACTGCACTACATAGAACATGAGTTGCCTCGATGCCTGGTGCAACAAGGTCGAACCTATGATCCTGGTCAAAACTAGGACAATGATTTTTAGACTAAGTTTGTTTATTGCTCGAATAGGGACTTGACTCCCTACCTTAGGAGTCCCAACTACATAGTGGGTGTCGATATATTCTTCTATCTTCATCCCGCTACCTTCTCCCCACGACTTGAGGTTCACAACCTCCCCCCGACGTGATACACCAGTCAGAAAGTATATGTCCTCCACTTCAATTCTCAATGGTTTCCCATCGATATTGAGGCTCTCACTATCAGGGTCCCAGTAACCGACCAACATCTCCAACAACCTCACATGGGCTCTCATCCCTTGAAGTGCCCAAAACTTATACAAACCACATTGTTTTAAGGCCATTTGGGCCCCCGAATCTCGAACTACAACGACATCAACCTCTTCATGTTCCCTTTCTCACCATTCAAGCACCATCTTGTGAAAGACACACACAATTTTGAGTTAGAACCCCTCATTTTGGTCATTTGTGTGCCTGTATGTGGCTTCCTTTGCACACAGTCATGTGTAGGGCTCAATATATGCATCCTATAGTTAATACATGTGCGTATACCTCGTCGTATATGAGACCTAAACATGGACAACCCGTGTACACTGAAATATACACTTTGCGCTTCAAATAACTAAAAATTTAAAACCTAATTCAAAAATTTAATCCATTGAAATTGAAGAGGAAGAGATCGAGAATTGCCTAATCCATACGGCTCATGATTTTGTTGTTAGATTCTCCCGCAATCGTCCTTTGAATTGTGGAAGAATTTTGGTCCAATTTGCACTAGTTGGGTAAAAAATCAGAATGGTATGGTAATTTTTTATTTTATTACTATTTATAAATCATTTTTTACCCACTTTCTATAGTTTAAAGCATTTTTGCACCTAATGGACTAATACAAAAGTGGATCGAGTTGGTTTTTGCAGTTTTAACATGGGTTTCCTGCAGATTTCAGTACTTTGTCGACCGTTCGTCACCTTAGGTAGATATGTTTATTACCTAGCATATAGGATAGGTATCCATTCCATTATGCATTTTCGCATTATCCTAAAATTGTCGCTCTTTATGCCCTAGGTACGAACCCATTTGTTGCAACATAGAACCTTCCATCTGCTATAAAATCGTGTCATTATCAATTGATAGAGACTTACCAAACATGGGTGCCCTAGTTAGAGCCCCTGTTGCATTTGGTGCCCATGCAAAGATTTTTTCATCAGGACCCGGAGTCCCTCACAAATTGTACTTGAATTTATGCTGAGCCTCATTTCTCATTCATACACATGCGACCTTTTACCCCAATGGACTCCCAAACGAGTCTTAGTTAAGCTCTTTTCTGACTTGACTAAAAAGAGAAAAGATTCCCGAGTTATTTGTCCCTTTCACACTCGTTAAATTGGATTTGAAAGATCATGAGTCTTAGTTAAGCTCTTTTCCGAATTGTTACCAAAAATAGAAAAGATCGTCGTCTGAACTTGTCGTTTTCAAACTCGTAAAGTGGATTTGAAAATACGTCTACTTGGCACAAGTTTATCCCTTTTTCACACCAAGTAGACTAAAAGACATAAAAAGGGACATTTTTTGGCGTCAAGTTGTGATTACATCTCATGCCCCTGCTTGCAGTATTGAGCCTATAGTTGGTAATCTCTTTGCGTTATAAACTGTTTACCTCAACAGTTTTGCATCCTCAACCAATCAGAGCTTTGTTTATATCCTTCGCAATTTGACACCCTATACCTAGGAGGGAACATCCCCTGAGTGTCCATCTCCCGCATGCACTTCCCTGCATTGAGCATAGGTATGTTCCACTGCTGGAACTAGTTTTGCTTACTTACGACACTCTTTTCTTCCTCTGTATCATAGCGTTTGTTTGTTATGAAAAAAAAAAAAAAGACGGGCGGGAAGGGAGTATTATATTATATCGACAACAATCGTGTTGCCTTTGAACAGAGCACAAAGTTATTTGAGTCCTTTCATCATAATTTTTGGTTTAGCATGGCCTTAGAAAGATGAACTCGTTACAGAGTCTTCTCTACCGGCTGGTTACTCTTCCAGTCCCTACAGAGAATTTCATTGATGCCTCCTACATCTCATGACTTTATCATTAGGTGTATGCTGCCATAGTCTACCATATGTCTCATTCTCTTGTTCAAAGGAATTCTATCAACCTATGTTGGCTACTCCTCAAAACTCTTGACTTTTCATGTTGGCCATACCCTTAGTTTGTCTCAAAATCACATGACACTTTAGTCCTATCATGCACCTTGGCCCTACTTTCATCATTGGTAGGTAACCTTGAACCCAATAGTCGAAATTTCATCATTGGTCGTTGACCGGTTGGTTTTGCTTGTGTTCGACGAAAAGACATCTATTCACACATTAGGATTCGTGCAGTGTCTTGGATGCCATTAGCCTTATTGGTGTTTTCCTTGCTTTTTCCAATAGTTTTAATCATTGGTTGTTATTCAGAGGGTCTTTTTCATGTACCGCTTACACTTGGAACACGCAAAAGACGCACAGGTTCGTTGGTTCGTGAACTTGTTCTTCGTTTGATTGCCACCAAATCATGAAGCTCCTACTTTGTACCTCATGCTGACTAATGAGAGATGCCTTAATGCTCTCCTTTCAACGGGTCTCTTTCCATCGACATCAACCCATTATCTGGAAATGAGACCTAGAGTCTTATGAGTACCTTGATGCTTACAGTCATTAGTGGCAGGCTCTCTCACCATCGACAGTTGGGAATCCATCAATGTCTCCTGATCGATGGATTCTTCAAGTGTTCGACACTGACTCCTCTATTCACGCTTGTAAGAATGTACTCGGTGCCTTGATACCTACTTTCATTATTGGTAGGTTGTCTCATGTTTGTTCATGGTATACATCAATGACTGGTAATCAAATGATGTCTCATTATGTTCGACCTCAACCCATTTATTCACATGATGTAGACTTGCACCGTTGGCAAATTGTGTAGAAGACTTGAAGACATCACTATGTGGGTGAAACTTTGATGGAGAACCTCTTTGTCTCCCTTATATGATCTTGCCTTTGGTGGAGGATTAAAGTGGTGGAGGCCCAGTTGGAAGGAACTCAGTTTCTTGGTTCTGAACCGTGCCGATACAAAAGTTTGTAATGTTTTTGCTTCTGCTGATCATTTATTAATAGAAATACTCATTTCCCGTCCAATTGATATCTTGCAAATATATGAATTGTTATCCATAAGCATGTTTGTTTTGTATATTAATGGATTATGCTATCTAATGTGCTAACTTTTTATATTATCACTATATGCTTTCTCTACTTGTTTGTTGAGAACTTGTTGTAGGTATAAATCTTTGGGTCGAAGTGTTCAACGGTGGACACCATCAAATGCTTGGATGAGGTAGGCCTCTTTCTTACCTTGCTTGCACATTGGTTTATATATCATATGTTGGAATTGAGTTGATTTCTGCAGTCATACCTGTCTATTGTGGTTCACCCTAGCCATAGAGATATTTTCCTCGTAACAATGATGGATATATGGGTTAAAAATAAAATTCCAAATTATCCTATCATATTATAAATAAGTGATGCAACATCTATATGACTACTCACTTCTACATCAACAACCAATAAATGCAAAATCAGTAAGTATAAGAAGCTTCCATTTGCTAATGAGACAAATTGTTTCATGATAACCTACTATAGTGAAATTGTAAATTGTAATTTTAACAATCATATTTAATTCATGAAAGGATTACTATGCTAAGGTTTCATTAAAAAACTAGAGATGTCATTTTCACAATAAAATTTCCTACCTCATAAAAAAATTAGAGATGTCATTTTCACAATAAAAATTCCTACCTCATAACTCCTTGTTCCTACTTCATCACTCCTTGTAGTGTTGAGCATGCTAGCTCTAATATATATATAGCTATGTATCTAATAACTTTAGCACACTAACATAATTTGTTATATTGAACATCAAATTAGAATGGCATGAATGGTTCCCTACACGAGTTGTCAACGAAGTTGAATGAAGGTGGAGGGAATTACAAAAGAGACCAATTTTCTCATGACTTGTCACCTCTCTATCAATGGAAAGGATAGGTTATATCTGGTTCTATTTTGGCGTGATTTTTTATCGCTTCTTGTCTCAAGGATTCTTATACTGGGGTCTATCTAAAAATACTTACTAACATAGCCTTTGTATGAAGATCTTTATTGAATAGAATATTCTAAGTTTCCAATGAATGTGGATGCCATGGACAAGCCTTTGGGAGGGATATAAGATACACTAGATTTGACATTGTTGGGATCCATTCCACAAAGTAAGAGGAAATATTTCTCAGAACATTCATCATTTTCCCATCCACCTCATTGGTGCTCATCTTGCCTCCAAACACTGCAGATTCAATAAGATACCTGCCATGATAGGGATCTCCAACACACATCATGTTATCCGAATGTCGCATCTGTAGTGTAATATCGGGAATGATGATGGATCTATATTATTGTGAATTGTGAAAGTTCAAGGGAGCAAATCCAACCATGAAAAAGTGGAAGTGAAGGAAGAGGAAGGGAATAAGATCCATCCCCAACTTCCTAATATCTAAGTGCAACTAACAAGGAAACCTCAGGCAGTAGGAAACTTCACCCATTGTTCCAAAGATCAGGGTGTTCAAATCCACATCATGGTTCCTAAATTGGATCAGAGTAAATTCCAATATAAGTTGATTCAATTCTATGTATTCATTTGTTAGGTCTTAGTAATGAAAATAGGCATCAATGATAGTTTATTTCCAAGTGCAGCTAGAGGCCTGCTGCCAAAATCTTAGTGTTGCGTTCTTAGGGTTATCATAACTTAAATTGTTATTTCCTCATGTCAAAATCAACAAGGAAATGAAGTCATACTTGGTCATTCAATTTCCTCTTAGGATAACCACTTAGTCTCTTAGGCTTAGTATAAGGATTGGAATTATGAAAATAGACGAGTAACATTGAGTTCCATTAAAATCAACAATATTGTTGCTCATAGGAATGTAGTTTACCGCATAGGCATGGACCATCATGGAATAAGTCATAGAGCAAATAGGATTAATTATTCATATCATAAATTAGAAACGTGTTCAAAGGTGAATAATATAGATTAATACTTTATTACAACACAATAGCATATGCATATTTACAACAACTTACAAAGTAATTAACACCATATCCAATCAATACAATATCATAATCCAATCAACACAAGATCATAAACACTTAACAAACCAAAAAATTCCAATCACTCATATATGCACCAAAGCATTGGATTTCTATGAAAAATAGAGAGCCAAAACCAAGGCATGCATGACTTTGTTTACAATTTGGATCCCCAAGTTCCCCATGAAATTACTTTCACTTAGAAGTATATCCATAAGAGGTTTCACTTTTTGAACTAAGGGAAAGAAAATAACCAACTAATATTTCAACCTACCTAATAGCTAAAAAAGAGAACAATTGAACTGAACAACCTATTCCAAAACTTAGATCAAAAATTGAACTTGAAACATTTCCCATTTGCTGACAACTCCTCCTGCTCTCCATCCAAATCAATGAGATAAAAACTCTTCTTGCTAGCCCCAACTCATCAATTTGATATGGCACCAACTGCAAGGGGTCATATTTGACTTTTTATCTAGTTAATTTTTTTAATTTTTTTCAATGAGTAATTTTTTTTAATTACTATCCCTTTTTTTCCTCAGAAAAAAAATCACATTTTTGTAACCAAATAAGTCATAAAAATACATTACTCATGATGCTTTCGCATGCTAGATTTCCCATACTAACTGATCTAAAACAACACTAAAAAAATTTACTCTACTCTTAACCTGTTAAAAAAGAGATATTGATTATACATAGCCTCCATAGGTGCTATTACTTTGTCCCATTTATAATTTTCTGAATGAGCCTAATCTATCCCAATGACAATAAGTTCACATATATAACATAAAACATAAAATGAAATATAAAGTAAACAACATCGTGCACACTAATTCCAGATTATAGGTATTGCTTAGTTTCAAACATCTCACCCTCTACTGACTCAACAAAACGAATCTCACCAACCAACATCCTTAACCCCTTGGACAAAGAATTTGCTTGTTGGTTCAGATCCCTATAAACATCACTAATTGTGAAAGAGTCAAATTTCTAAAAAAAAAAATCAATTTTTTTAACTACCATCCTTATGATACCTTGGTAAGTCGTTATTTTTTTATATGTCATGCCACCTTATCTTATTAGTATCTTATTAAATTCTCTCTCAAATTCAAATTTTTTTAACTACCATCCTTATAATACCTTGATAAGTCGTTATTTTTTTATATGTCTTCCACATGCCACTTATCTTATTAGTATCTTATTAAATTCTCTTACTCCATAAATTGTTTACATATTTATCTTTTTAAATTAATATCTAAACTTTTTAAACTAATCTTGTTGTTAACTATGTTTTCATAACTCCATTCTTACTTTGTAAAATCCTTTCAGTATTTATTTTTTAAAATTATTTATAACATACAGTTCTTAATCCATATAAGATATTTACCCCTAAAACATATAAATCTATAACTCTAACCATTAAACTTTATTACTCCCAACACCTAACTCCTATAACTATAATTGTTATCCCTCATAACCCTTTATCCTTAAACCTCATTACTCCCAATACCTAACCATTATAACAATAATCACTATTCCTCACAACCCTTTATGAAACCACTAACACCTAAAACATATAACCCTTATCCCTTATAGTCCCTTAATCACTATTCCTCACAACCCTTTATGAAACCACTAACACCTAAAACATATAACCCTTATCCCTTATAGTCCCTTACCATTAGCCCATATTAACCCCTGAATCCATTTAAACTCTGACCCTTATTATCATGAATCCATAACTCTAAAACATATAATTTCTTGCTTTAACTCTTTAGCACTAACATTGACAACCCCTAATGCCTAATACACATAAAACCTTCACCCATTTAACATATGATCATTAACTTTTATAATTCCTTATTCCATAATATTATAACACATTACCACTATAATCCCTCACACCTAAACCTTAATTTATAATCCATTTAAGTTTTATCACACCTAACCACTATGACCACTAATATAAGCAATAAACATTATAACCCCTAATGTCTATAAGTACTAACCCTTATCGTCACTTAAATCCCATGGCCACTATAAAATTTAATCCCTATAACCCCTAAGACCCATAACCCTTAGCACTTATAACCCTCAATTTAAATATGATATAACACTTGTAATCGCTAACCCTGATATCCTTAGTTCATATAACACTTAACCCCTTTAATCCATTTATCCCTCAACCTATATAATATATAATACCTAACCTTTAAATTCCATAGTCTCTTACCATATAATCACTATATCTTATAACCACTATCATCCATAACCTCTAATATGGCATTTACTTATTTAACATATAAACCCTTAACATCTATTTAACACATGTAACCTTTACCCCTTTAACATCTATAATCCCTTACCCCTTAACACTATAACACTGACCACTATAATCACTAATAACATTATAACTCTAACCATTGTAATCACTAATAACATTATAACTCTAACCTCTATAATCACTAACACCTAAAGTCTCATATAGCTGATGTAATCCCTAATCTCTAAACTATATAACCCCTATAAACCCCCAAAACTTATGATCTCTGATATAACCCCTATAACCCCTAAAACTTATAACTTATAATATAACCCTTGCAAACACATATAACCCCTAATAGGTATAACTTATGAACATTATCAATACTTATTCCTAACACTTAAAGCCTCTAAATTTTAGTACATAAGACCGATAAACTCTAACACATAACCCCCATAAACCCCTAAACCCTACAACTCTTAACAAATATGACTCCTAACACCTATGATCTCTAACCCCTATTTTTTTTAATCCATTTAGCCATATATTCACTAACTCTTATACTCACTATCAACCCTAACTCATGTAACCCTAATATAACTCACTAACCCCTAATCTATAATTGTGATAACAAATATCACCTATAGCACCTAATATAACCACTAACTTGTAAAACCTATAAACCCTATAATTTATAACCCCCGTAACCTAACCATGATAACCCCTTATTCCTAACCCCAGAGTTATATACTCTAAGTCCAAACCTATATAAGAGTCTACTCCCATAACACATGATTCTTAATCCATATAAAATACAACTCATAATACATATAATTTTATAACTCTAACCTTAAACTTATTACTCCCAATGCCTAACCCTCATAACTATAACTAGTATCCTACATAACCATTTGTCCTTAAACCTTACTACTCCCAAAACCTAACCCTTATAACCATAACTACTATCCCTCATAACCATTTATGTAATCACTAACACTTAAGCCATATAACCCCTATCAAATATAGCCCCTTACCACTAACCCATATTCACCCCTAATATAACCTTATTATCCCTATAAACTATAATCCTTGTGACCATGAAGACATAACCCCTAATACCTATAACTTCTGGCTTTAACCATTAATAGCTAACACTTATAACCTCTAACACCTAATACAAACATAACATTCACTCATTTAACATGTGACCCTTAAAATCTATAATCTCATATTCCACAACACTATAACCCATAACTACTATAATCCCTCACACCTAACCTATAATGTCTAATTCATTTAACTTTTATCAGCCCCAACCATTATAACACTTAATATAAGTAATAATCATTACAACTCTTGAATGTTGATAAGTCCTAACTCTTATCATCCCTTAATCCATATGCCCCCTATAACCCTTAATCCCTAATCCCTAGAACATTTAAGACCCATCATGTTTAATATTTATAACCACCAATCTATATATTCCATTACACCTATACATACTAACCCCTATATCCCTTAGTCCATATAGCACCTAAACCCTTTAATCCATTTAACTCCTAACCTCTATAACATCTAATACTTAAACTCTAAATTATATAACCCTACCATATAATCACTAATTCTTATAACCACTATCATCCATAACCTATAATATGACATTTACCCCTTTAATACATCAACCCATAACATCTATAATCCCATACCCCTTAACAATATAACCCTAAACATCGTAGTCACTAATAACATTATAACTCTAACCACAATAATTACCAACACCTAATGCATATAGCCCATGTAACACTTAATCTCTAATACATATAACCCTTTTTAACCCCAAACACTTATAATTTATAATTTAACCACTAACACTTGTAACCCCATATCAACCCCTAACACTTATAACATCTAACATAACCTTGATAAACACTTATAACCCATAATACAACTTCTAAAATTTATCACTCCTCGACCCTTACCTTTAAATCCTATAACTCTTGGCACATAACCCCTATAAACTCTAATACATAACCCTTATAACCTATAACCATTAACCCCTATAATTCCTAAATCCTACAACCCTTAACACATATGACTCCTACCAACTATAATTTCTAACCCCTATTTTCCCAAACCCGTTTAACACTATAATCACTAACTCTTATAACCACAATCACTCATAACCACAATTAGATATAACCCATGTACACCTAATATAGACCATATAATCCATAATCTTTATTGTGATAACAGATATCACCTATAACCCCTAATATAAATCCTAACTCATACAACCTGTAAAACCTTATAATGTATAACCCCCAAAAGACCTATAACCTAACCACAATAACCCCTTCTTTCTAACCCCTATCTTAATTGTTTGATTCCAAATCCATATAACCACTTTACTCATATATCACGCCATTCTTGATCTATATAAGTTATTATCTTTAACACGTATAAATTTATAAATCTAACCCTTAAGCCTTATTACTTCCAATATCTAACCCTTATAACCATAATCACTATCCCTCATAACCCTTTATCCCTAAACCTTATTACTCCCAACACCTAACCCTTATAACCATAACCATTATCCCTAATAACCCTTTATGTAACAACAAACACCTAAGCCATATATTAATTTCCTATAGCCATGTACCACTAACCCATATTAACCCATAATATAACCTTAAATCCTTATAAAATTTAACCCTTATGAGTCATGACTTGAATCCATAACCCCTAACACCTATAAATTCTCACTTTAATCCTTAATTGCTAACACTTGTAACCCCTAACACCTAGTACATATGTAATCTTTACCCATTTGGCATAAGACCCTTAACCTCTATAACCCTATAATCCCAAACACGTAACCCTTGATCTATAATCCATTTAACTTTAATCAACCCCAACCATAATTACCCTTAATATAACCAATAAACATTATGAGCCCTAGTGCCTATAATTCCTAACCCTTATCATCATTTAAAATCTACTTCCCCTATACCCTTTAAGACATGTAATCCTTAACACTTATCACCCTAAACATATATATTCCATTGCACCTATAAATACTAACTCTTATATCCCTTAATACCTATAACACCTAACCCCTTTAATTCATTTAACCCCTAACTCCTATAACATATAATACTTAACCTCTAGATTTTATATGGACCTCAACCATATACTCACTAAATGTTATAATCATTATCATCCACAACCTCTAATATAACTCCTACAATGTCTAACTTTGTATAACCCCTAATTCCTAGCCCCTATAATTCTTAACACATAACTATTATAACTTATATCATAGCTAACTTCTATAAGCTAACCTCTATAAACCCTAGTATAACCCATAGCATCTATAACCTTTATACCTTATAATTCATAACCTATATAACACAGATAACCTCTTTACTCATAGAACACATCTCTTCTAAACTCTATAAGTTATCACTTGTAACCCATAATAAATGAACCTATAAACCCTATAACCATGATAACTCTTCAAAAAACAAATATGACCCTTAACACTTATCCCTTCCAAATTGTAACTACTAACTCTTCCTAATCCCTATAAATCATAAATTTTAACACTCATAACTATAACCCTCAAGCCATAACCCTTAACCCTTTTACATGTACCAATATAACCCCTTTTTCCTAACCCCTATAACCCCCAACCCTTATAACATTAAATCCACATGAACCCTAAACCTAATACACTAACCCCTTACACCTATAACTTCTAACCCTAATCCCTCACCCATATAACCCATTACACCCATATCATTTAATTGTTAACAACTATATCCCCTATAAGTCATAACACTTATATTATGTAAATCATTTAACTAATATCACCCTTAAACCCTCAAACCATAACCCATGTAACCCTTAAACCCCCAAACCATAACCCATGTAACCCTTAAACCTTTAATCTCTATTGTTTATAATCCTCATAACCCATAACACCTCACCTTTATCATTAATTTAACTCCTAACTATTATAACCCCTTACTCCTAAATCCTTAAAATCTGTATATCCTCAAAACCCCTAATGTGTATTCCCTATATTCCCTAAATACTCATATTTATAACCATTAACCCTTAACTCCTATATCCCTAATCCACAATTAGAACTTATTGTTGGAAGATTGGTTGTTGTCATTAATGTCAACCCTAGTCATGGGTTTTGGACCGCAAGATTGATAAAGATATTTGGACATGAAGGATAATGCACATGCATATACAACACCCATGAATGGATAGTATACATCATGTTGTTTCCTATGGTATGTGGCATGTCACGTGGATCCTCATGGTTGAGGAGAAATGAATTTTGAAGATGAAAAAGTGAATTGAAGAAGGAAGTACATGTAGGCCCTGAAAATAATTAAAGAAAAGAATTACAAAATAAGAAAGTGTCAGGTCGGCCCTAATGTTAAAAGGAAGTGACATAAATGGTATAAATAAATATCATTATACATTCATTCGATACAAGTCAAATTTCAAAGGTAATAAGAAGATAAGAAGGTCAGATTTCAAGGGAGGATGAAGTCTTTTGGTGATGTGTTCTAAGGTATGTTATTTTCAGGTCATCTTACCATTTTTTCTATAACTTATTTTCTAGAACGATTCATATGGTGAAATCACTATGGTATTGCGAATACATATCAAGGTACCTCTGGTAAGAGTTTCATCTCTTGATTCGCTATAATTATGGAGATACACTTTATGGAAGATAGTGTTTGTGACCAGTCCTGAAGTTAGTCAATAAACAGGTGTTCCGGGTAAAACAGTCATAACTTTTCATAAAGAATCTAAATGAAGTGGGACCACTTCCATTGGAAAGAGTACAAAATTTAGTTTCTTGTGTGTGAGTTTCAGAATCGGATGTTAAATATTGAGCACGAGGCATGCTGTACAAGTTGGGTCTTCTGAACAGACTAGAATTGAATAAGTCTACCATTCTTTCTATAACCTCTTTTTGGGGAGGATTCAAGGAGTGAAAATTGGAGGAGTTTCAGAGAAGGCATTGAGTAATATTATCTACAGGATCATAGTACTCCAAGAATTGAAGAATTGCAGAAATTGAAGAAGTCTCAGGAAGCATTATCAGGTTCTATGTGATGATTGGTTGATGGTGATGATTTAATGTAAAGTTTTATTATCTCTCATATATTCTTGGGTGGAAGGAAGGGGCAAGGATGGAGAGTTCAACTCTCTCTTGATATTGAAGGATTGTATCTTCCTCTTGGAGGTTTATCCCTCCCTCTACATTTGGAAGCTATAGCCACCTTTGGAAGTCATTACTTCCCTTGAACAATAAATTATTGATTATTTCTCATATATTGTGCATGGTGTATTATGGTGTATTGGTGTAACTCTTATACTATTGTTCATTGTTCATTGGATATAGTTGAATGGTTTAATTATAAGTTGAAAAAGGTTTTAAATTGTACTTGATACTGATTCACCCCCCTCTCACTATCAACAATAACCTCTTCCCCTAAACCCTTATAACCCTTAACCATTATAAGCTATAACACGTATAACCCCTTATAATCCTTATCTTCTATATCTTTGAATATAACTCTTAACCCTACAACCCTTAACCCCCTTACAATTATTAACCTTACCTTCACAAACTTTAATCACTATAAGAAATATTACTCGTAACACTTATAACCCTTAATACATATAACTATTAAACCCTATAATTGCCAATACATAACTCATGTAACTCATATAACCTAGAATCCCTTTAACTCTAAATTTGTATCACCCTTAAAGCTTGTAACTTATAATCACTTTAACCTATATATTCTCTAACCTTTATGTCATATGACCCACTGCCTCTTACCCCTATCCACTATAAACCTTGTATTATCTAAATCCCATAACATATATAACCCTTACACCCCAAACCTGTATAACCCCCAACACTAGTATCCCTTGTAACATTTATTGCCCTTAACTCATATACTCCCTAACCTGTAAAAGGTTTTCCCACCAACCTAGATAACCATTATAACTCTAATTACACATATAAACTCAATTAACCTAATCAATCTTATATTACCCATATAACCAAAATTAACCCTATTTTTAATCCATTTACTCCTTAATTTCTAATCTAATTTCTAACCCTTATAATTAATAATATTAACCCCTATAACCCAAAAAAATACCTAACCCATATAACTATCAATACCCAACCCTTAACCCATGATACATAAATTCCCTAACCCCTAAACCTTATAACATCTAACCATTAGAAGCTATATTCCATATAACCCCTAACTACTAGCTTATAAACTTTAATTGTATAACTCCTAACTCCTAAACCCTAACAACAATAACCTCTTACACCTAACCCCTGACACATATAACTCTTAACCCATATAATTGTTAAACCCTATAGACATTAAATAATAATATCATTAATCCTTAGAAAATATATAATCAACATCCCCTAAGTTCTATACCATCTATAATTCTTGTTCATTATGCCCCTAACTACAAAACCATGGAACTCCTCTCACCATAACCTTTAATATAATATCTAACTTAAATAACCCATATATCTCATAACTCATTATTATTACCCATTATGTCCCGATAACCTTGTAAAAGTTAGAACCCCTATAACCCTTAATCTTCAACCAAAAACACATATAACCCATAATCTCTAACCCTAACAACCCTTAACTCCTAACTTTTTAACACCTAAATCCCATTCCCTATAAATTCCAACCCACAAATTAGTAAGTATCTATAACATTAATCTATATAACATGTAACCACTAATCCATATAACTTATACCAACCCCTAACTACCTTGACCACTAACCATCACAATATTTATAATGTATATAAATTGTTTCATCCTATAACGTATCGCCCTTAATCTCAACAAGCTAAACTCTTAAACTCTAATATTAATGAATCTATAACACCCAAACCTTCTAATTACCACTATAACCTTGCATACCTAAACCTTATAACCTACAATATAACTCCAAAAACCTTACAACCCTTGACCCCTAACACATGTAACATTAATTTGTAAGACTTATAATCCTAACTCCACTAAAGCTTACCCCTATAACCTTTGAATCCTTATTACCTGAACCCTTATAACCTAAATCCATATAACTACTAACCTTGATAACCCCAAACCCATACCACTTATAACTTCTAACTTTAATCCTTATAACGCCTTACCCCTATAACATTCTACCCTATATCCCCTAACCCATATAACCCTTATGCCCTAACCCATGTCCTTTTGTAATCCACAATGTGACAACTAAGAAATATAACCCCTTACTTTCTTAACCATTGCCACCCTTACGATCCTTAAGCCTATAACTATAATCAATGTAACCCCTCACCCTCATAATATATATAACTTTAAGTCATATATCCCCTACAATTATTACCCTTTAACATTTATAATTAATATAAACCCTAATGTATGTAAACTCGTAATCCTAAATCCATGTAACTTATATAACCCTTAACCATGTAAATCCTAAATGACAAACCTTATAACCACTAGTCCCTAGCATATATAACACATAATTTTGGCACACACTTACATGTAGCTTGTATAACCCGTCACCCTTAAAACCCTTAATATAAGCCTCAAGTCACATATCCCATGACCCTTATAAACCATAGCACCCGCACATATATTCTTTCACATTGATATGTTTAACCATTATAATCCCCAATCCCTATAAAAATGATCATGACTAACCTTATATAACATCTAATCTAACCCATATCTACTACAACTTATAACCTATATTAGTATCACCCCTAACCCCATAATAGCTAACTATTATAACCATAATCACCCCTAACCCTAAAATCCTAACAGGTATAACCAATAATCCTTATAAATGATGATAGGTAACCCTTTTAACTCAGATAACTCTTCTAACCCAACAACACCATTTATTCCAAATTCTTATAGGCCTATAAAACCAATACACTTTGACCCCTATAATTCATATCATCCTTATTATCTTAAACCCTGACAACCTCTATTTCTAATATACCCTAACCATGGGAACACGTAACCTTTATAACCCCTAACACTTGTAACCCCTATTCATCATCCCTTGACTTATATAACCTTGATCTTTATAAACTCTAACCACTACCCTTGATAACCCTTAAAGACTAACCCCTATAACCTTAATTACCCTATTTGTCGGCTTAATTACCCTATAACAATTATCACTTCTATTAGCTCTATAACACATATTCATTATAAAACTTATAACCTCTAACCATTACAACCCCTAACATATAACCCCTATATTATGTAATAACTAGTGATTAACCAATATAACCACTAACACTTAACCCTTAACCCATCACACATATATCTATAAAATCCTAACCTTGTATTTCCTAACCCATGTAACCCTCCATTTTTATAGACCCTAGTCTTTAACCTTAATTCCTACAACCCCTAACTCCTAACCCATAACACTAGTAATCTCTACTATTTAACCAATTGAACCTATTTTTCATAACCCATATACTAATTGTTATAACCCTTAACCCGCCTATGACTAATACTACCCATAACCTTTATCCTTATAGTACATACATATCCAATCCCTTAAATTCTATATCCCCTAATACTTATTAACTATTCACCAAATCAATTACCATAAGAACCAATATAAACCTATAATCATTGATTGCTATAACCATTGACACCTGCCCAATAAACATTAATATCTAATCCTTATAAACCACAACACCTAACACCTAAGCCATATAACTCGGAATGCCTAACTTGTATAATCCTTAAGACATAATCGTTTACTTGTAACACTTATATCCCCAATCTCCAAACCCTTTTCAAACCTAACTCCTTTAGAACAAAATCTTTATAACCCTTAATCTTTAAACCTTAATGCCTCTATCCTCTAACTCTTAACCATTAATATTAATAACCTTTACTATTGCATAGATCTTAATAGTTTATATATTTTAATTGTTAAATGCTATAACCACATATAACCTATAATCCTTATAATACACATAATCCCCACATACGATTGTTATAAACCATATAATCATTATCCCCCACAACCCATAACTACTAAACCATACAACTCATCTCACATATAACCCCTAATATAATTCATGTAATTATTAATCCATGATATAACCCCGATAACCCATAACCATTAAATCCCTAACCATCATATCCCTTAAGATAACCTCAAAACTCTAATCCATAGCCAATACAATCTATACCACATAACCAATATAACACATAACTCCTATCACCCCTACAACCCATATCAACCCTTGAAATCTATAATCCCTTACCCACTAACATTATAACCCTAACCACTATAATTACTAATAACATTATAACTCTAACCATTATAATCACTAACACCTAACATCTAATATAACCCTTATAAAAACTTATAACCCCTAATATGTATAACTTCTAAACTTTATCACTACTTATCCCTAACCCTTAAAGNACCACTATAATTACTAATAACATTATAACTCTAACCATTATAATCACTAACACCTAACATCTAATATAACCCTTATAAAAACTTATAACCCCTAATATGTATAACTTCTAAACTTTATCACTACTTATCCCTAACCCTTAAAGATGATAATTCTCAACACATAACCCTTATATGCTCTAACACATGACCCTCCTAAATTCCTAAACCCTACAACCTTTATTACCTATGACTCCTAACAATTATGACCTCTAACCCATATTTCCCTTAACACATTAACCCTATAATTGCTAACTCTGATAACCATTACCACCTATAACCCATGCAACCCTAATATAAACCATATAAACCCTAATCTCTCACTATGATAATACATATCACAAATAACCCCAAATATAATCACTAACTCATATAACTATAGACCCTATAATTTCTAACCCCTATAACCTAACCATAATAATTGTGTATTCCTAACCCTAGACTTATATACTCTAAGCCTAAACCTATATAACCACTTTAATATTATAACACATCATTCTTAATCCATATAAGATATTACCCCTAACACATATAAATCTATAACTCTAACCCTTAAACCTTATTACTCTCAATACCTAAGCCTTATAGCCATAACCACTATCCCGCATAACCCTTCATCCTTAAACCTTATTACTCCCAACACTAACCCTTATAACCATAACCACTAGCCTCGATAACCCTTTATGTAACCACTAACATCTAATACATATAACCCCTATGACCTATAACCTCTCACCACTAACCCATATTAGCCCCTAATATAACCTTAAATCCCTATAAAATCTAGTCCTTTTTACCATGAATCCATAACCCTTAATGCCTATAGGTTCTGAATTTAACCATTAATCGCTAACATGTATAACTCCTAACACCTAATACACATATAAACTTCGTTCATTTAACCCTTAATCGCTTAGTAATCCCTTGTTTCATAACACTCTAACCCATAACCACCATAATTTGTCACACCTAACCCTTGATCTCTACTCCATTTTTATCATCCCCAAACCACTATAACTCTTAATGTTGATAAGTCTTAACCCTTATCACCCCTTAATCCCTATGGCCCTTATAACACTTAATCCCTATAAACTTAGTCCATATAACACTTAAACCATTTAATCCCTCATCCTTATAACATTTAATATTTAGCCTCTAAATTATATAACCCCTATTGTATAATCACTAACTCTTATAACCACTATTATCCATAACATTTGTTATAACATTTACGCTTTTGACATATCCACCCTTAACATTTATAACCCTTTACCCCCTAACACTATAACCCTAACCATTGTAATCATTGACACCTAACCCATATAGACCATGTAACATATCCACCTGTATCACCATAACCAGTAGCCTTGATAATCGTTTATGTAACTAGTAACAACTAATACATATAACCCCTATGACATATAACCTCTCACCACTAACCCATATTAGCCCCTAATATAACCTTGAATCCTTGTAAAATCTAATCCTTATGACCATGAATCCGTAACCCTTAACACCTATAGGTTATGACTTTAACCATTAATCACTAACATGTATAACTCCTAACACCTAACACACATATAAACTTCACCCATTTAACCCTTAATCACTCAGTTTCCCTTATTCCATAACACTATAACCCATAACCATTATAATTTATCACACTTAACCCATAATCTCTACTCCATTTTTTGATCACCCCAACCATTATAACCATTGATGTTGATATGTCCTAACCCTTATCATGCCTTAATCCCTATAAACTTAGTCCATATAACACTTAAACCATTTAATCCATTTAATCCCAAAATCCTTATAACAATTCCTATTTAGCCTCTAAATTATATAACTCCTGTCATAATGACTAACTCTTATAACCACTATAATCCATAATATTTGTCATAACATTTACCCTTTTAACATATATGCCCTTAACATTTACAATCATTTACCCCTTAGCACTATAAACCTAACCACTATAATCACTAATAACATTATAACTCTCACCACCATAATCACTAACACCTAACTCATATAGCCCATGTAACCCCCAATCTCTAATCCATATAACCCTTATAAACCCTAGACACTTATAACACCTAATAAAACCCATAACACTTATAACTCCTATCAACCCCTAACAATTATAACCTTCAATATAACCCCTTTAAACACTTATAATTGCCAATACGAATTACTTCTAAAATTTACCACTCCCTCGTTCCCCTAACCCTTAAAGCCTATATCTCTTCACACATAACCCTAATAATATCTAAAACATAACCTCGATAAACTCTAACCCTTAATCGTTATAACTCCTAAAACCTACAACCCTGAACACATATGACCCCTAAAAACTATATTCACTCTCCCATATTTCCCTGAACACATTTAACCCTATAATCTCTAACTCTTATAATTGTTATCACCCATAACCCATGCACCCCTAATATAAACCACTTAATGCATAATCTCTAATTGTAATAATACATATCACCTATAACCCTTAATATAACCACTAACACCTACAACCCGTAAACCCTATGATGTCTAACCCCTAAAACCCCTAAAACCCCTAAAACCTAACCACAATAACCATGTATTCCTAACCCAAACTTATATCCTCCAAGTGCAAACCCATATAATCACTCGACTCATATAACATGTCATTTTTAATTCATATAAGATATTACACTAACAAATATAAATATTTAACTATAATCTTTAAACCTTATTACTCCCAATACCTAACCCTAATAACCATAACCATTATCCCTCATAACCTATATATGTCATAACACGTATGAATGCTAGCAAATATATCCCTTAATCCATTTGGCACCTAACACATTTAATTCATTTAACCCTCAACTTCTATATCATCTAACACTTACCTCTAAATTTATAACCCCTAACCATATATGATGCAGGAGCATCGTAAGTAAGCCAGCAAAGCAAGCGCAAAAGCAGAGGACAACTGGATATGCACCAATGCACGTTTTGAAGATATTTTGAATTTGAATGAAGGAACATTAATGTAATAGTTAGGGGAATGAATTTGCATTTATGTTTTGGAGATTGTAAAATAGATCTTGAGCATTGCTCTCATTTGTTGGTTATGGAGGAATTTAATTATAATAAATGAAAAGTAGGTATCTTTTAATTTCAATTAGATAGCAAGAGCTGTAGGAGGGAAAACTCTAGAAAGCTCCCTCGTAGGCATTGTATTGTATCAAGTTTATTATCATTGTAGTTTGTAAGTTGTAGAGCAAGAGAATAAGAGATAAGAAGAATAGAGATTGTAGAAATCCTATAAGAAGATAGAGTTTGCTATTGAACCCATGTACATATACACTTGGATTAATATAAGGAAGCTTTGATCCAATTTCATGGTGTTTTTATGCATTCCATTTACATCTTTGAATGGTATGTTTACAACGTGTTTATATTCTCTATTATGCATTTTGTTTCAATGCTATGTGTGTATGCTCATGATTTCATGTTGAATGTATGAAGTCTGTGAGTGGAGAAGTATAAGTTTCAATTGTTTCTCTTCCTGAGAAATCCTGCAAGGAGTGCAGTAAGAGTCCGCAAGGAGTACGTTGACAAGTTTATGACTTTTATCTCAGAAAACCTTAGGAAGGTTACCATTGTTCTTATACCAGTAGAAGTGTAAATACAACACAAGAGTCGTGCAAGGTGTGTACAGGCCAGTAGAAGTCTTAGACTTTTCCAACCAAAGGAGGAAGGTTGAAGAACTGTTGTTGTAGGGAAGTGCAGAGTTGGAGGTGGTGGATAACCAGAGGTTATTGTGAATGCCGCAAGGAGTGCACACAAGAATCCATAATATATATAAAGCTTAGGAAGGATAGAGAATTGAGAGAATTCAAAGGAGGAACAAGGTCTGAATTTACCTCACAGAAGCTTAGTCAGAAGAAGAAGACACCAAGATAATTGGGTAGAAGTCTCTAAGAAATCCGAATGAACGGTTGAAATTATCAGAGGGAGAATAGTCGAAGTTTCGTGGACCATTGGATCTTGCAGATCAGCGGAAGGGTTAGGTTGGAGTGTCTTTCAACACTCATAAGATTAGGAGGAATAGTGGTCATTGGATTTCGATCAATGGGGATCGTTAATATTGTGCACGAATTTCATCGTTTTAGAATTTGGGGCATGGAAGAAGTTGTGACTCGGGGTCGAGAGTTGTGAACTCTCGATTCACGAAGTCCTGATTGAATCAAAACCATCAAATCGCAAGAATTTCAGAGTTGTTGATTTGTGGCGAGAAGCCATCATGATTTTGGCTATCAAGCGAGGCACTTGTTGTATTGAATTTCGTCGATACGTGAAATCTTGAGGTGCTGAAATATTTGGGGCCCCGATCGCATTTGAAGGTCATGTCAAGTGAAGTCAAGGGAGGAATCAATTTCCCGTTAGCCTTTTCGAGGTTTCAGGGATTGATGAGACAAAGAGACTCACATTTGGGATCATGAAGTCTCGAAACCCGAAATACCCTTTTAGGAGAAGATTGTGGTCATGTCAGCTAGCCACGTGGTTAAGAGTTGGCGCTTAGTGCTTTCTTGCATAGGCGTAACTCCTAAGGACCTATGGATACACATTTGTGTGTGGAATATTTTTTGTGGGGGAAATCAAAGAGTCACTCAGACTCATGGGGAGATTAAAAACGATCCTTAGACCGAGAGGTCATGCAAAACCTGCTGAGGTAGGGGTGTTGTGCAATGTGGTATCAGAGCCTAGCTTTCAACTTTTGTTTTCTGTAAAAAGAAGACAGAAGGAAAATTGTGATTCAAACTCTACGTGGAACATATTTGAACAATGCCGCCAAGAAGATGTCAAGAGCGAGCAATGCCCGATCCAACCATGGAAAGGGAGATGAGAGAACTCCGTGCTCGATTGGATGCTATGGAGACAACACAGAGATGGACAGTTGATGTTGGAGATGTCAGTGAGGATGAAAGTGAAAATGAGGATGGCGCTGAAGAATAAGTTGTAGCCGAATATGTTGCAGAAGAATGTTTATTCAGAGTTGTTGCAAGAATAGGTGCTAGAGCGAAAATGGACATTCCAATGTATGAAGGCAACTTAGATGTTGAGGAGATGCTTGATTGGTTTAGAGCTCTGGACAAATACTTCGAGTATGAGGATGTCGAAGAAGACAAGAGAGTTAAACATGATGTCACTAGACTTAAAGGGCATGCAACATTGTGGTGGGATAAACTACAGACAAACTTGTGTTGCAAAGGAAATAAAAGAATCAAAAGCTGGGACATGATGGTTGCAAAGATGAAAGCCAAGTTTATACCCAGGGATTACCAGATTAATCTGTTTCGAGGAATGTGGAATTTGAGACAAAAGGGGATGACAGTGAAAGAATACACTGAATAGTTCTACAGGATAAACATTAGAGCAAGTCATCATGAGAGTGATGATGAAAAGTTCTCCAGATACATGAATGGTCTGAGATATGACATTCAAGATGAGATGAGCATGGTGACAATTAGAAATGTGGAATATGCTTATCAGATTTCTCTGAAGGCTGAAGAAAATTTGGCCCAAAAGCAAGGACAAAGAGGTAGAGGTAGAAGCCAGAGCAGAGGCAAAGAAGTTTCCCAAGATAGAGTGAAGAAACCTAACGATGAAGAAAATAAACCTCATACTCACCCTGAAAGAGGAGGAAGTTCACAGGGAAGACAATATGCCGATAGGAATACTTTTCCACGAGAAAGAGGAAGAGGAAGAGACAGAGGAGGTGAGATAAAGTGTTTTGTCTGTGGAAAAATCGAACACAAGTCTTTTGAATGTCCTGATAGGAAAAGAGATGGAGGAGAAGCTCAAATTTCAGAAGTGCAAGGGTGGAATGTTGAGGCAAAAGGTGCAGAAAGAGGAATATCCTTAATGATACGGAAAATTCTCTTGAATCCAGAGAAAGAGATAGAGAATCCAGTCCAAAGAAACAGTTTGTTTAGAACTGCTTGCAAGACCAAGGATAGGGTATGCAAGGGGATAGTAGACAATGGAAGCACAAATAATCTAGTATCCACATAAATGGTGGAGAATATGGAATTGGAGATAGTTGCACATCCAATCCCATATAAAGTCTCATGGTTACAAAAGGGACATCAAGTAACTATCACTAAACAATGTTTAGTTGAATTTAAAATACAGGGTTACAGAGATGAAATTCTGTGTGATGTTATTCCCATGGATGTATGACATATTTTGTTGGGAAGACCTTGGAAATATGACATAAATGTTGTTCATGATGGGAGAAAGAACACATACACCTTAGAGAAGAATGGTAGAATGCACATGTTGCTACCAATTAAAGATGAGAAGGTGAAAGCAGAAGCAAGCAATACTATAATTCTCATGAGTGGGAAGGAACTTCTTGAGGAGGTCAAGAAAGAAGAAGAAATGTAGTTTGTTGTGGTGAGAAAGCCTAGAGTCATCTTAACCAATACCAAGATAGATGATCTACCAGAGGAAATTCAGGAACTGCTGGAGAATTTCGCTGACATAGTGGTGGACGATTTACCTTGTTTGTTGCCGCCCATCAGGAGTATAAGCCATCACATTGACCTTATACCAGGAGCAAGTTTTCCAAACAAAGCAGTGTACAAATTGACACCGCATGAGAATGAAGAGGTTAAGAGACAAGTCCAAGATTTGATGGACAAAGGGTCGGTTAGAGAAAGATTGAGTCCATGCGTTGTACCTACAGTGTTAAGTCTGAAGAAAGATAGTGGTTGGAGAATGTGTACAGACTTGAGGGTTATAAACAAGATCACCATCAGGTATATATTTCCTTTACCTAGGATGGATGACTTGATGGATTGCTTGAGTGGAGCAAAGTTTTTTTCAAAAATTGATTTGAAAAGCGCATATCATCAGATTAGAATGAGGGAAGGTGATGAATGGAAGACAACATTCAATATGAATGAAGGACTGTATGAATGGCTTGTCATATCATTTGTCTTGACGAATGTGCCAAGTACTTTCATGAGGTTGATGAACGAAGTCTTGAAATATTTCGTTGGTAAGCTTGTAATCGTGTGTCTTGATGATATGATGATCTTCAGTAAGACTGAAGGAGAACACTTGAAACACTTAGCTTCAGTAATGAGGAGGTTGCGGCAAGAGAAATTGTTGATAAATTTGAAGAAATCATCTTTCATGAAGAAATAACTCGTCTATTTGGGGTTTGTAATCTCTTCGAATGAGTTAAATATTTGATCCGGAGAAGGTAAGAGCAATCAAGAATTGGCCATCGCTAAAGAGTATATTTGAAGTTAGAAGCTTCCATGGATTGGCTAGTTTTTACAAGAAGTTCATCAGGAATTTCAACGAGATATGTGCACCAATGATGGACACAGTCAAGAAAAGACACATATATTTTCATTGGACAGAGGAAGCAGAGAAAATTTTCAGCTTGCTGAAAGAGAGAATAATTGGACAGCTAGTTCTGGTTTTGCCAGATTTCAGCAAAACATTTCAAGTCAGATGTGATGCAAGTGGATTTGCGATTGGAGCAGTCTTAAGTCAAGACAATAGATCGATTTCATACTTCAGTGAGAAGTTGAACGGGGCCAAAATGAAATATTCCACTTATCGTAAGGAATTTTATGCAATCATACAGGCACTGAAGAAGTGGAGGCATTACTTAGTTCCAAAGGAGTTTGTCTTGTATAGAAATAATCATGTTTTACAATTCATAACTCGATAAGAGAAATTGAACCAGAAGGATGAAAAACGGGTTGAATATATGCATACTTTTAATTTTGTTATAAAGCATATTTTTGGAACTGCTAACAAGGTTGTTGATGCATTGAGTAGGAAATGTTTGATTATGCAGGAGTTCAGAGTGAAAACTTTAGGTTTTGACAATCTCAAGGAGATGTACAGAGATGATGCATATTTTAAGGAGACCTATGAAGCATGTGAGAATACAATTCTCAGAGATAGAAGCCAATGGATTGAATATTTAATCTAGGAAGGGTTATTATTCAAAGGGAATCAGTTGTGTATTCCGAGGAGTTCCATGAGGGAGAATCTTCTAAAGAAAAAACATAGTGGGGGATTGGCTGGACATTTCATCCATGATAAAACATTCGCACAACTGAGCAACTTATATTATTGGCCAAGGATGAGGACGGAAGTCAAGAAGTTTGTCAACAAATGTAAAATTTGCCAGCATGCAAAGGGGAAAAGGCAGAATACAGGGTTGTATCAACCGTTGCCAATACCAAAGAGGCCATGGGATGTGGTAAGCATGGATTTTTTGTTAGGACTGCCAAGGAAACAGAGGGGTTGTGATTCCATATTTGTGGTAGTCGATAGATTTTCCAAAATGGCACACTTCATACCATGTCAGAAAACCAGTGATGCAACTCACATTGCAAATTTGTTATTCAAAGAAGTTGATAGACTTCATGGCTTACCCAAGAGTATTGTTTTGGATAGGGATACAAAATTTATTGGTAATTTCTGGAAGACCCTATGGAAGAAATTGGGGACGAATTTATCTTTTATCTCAACATATCATCCTTAGATGGATGGACAGACTGAGGTAGTGAATAGGAGTTTGGGGGACTTATTGAGGAGTTTGGTAGCTGAACACCATAGTCAGTGGGATTGGATTCTACCACAAGCAGAGTTTTCATATAACGACTCATCCAACAGGAGCACGTGACAAAGCCCATTCCAAATAGTGTATGGAATGCAACCAAGGGGAGTATCTGAGTTGAGAAACTTAGAGCAGAGTGAATTCAGGAGTGTTGGAGCTGAGGATTTTGTAACAGAAATGTAAGAGATCCACAGAAAGGTTAAAGAGCAGTTACAAAATTCCAACCAGGAATACAAGCACAGAGAAGATCAACACAAGAAAGAACTTGAATTTAAAGTAGGTAATTTGGTTCTAGCGCATCTCAGAAAAGAAATATTCCCAAGGGGAACATATAATAAACTGAAGATGAAGAAAATTGGACCATGTAAGATTTTGCGAAAGTTTGAGGCAAATGATTACGAAATTGAATTACCATATGGGGTAGGAATATCACCCATATTCAATATACAAGATCTGTATTCTTACAGAGCAGATGAAATAGAAGGATCAGAGAATCAAAAGGAAATTCAGTGGGTTAAACAGATTCCTGTAGCTGAAAATCCAAAGATGGAAAAGATCATTGATCAGAGAGTCGGAAGGAAGACCCGCAGGAAGTCATACTTTGAATATTTGGTCAAATGGAAAGGACACTCGATTGAGGATGCTAGTTGGGAAAGCGAAGCAAAGATCCAGAAACATGGACAGACGGTGCAGGAGCTCATGAACATGAGTTCATGAATTTTTCAGCCAGAGGAGTATGATGCAGGAGCATTGTAAGTAAGCCAACAAAGAAAGCACAAAAGCGAAGGACAAATGGATATGAACCAGTGCACGTTTTGAAGATATTTTGAATTTGAATGAAGGAACATTAATGTAATAGTTAGGGGAATGAATTTCCATTTATGTTTTGGAGATTATAAAACAGATCTTGAGCATTGCTCTCATCTATCAGTTATGGAGGCATTTAATTATAATAAATGAAAAGTGTTGAAATTCTGAGGTCCTATGAGGCTGCCATCTAAGGTCTGTCTTTGACCTTAGTATGGCTCTAAGTTTCAACTGTTTGGCTTTCTTCTTTTGCTGTTTTAGGACAACAAACAGTCATGTTACTTTCTGCTCAATGTTTAATAGGTTAAGTGCTCTTTTAAGGCGCCCTTGCAAGTGTTTTCTTGTCTCAATGTTAGCACATGCAATATAACTTAAAACACATAACACTACCTCTAGATCTTGAACTTTAAAATGCTGATCTACACTTCTAAACATGCATAAA
>ML793079.1:473566-525951 GCA_009831015.1 Picea engelmannii
AGTATGAGGGTAAAAGTCTTCCCCCTTTGTGCTTAGAGACTCATAAGCACATGGGGACCACTTTCCAAGGTATCCAAATCTCAACAAAAATTAGGTATCTTTTAATTGCGATTAGATAGCTAGAGCTGTAGGAGGGAAAACTCTAGAAAGCTCCCTCTTAGGCATTGTATTGTATCAAGTTTATTCTCATTGTAGTTTGTAAGCTGTAGAGCAAGAGAATAAGAGAGAAGAAGAACAGAGATTGTAGAAATCCTATAAGCAGATAGCGGTTGCTATTGAACCCATGTACAGATACACTTGGATTATTATAAGGAAGCTTTGATCCAATTTCATGGTGTTTTATGCATTTTGTTTACATCTTTGAATGGTATGTTTACAGTGTGTTTATATTCTCTGTTATGAATTTTGTTTCAATGCTATGTGTGTATGCTCATGATTTCATGTTGAATGTAGGAAGTTTGTGAGTGGAGAAGTATAAGTTTCAAATGTTTCTTTTCCTAAGAAATCCTGCAAGGAGTGCAGTAAGAGTCCGCACAAAGTGTGTTGATAAGGTTCTAAGTTTTATCTCAGAAAAAATCAGGAAGGTTACCGTTGTTCTTATACCAGTAGAAGTACGAATACAACACAAGAGTTGTGCAAGGTGTGTGCAGGCTAGTAGAATTCTTAGAATTTTCCAACCAAGGAGGAAGGTTGAAGAACTGTTGTTGTAGGGAAGTGCACAGAGTTGGAGGTGGTGGATAACTAGAGGCTATTGTGAATGCTGCAATGAGTGTGTGAAAGAATCCTTTTGACGTCTTGAATCCATAATAAATATCAAGCTCAGGAAGGATAGATAATTGAGAGAATTCAGAGGAACGAGGTCTGAAATTACCTCGCAGAAGCTTAGTTAGAAGAAGAAGATGCCAAGATAATTGGGCAGAAGTCTCTGAGAAATCCGAACGAATGGTTGAAATTCTCAGAGGGAGAATCGCCAAAGTTTCGTGGACCATTGGATCTTGTAGATCAGCGGAAGGGTTAGGTCGGAGTGTCTTTCAACACTCATAAGCTCAGGAGGAATAGTGGCCATTGGATTTTGATCAACGAGGATCGTTAATATTGTGCACAAATTTCGTCATTTCAAAATTTGGGGTGTGGAAGAAGTTGTGACTTGGGGTCGAGAGTTGAAAACTCCTGATTCATGAAGTCTCGATTGAATCAGGACCGTCATATCGTGGGAATTTTAGAGCTGTTGATTTGTGGAGAGAAGCCATTGTGATTTCAGCTATCAAGTGAGGGGCTTGTTGTATTGAATTTCGACGATACGCAAAATCCCGAGGTGCCGAAATATTTGGGGCCTTGATCACATTTGAAGATCACGTCAAGTGAAGTCAATGGAGGAATCAATTTCCCATTAGGCTTTGTGGGGTTTTGGGGATTGATGAGACAAAGAGACTCACATCTGGGATCGCGAAGTCGCAAAACCCGAAATACCCTTTCAGGTGAAGATTGTGGTCACGTTAGCCGATCACGTGGTTAAGAGTTGGCACTCAGTGCTTTCTTGCACATGCATAATGTAAATTCTAACCTTGTACAATATCTACTGCAAACAGATATTTAGAAAAGAATAGAAAAGATACAATGGCAAATACAAACATTACATAGAGATTTTTCCCCTTGAAACCCAAACTGGGAAAACTAGCATATTCTATATTCTTTCATTATGTTACAATGTTTACAATACAAAATACATATAGGAGCCAACAACATCCAAAACCCTAACCCAATGACCTAGATTAGTCCAAAACCCTAATTCCTTAATCGGAAATAGAAAACCATTGGCAAAGAAACCATGTGCCGAAAAACAACCTAAATATAATGCGATCCTGATGCGATTTTTTTTTTTCGGGGGCGCCACCCCTGAACCCCCATGCGGGGGGATTCTCCCCCCTGCACCCCCCAAGGGGGCCCTAACAGCCTCCCCTCTATAATGATCCCAAGCCAAATTTGTCTCTTGGTATCACTAACTACTATTGATTTATTGTTGTGCAGGTGTTTATTGAGTTATTAAGTGCATACAAGATTCATCCAACACATGAAGATCATAACATAATCAAGATATAGAAGCACAAGCATGATCTAACCTTTTTATTATGCAGAATCAATACAATAGATAGCCGATCTAGCATAAACCTCAGATGGTCGTACAATCAATAGATATGAGCTGCTACAAAATGCTCTGCCGATACAAAAGAAGCCTCCAAAGGCTGGATAAGTAATGAAGACCAATACCTAGTAGATCTGGATTTCAAACCCTCTAGCTGAAGAGTGCCACGCTCCAAGAGAAGACTGAAACCCTCAAGAATTCGGCCCTGATGGCAAGATGCTCCAAATGATCTCAAACTCATCCCAATGATAGATCAAGGCAGTGGGAACCTCCTCCAAAAGTTTCAGGTCCAACGTCCAAGTTTAAACCCTCCAACTGATGAGTCTCCTAAGGGAGTTGCGCCCTCATGAATGGTTGAAAACACCAATGCAACTCGTCCCTATATAAATACAACTCCAAATGTCTTGAAACTCTCCCGGAATGTAGATCGGGATAAGAGAACCCCGTGGAAGAAGTTTCATGACCAAATCACAAGCAGATCTCTCTAGATCTATTTTTTTCTGAATCACAGGATGTCCCCTATGGCTCCAAGAGGTCCCAATCTGCAGACATTATGTGAGGATGATAACCCTCCAGAAAATCCCTCAAACTGATGATCATGCCCCTGCAAACAAAACCCAAATGTCAAAATGGCCCCAAGCCCTTTGAATAAGCTGGATCGAATCTCCCTCTAGATAATGGTGCACCCTTGCTAGAATCACAAGAACAGTATGGCCTGCTACCTTCTAAAGCGTTGGATGGAGATGAGCTGAGGCTAGAATGTTGTGGAGGAGTCTTTCATCCCCAAGACCAATCTGTGGAACAAGGTGAGTGGATATTTCACCACTGAGTTGCTCACAAGGGTTTGTACAGTAAAACCCCCAAACTGAATGCTCAAGAGAAATAGAAAATGCTAATCCAAAACTAGAATGCCCAATAGGTGCATCGTAGCCTCTTACTTATACCTTTTCCTTCTAATTCTCTGTTGAGTTAGGTTAACTCCAGGGTTAATCTTCTATTATTTTGTTGAGTTATCTTTTACCTTTAATCCCCTTTTCCTTTCTTAAGTCAACTTAAAAATATAACTTCAGCTTTATTGACTCCCCCCTTCAGTGTAAGACTATGACCTAGTGGGGGTGCCCAGGCCACTGAGTCTCCTCATCACCTCTATAAGAGGTGGGGGACATTATAGTCTCCCTTGCTTGAAATTGCTTGTCCTTAAGCAATTCCAAACTTGCTTCTCATACCACGTGTTCCTGCTCCCAAGTGGTTCAATGGGTAAATCCTTCCACCTGATTAGGTACTCCTTGATGCTTCAGTTTCTGAGCTTCTTCTCTCGGACTTCTAGCACCTCCTCTGGAATCAAAACAAGTTGTCCCTCCTCATCCATGGGGGGTAATACCTCAATAGGCTTGATGTGTTGACCGAGGTATTTATTAAGGCATGAGACATGAAAAATGTTGTGAATTCTACTACCCTGTGGAAGCTCCAACTCATAAGCTATGGCCCCTATCCTCTTGTTGAATCTGTAGGGTCCAAAGAATTGTGGCTACAGTTTCTCCGCTTTGATTCTTTTAATGGAAACCTTCCTGTATGGTTGCAACCTCAAGTAGACTAAATCACCAACCTCAAAAGTCTGATCAACTATGTGCTTGTCTGCTTGGACCTTCTGTTGGTTTTGGTCCCTCTGTAGATGGTCCTTCAATTCCCTGATAATGTCTTGGCTCTTCTATATCCAATATTGTACCATCGGTGCCCTGTTGTCCCCAAATGAAATCTCTACAAATGACAAGGGATCATAGCTATACAAATCTATGAATGGATACATGCCAATAGACATATGCAGGGTGGTATTGTAGCAATATTCTCCCAAATGTAACCATCTGACCTGTGCCTTATGTTGACCTGCAACATAGTTTCTGAGATAGCCTTCCACCCACTTGTTGACTATCTCTTTATGTCCATCTATTTGTGGGTGATAGCTGGTGCTAGGGGTCAAGGCCCTACCAACCAACCAGAATAACTCTTTCCAGAAAGTACTCATAAACCTGCTATCCCTATCGCTGACAATGGTCTTGGGGAGGCCGTGCAACCTGGAAATCTCCCCGAAGAACAGTTCGGCCACCTATGCTACATTGAAGTCAGTAGATATGGCAAAGAAGTGTGCAAACTTTGTCAACCTGTCTACTACTACGAATATGCAGTCCTTTCCTTGCGTCTTTGGTAGCCCGGTGATAAAATCCATAGATATTCTTTCCCATTTGTGCTCTAAAATGGGCAAGGGTTGCAAAAGTCCTGTTGGGTGTGTGTGCTCATCCTTGTTTTCCTGACATGTTGCACACTCTTTGACATGCCTAATCACATCCTCCTTCATCCCTTTCCAACAAAATCTTTCTCTCACCTGCCTGTACGTCTTCCTGATTCCCTGATGTCCCACCATTGGTGAGTCATGGCATGCCTGCAATACCTTGGCCTTGAAGGTTGACCCAGAAACCAAGAATATTCGGTCCTTGTAGTATATGAGGTCATTAATAACCTTGAAATATTCCTCTTGTACCTGTTCATCCAGTAGTTGGCACACAAGTTGATCCTCTACATACTCCATCACTAGTTGGTCTTTCCAATCAACTATTATCCCTGTTATGGAAAGGATGGATGGTCTCCTGGATAAGGCATCTGCCACCACATTATTCTTTCCTTTAACAAACTCAATGTCGAAGTCATAGGCCTGTATTTGACTTACCCATTTTTGTTGCCTCTCATTCAAGTCCTTCTGTTCCAATAAGTATTTGAGACTGTTATGATCCGACTTGACAAAAAACAAAACACCTACCAAGTATTGTCGGAATTTGGCTAATGCATGCATGATAGCCAGCATTTATTTATCATAAATGTTGTAGAGTAGCTCAGGAACCCGAAGTTTCCAGCTCTCGTAGGAAAGAGGGTGCCTCTTCTGCATCAGTACGGACCCTATTCCTTCCCTGGATGCATCACACTCCAAGGTAAATGGAAGACTAAAGTCTGGAAGGGCTAAGACTGGGCGCGTACTCATCACCTTCTTCATCTTGTCCATTGTTTTTTGAGCCTCCTCGTCCCACTTGAATGATCCCTTCTTAGTCAAATCGTTCAAGGGTGCACATAACTGAGAGAATCCCTTGACAAACTTCTTGTAATATGAGCACATTCCCAGAAATCCTCTCAATTCTGTGAGTGTCTTAGGAGTGGGCCATTCCATGATGGCTTCAATTTTATCCTAATGCACTTGTACCCCTTTTACCCCAATAATGTGTCCTAGATAAAGGACCTCTGTCATTCCAAACTCACATTTGGACTCCTTAGAATATAGCAATTGTTCTTCCATAATTGACAAAATCTGGTCCAAATGCCTAAGATGCTCCTCCCATGTCCGGATGTAGATAAGCAAGTCATCAAAGAATACTAACAGGTGCTTCCTTAGCTGCTTGTTGAATACATGGTTCATACATGACTGGAACGTAGCAGGGGCATTGGTTAACCCAAAGGGCATCACCAGAAACTCACAATGACCGTAGTGACACCTAAAAGCTATTTTTGAGATGTCTTCCTCCCTCATCTTGATTTGATGGTAGCCATAACGAAGGTCAATCTTAGTGAAGTAGACGGCCCCATGCAATTCGTTCAATAGTTCATCAATCCTTGGTATTGGGTACCTATTTTTGATGGTCTTTTTATTCAAGGCCCTGAAGCCAATGCACATCCTCATAGCGCCATCCTTCTTCTTCACAAACACTATTGAAGAAGTAAAAGGACTATTGCTGGGCCGGATGTGTCCCATGTCCAGAAGTTCTTTGATGGCCTTTTCTATCTTGTCTTTGTACTTCTTGGGATGTCCATACGGTGTGGTGATCACTGGTTTGGCCCCTTCCTCTAGCTCAATAATGTGATCAAATCCTCTATCTGGTGGAACCCCCGGAGGAATAGGCCCAAACACCTTGTGGTGTTTGTCAAGGATCTCCTTGATTTCAGGAGTGTAATGAACCTTGCCCTGTTCATCCACATGTGTCACAACCCTGCATTCAGTTGCATATACTATTTCATCTCTTCAGAAGATGGCTTCCATTCTCTTGGTCGTGACTACCTTTGCAACATTCCCTGTCATGCCCCGAAGTACTACCTTTCGTCCACCCTCTTCTGTGAATGAAATTTCCATCATTTTGTAGTTGGTGGTGATAGGCCCTAATGTGATGAGCCACTGAACTCCTAAGATGATGTTGGTATCCAGAAGATCCATGACATAGACGTCCTTTGTCAACTCATGCCTTCCTAAGGTGAGATTTAGGCCTAGAATATATCTATCACAAGGCATGGTGCTTCCTCCAGCAACCTCCACTTTGAATCCTTCAAATTCTACTGTGGGTATGTGTCTTCTCTTCAACAATGCTGCATCAATGAAGTTGTGGGAAGCTCCTCCATCAATCAAGACCGAGACTCTCTGACCCTACAAGACCTCCCTCATTCGGAAGGTGTTATACTTGGGCACCCCACCGATAGATTCCAATGTGGCCATACTATCATGTCCTGTAATTTGTTCTTCTTATGCTGCCTCAGTGGTTTCTACCTCCATGTTTTGTATCTATCCAATCTCATCTTCTTCTTCGTTATCTGAAGTGACCTCAATGTAATGTACTTCTCCATGTCCCATGCACTTGTGTGAGGGATTCCATGGTTCCTTGCATGTGAAGCAGAGTTGCTTCCTCCTCAGTTCTCTCCCGGTGTTATCATCTATTCTGCCACGACCCCTGTCATAACCCTTAGGGTCACATCCTCCCTGGTTTATTGGAGGCCTTTGATCTCTTCCACCATTGTTAAGAGGAGGTCTGGGTATGAATTTTGGTTTAGCATCTGGACCCAAATTCCTCGTCTTCCAAATGGATTCCTATAGGTTAGTAGGCTTGAAGGCCTTTACCCAACCCTTCAAGGGTTCCATCAACCCTTCTGTGAAAAGCATCATGAGCCTGGTCGGAGACATATCTTGCACCATCACTGCCAACCTCTGGAATTCATCAATGTATGCTTCAGTCATACCTATTTGCTTGAGTTGGGTGAGCTCCCGGAAATGTAGCTCAGGATCTCCCTGATCAAATCTATCAATGAGCCTCTGAGTGAATTCTGTATAGGATACAATCTGATTGTGGTCGAGTGTGGTGAGCCCATGGTACCACCAGTCGTGGGCTTTGCAATCCAAGTACATAGTGGAAAACTTGATGGCCTCCATCTCTCTCATGGGGTTAAGTTGCAGGTAAGTATCCAGCTTTTTCACCCATGCTTGTGCTGTCATCTTGGCCGTACCATCAAAGTATGGAATCTCTATCTTCCCTTCCCTTCGCTCAAACTCAAAGTTGCCCCTATGGTTTTTCCTAGGCTAGTTTCTGAACCTGAGTTGACAATACTGGTCTAGGGACATCTGTCTTTGAACTCTCATATCCAAGTTGTAGTATTCCTTGGTACTCCTGGCTAATTGTTCTACAATGTCTTTAACCTGTTCATGTCACCCTTGCTCATCTGTGAATGTGGGCATGTATGGTCCGGGGTTAGCTCTGCTACCTGAGTGTCGGCCTAGCTATTCATCTATGAACACTGGCATGTATGGCCTATGATTGGCCCTGCTACCCATCTGCCCATGGAACGTGCCACCTCCCAAAATTCCTTCGGATCCCGGTGCTTTCTCTGGGTTATATCTGACTTCCTCATGGGTTCCACCAGAACCCCTAGCCTCCTTATTCCCATATGTATCAGGATCCTTGCCTCGATGGGTTACTTGCATCAGAAGGTTAGTTATCCTAGTTTGGTTCTCGTTCATTTTCTGTAGATTCTCATCAACTTTCTTCAAGGTTCAGAGATTTCATCCTGTCCCCTTCTGTTGGTTTCCTGATACTCATCCAACTATTGGACCAATGTGCTCTCTGTGTGGTTCATGTTTTGTTGGAACTTACCAAATTCAGCTACTAAGAGAGCCAATCCCTGAGGCTCATGGTCATCCCCTGACCCTTCCATTTCTACCTATGTTTCACTGTTGTTTTTCTTCCTCCGACCCATAACAATTCCACTGTACCTCTGCATGCGCCGATCTCTCCACAGGTTTGGAGGATCGAAGCTCTGGTACCACTGTAATGATCCCAAGCCAAATTTTTCACTTGGTATCACTAACTACTACTAATTTATTATTGTGCAGGTGTTTATTGAGTTATTAAGTGCATACAAGATTCATCCAACACATGAAGATCATAACATAATCAAGATATAGAAGCACAAGCAGGATCTAACCTTTTTATTATGAAGAATCAATACAATAGATGGCCGATCTAGCATAAACCTCAGATGGCCATACAATCAATAGATATGAGCTACTACAAAATGCTCTTCCGATACAAAAGAAGCCTCCAAAGGCTGGATAAGTAATGAAGACCAATACCCAGTAGATCTGGATGTCAAACCCTCTAGCTGAAGAGTGCCACGTTCCAAGAGAAGACTGAAACCCTCAAGAATTTGGCCCTGATGGAAAGATGCTCCAAATGAGCTCAAACTCATCCCAATGATAGATCATGGTAGTGGGAACCTCCTCCAAAAGTTTCAGGTCCAACGTCCAAGTTTAAACCCTCCGACTGATGAGTCTCCTAAGGGAGTTGCGCCCTCATGAATGGCTGAAAACCCCAATGCAACTCATCCCTATAGAAATACAACTCCAAATGGCTTGAAACTCTCCTGGAATGTAGATAAGGCTAAGAGAACCCCGTGGAAGAAGTTTTAGGACCAAATCACGAGCAGATCTCTCTAGATCTGAGTTTTTCTGAATCACAGGACATCCCCTATGGCTCCAAGACGTCCCAATCTGTAGATATGATATAAGGATGATAACCCTCTAAAAAATCCCTCAAATTGATGATCATGCCCCTACAAACAAAACCCAAATGTCAGAATGGCCCCAGGCCCTCTGAATAAGCTGGATCGAATCTCCCTCTAGATAATGGTGCGCCCTTGCTGGAATCACAAGAACAGTACGACCTGCTACCTTCTGAAGCACTGGATGGAGATGAGCTAAGACTAGAATGGTGTGGAGGAGTCTTTCATCCCTGAGACCAAGCTGTGGAACAAGGTGAGTGGATATTTCACCACTGAGTTGCTCACAAGGGTTTGTACAACAAAACCCCCAAATTGAATGCTCAAGAGCAATAGAAAATGCTAGTCCAAAACTAGAATGCCTAATAGGTGTGCCCCAACCTATTACTTATACCTTTTCCTTCTAATTCTCTATTGAGTTAAGTTAACTCCAGTGTTAATCTTCTATTCTTCTGTTGAGTTATCTTTTACCTTTAATCCCCTTTTCCTTTCTTAAGTCAACTTAAAAATATAACTTTAGCTTTATTGAATTCCCCCTTCAGTGTGAGGCTATGACCTAGTGGGGATGCCCAGGCCACTGAGTCTCCTCATCACCTCTCTAAGAGGTGGGGGACATTACACCCTCTAACCCCCCTGCACGCCCGACGCAGATGATCAGACACCACTACTCATGCAAAGAACATAACACATACCCAACACGTAACTCCTAAGGACTTGTGGATACACATTTGTGTGTGGAATATTTCCTGTGGGGGGAATCAAAGAGTCACTCAGACTCACGAGGAGATTAAAAATGATCCTTAGACCGAGAGGTCATCCAGAACCTGCTAAGGTAGGGGTGCTGCACCAATATAATCATGAACTCTTATAACCATTATCATCCATAATGTCTAATATAACTCCTATAATGTCTAACTCTTTATAGGCCTTAACTCCTAACCCTTATAACATATATCACACCTAACCCTTATAAACCCTAATATAACCCATAACTTCTATAATCCTTATACCTTATAATTAATAACGACTAACACTTATAATTGCTTACCCCCAACATTTATTAGCCCTAAGTCTTAACCCATATAACAAATATAATATATTTACTCTTATAACACATATTTGCTAAACTGTATAAGTTATTATCTATAACATGTAATACATGAACATAGGAATCTAGTTTTATAGGTTCATCTATTAAAACTTAACACCAATAACCTCTCAAACCTAACCCCTAACATCTATAACTCTTAACCCATATAATTATTAAACCATATAAACATTAAATCATATTATCCTTAATACTTAGAACATTTATAATCACTTAGTAACCCATAATTTCTATAACATTTTTAACCCTTATCCATTATAAACCCTAACCACAAGACCGTAGAACCCCTCTTTCCCCTAATATTTAATATAATAACAAATGCAGATAACCCTTATAACCACTAAATCATAATCCTTACCCATTATGTCCCCGTAATATAACCCCTAAACCTTGAAAATGCTAGAACCCCTAGCCCCCATAACCTGTAAACTACAACCACAAACAAATATAACACATAATCTCTAACCCCAATAACCCTTAAATCCTAATTGTTATAATTCATAACTCTTGATCTCTATAACTTCCAACCCAATAATGAATAAGTATCTATAACCTTAATCTGCACAATGTGTAACCAATAATCCTTATAACTTACATGACCCTAGCATATAGCCCTTGATCTTGAGAAGTTAAAACACATAATCATTAATAATGATGAACATATAACACCTAAACCTTATAACCATTGTAACCTTGCATACTTAACCCTTATAGCTCATAACCAACAACCCTTATATCCTATAATATAACTCCCAAATTATAACCCCTAACACCTATAACGCTAGTTCATAAGACTTATAACCCTTAACTCCCCTAAACCCCTAACACTTATAACTTCTAACTTCGATCCTTATAACCCCTAACCCCTATTCAATTCTACCCCTATATCCCTTGACCTATAACCCCTATAACCCTTATCAACTATAACACATGACCTTTATAATCCATAATGTAACATCTAACCCATAGAACCCCTTACCCTTTTAATGATGATCACCCTTGACCTCCCTGGCCTTATAACTATAACTTATGTAACCCCTCAAACTTATAACCCTTGTAACTTAATCCATATAACCCCTATAATAATTTCCCTTTAAAATATATAATCAATATAACCCCTAACCTCTATAAACTTGTGATCTCAAAACATTATAAATAACTCCTAACCCTTATAAATCTTGAATGTTGAACTTTATAATCACCAATCCCTAACATATATAACCCTAACACATAATCCTTGTAAACACTTACATTTAACCCATGTAACCACCCACCCTTAAAACCCTTAATATAAACCTTAAGACATATATCGTGTGACCCTTACAAACCATAACACTAGCACATTTATTCTTTAACCTTGATCTACTTAACCATTATAACCCCTGATTCTATATAATATCCAATCTACCTATATCCCCTACAAATTATAACCTCTATCAATATCGCCCCTATCCCCATAACACCCAACTATTATAACCAACATCACCCCTAACCCCTAAACTAGTAACATGTACAACTAATAACACTTATAAATTATGATAATACCCAACCATTTTAACTTATGTAACTCTTTTTACTCCAAATCTCAATAGGAATGTAAGTTTTGACTTACATACCCTTTATAACCCATAACCATTATAAAACCCATACCTGTTTACCCCTATAATACATATCATCCTTATTACCTCAAACCCTAATAACCCTTATCACTAGCATCCCTAATAACCCCAATCATTAGTATCATTTAACTATGGGAACACTTAAGCTCTATAACCCATAACACTTGTAACCCTTAGTCCACATCTCATAATATATATAACTTACAATCCTTACGAACTCTAACCAATTCCCTTTATAACCCTTAAACACTAACCCCTATATCTCTAATTACCCCATTTGTCACCTTAATTCCACCTATAAAAAATGTACCTTTAATTATCTCTATAGCCCATATCACTATAAACCTTTTAACCTCTAACTTTTGTAACCCACAACATATAACCCAAATAAAATCTAAGGTGTAACCCCTATACTCTATAATAACTAACACTTAACACATATAACCACTAGCACTTAACCTATATAACTTCTAATATTTGACCCTTAACCCTGAACACATATATCCATAAAAACCTAACCCTTATAATTCCTAACCCATGTAACCCTCGATTTTTATAACCTCTAACTTTTAGCATCTAACTCCTACAATACCTAACTCTTAACCAATAATACTAATAATCTCTACCATTTAACCACTTACACCTATTTTTCATAACCCATGTACTAATTCTTATAATCATTAGCCCCTATGACTAGTAATACCCTATTACCAACCTTAATTACCATTAGAACCCATATAAACCTATAACCCTTAATCATTATAACCATTGGAACCTACCCCACTAAACATTAATTTCTAACCCTTCTAAACCATAACACCTACCACCTAAATCATATAACCTTTAACACCTAACATCTATAATCCCTAAGACATGACCCTTAACTCATAACACTTATATCCCCAACCTCTTAACCCCTATAACACCTAACTCCTTTATCACAAAATCCTTATAGCCCTAATATTTAAACCTCAATACCTATATCCTCTAACTCTTAACCATTATTATTAATAATCCTTACCACTGCATAAATCCTAATATATATAGCTATTTTAATCCTTAAATGTTATAAACACCAACATATAACATATAATCCTTATACCACATATAATCCCTAACACATGATTGGTATAACCCATATAGTCATTATCCATTATGACTCATTACTACTAAACCACATATAACTAATCTCTTTTTTTCTAGGTTACATTGCCCATGGGAAACCGCTGATTACTTCCCCTCATTTCGAGGATGGTACCCAAGGTAGACCTTACAATCTTCATAGCACAAGGCTAATCAACAATGGGGCTTGAAGCCATTACAACAAATATACTCGTTAAGAGCTCGACATGTCACTTACAAGGATTAATGAACCTAGGTGGGGAGGTCAACAATCATTCCTCTCAACCACTTGAGATAAACCCAATTGAAAAGCATATAACCCATCTCACATATAACATGTAATATAATTCATGTAACCACCAATCCCTAATATAACCTTGATAACATGTGACCTTTAATCCATAACCACTATATCCCTTAAGACAACCTCTAACCCCTAATCCATAGCTAATAATATCTATAAGCCCTACCCATTTTAACATGCAGACCGAATCCCTTATAACCCTTAGCTCATATTAGCACAGAGATTTATAAACCCTAATACACACATGGTTTATAACCTTTAATATGCAATAAACCCTAACCCTTATAACCACTAAAATTTATACCTATACTAACCCATTTAACCCCTTCATAACTTTAACATATCAACCCTAATCCCTATAAGTCATCACCCTAACACTTGTGAAATTATAACCCTTAACCCATAAATAGTAGAAACGATATAACTATGAACCCCTGTAATCCCTAACTTCCAACTCTTATAAAATAACAACTCCTAACCTTTAAGTTTTATAACATCTAAACCTTATAGCCGTTAATATTGTCCTTAACACATATAGCACCTAATCATTATAAATCCTTAATCTCATATAATTATAACCTCTAACACTAACATGTATAACCTATATAACTACTAACATGTCAACTCTTATAACCCATTACCCCCTAAATGATATACCCTTAAACGTTTAATCCATATAACCTATAACTTAGGTTAAATCTAAATATATGTACCTCATGAGAGATATAATTCATAATATAACACAACATATCTATAATCCCTAAACTTTATAACCTTTCACCACTAACCCCTCTAGCCATATCCCATATAACCCACAGTCCTTATAAAATCTAACTACTATACCCCCTAATTCTTAGATTCTTTATAATCCTTATAACTCTTAATTGTTATGACCTTCAACACTTAACCCTGATAACAACTAACCCTCAATATTTATAGCCCCAAATAACTAACCCTTAACATTTAACTCATATCACTATTACCCTTAATTATTATAACACCTTGCACATAACCCCTATAAAAGCTAACCTTTATAACCCTTAATATACCCCTAAACTATAACACCTATAACATCTATCATTAACCATTAACCATTATAATCATTTACTATTATAAAATATAACACTTCTAACCCTAAACAATAGCACCCCTAAATCCTCAATTCTATAACCAATAACATAACCCAAAACACTGGTAACCCTTAACCTTAATAAGTATAATGACCCCTAACCCTAAATTTCTCTCACCCCTAACTCCTAGATCACTTTTCCTTATCAAACTAGTCAATATAACTTGTATTCCCTGTAGCTATTTATCACTATAAACTTTATTTCACCTAACCATTAAATTTAATACCTAATCCATATAATGCAAACTTATATATCTCTTAATATTATGGCTTGTATAATCCCTAATCCTTATAACTTATATTCCATAACCCCTAACCATTATGATTATAATATCCTCTAACCGATATAATTATTATCATGCTTATCACTATAAGCCTTTATAATTGTTATAATTGCTAACATATAGCCTCCATAACACCTACCAACTATATCTCTTATTTAGCCTAACTCCATAACCCTTGAACCTTACACCTATCACCCATAACTCTTCACCTCTATAACCCCTAATTAGTATCAATCTTAACCACTTAGCATTACAAACGTTAAAACACCTATAACCTAATTACGCATATAATCTTAAGTATCCTAGTTATCACCTTAATTTGACCTTTAACCCCTACCCTCTAAAACTAATAACACTTAATTCCTAATGACTCTAATATGTATCCCTTACAACCCCTAACTTTTATATCTCTTAATTTAAATAACCTTTAACCCCTAATATATAATCCTTAAACTCTATAGCCACTAATGATTTACCATAACACCCATAACCCTTAATGCTTGAATTTATTTTCAAAAGAAGACCTTGTAGGATCTCCCCCTCCTCTTTGGAATATCTAGATAGAGTGTAGTTCAACCACTAGCCACAATAGTGATTGGTAACCCCAAGGAATTCAACAGGATTTGAATATGTGACTTGTGGCTTTCTCGTCGACAACATGCCTTGGGAGGATGGTTCAACTGATTGAACTAAATTTTGGGAGTAATCCTTAATACATGTTATATACCCACTCAATCTTATGATCCCTAATCATTATAACCCCCATAACCTTCAAACCTTATCACATCAATATCATATGAACCATGACCCTTATAATTCTTCTCACCTGTAACTCATATAACCACTAACATATCCTATATAAGCCCCAACACCCTAAAGACATAAGAACCAACCCCTTTATAACTTAATATAAATCTACAACCACTAATATTGAAATTTTAAATCCTCATACCTTTATCTTCTCATATAAGTTTTAATCTTGAATTGTTACAACCTATACAAACTCTAAAACATACAACATATAATATCTAGTCGTTAACATTGTGAACAACTAATACTTAATCCTTATAACCATATTACTTTAACACTTAACAATTAAACCCTATAACCCTTATTCTATAATATTTTAACATTTATATAATGCAATACTAATATTTGTAACCTCCAAGACCAATAATGCCAAGTCCCCCATAACCCATTCTAACTTATAGTCCTTATAGTCCCTATAATCCATAGCCACTTTAACTATTATCACATTTAATCATTAACACCCATAACCACTAGACCCCGCAAACCCTAATCTCTAAGATATAATATCTTAATAATCTAACCTATGTCACCCATTAAGTCAAACCCCTAACGCTTGTAACCACTCAAACACAAGCACTATAAGACACTATAGCTAACCCTTAAAATTAAAGTCTTATATCCCTTAATTAGTAACCCATAATAATTAAAAACCATAACCTTTATAAACCCTACCACTATCACCCATATTACCATCAAGTATATAACATATCACCCTTATTCCCCAACACATATAACCCTTAACCCATATAACCCTTAAATAGCTTAATGCTATAACCTGAAACTCATACAATTCATAATCTATACAACCTTTATAAACCTTAATAACTGACCCACATAATATCCAACACTATAACTCCTAATATTATCCCTAAACCTTATAACCTGAGACCTCTAAACCCTAACCCCTATAGCTTGTTATCTTTATAATGCATGTCATGCATGATGCTTATAATCACTAGCACCCATAATGAATAATCCCCTTCAACCATATAATTCTCACCTATAAATTATTTCAACCTTAAACACTTATAATCCTTAATACCTAAAATTAAACTCGGTAACCCTCAACATTTATAAGGCCTAATATAATCCTTAAACCACAGTCATAAATATAAAACCTTAGCATCGTAACTTGGAACACTTAACCCCCATGATACATATGTCAACCCTTATAATTCTTAATCCTTATAACCTATAGCATGTAAGTTCTAAAGCCCATGTAACCCTACGCTTATAACTCTTATAACCTTTAAAACTCATATCCCTTATAATACCCAAATTAACATTGTTAACCTATAATACTTAACCCCTAACCCTTATAATAAGTATGCCATAAACCTTATAATGCAGATAAAATCCACATCCCTAAACCATATAACCCTTGTGCCCCTTTGAAGCTTAAATCCTAACCATTATATCTCATAATATAATCCATATAACTCAAAAACTCTAAATATTAACATTTAACCCTAAACATTATAACCTTTAATATAATATTTAATCTATAACCTTGATAACCTGCAAACATGATAACCAATAATTAATCTCCAACTCTTAAAATCTCTAATCCCTATCCACTAGGAAATGTAGCACACAATCGCTAACCACTATAATCATGGTAAACCCTAACATATATAATCCTAACTATTGTAAGTACTATTATTTAAATCCCCTAAAAAGTAAAATACTTAAATCTTAATGTTTTTAACAAATATTAACTACTAACTCTTATATTTTGTATAACACCTAGCCACATTGACTCCTCTCACCCCAGACCCTAATTTTGTGGCATATAATATAATATAAAACATTATAATGTCACGACATATAATATAATATATAAATATTATAATGCTTAACCATTGGCTTCCCATACTTATAATTGTTAATCTCTAATCCCTTGCCAATATAATTCCTAAAGCCTAAACCATGTTCATTATAACCTCTAAATCTTAAACCATATAACCCATATCAACTAATCCTTAAATTATAACCCCAATGACATCTGACTGCTAAACCCAAACACTTATAATCCTTAACCCTAAACCCCTTATCCCTATAACACTTATTACGATCAAACCTATAGCATATCACTTATAAACACTAACACTTCTAATAATTAACTTTTAAAACCCATAATCTATTTAACGACTTCAAACCATAATACCTAACTAACGTAACCCCTACAACCCCTATATATTAACCCTTATAATCCTTCACATATATAACCCTAAACCATTTAAAATGTTAATGGGAAAACCCTTACTACTTATAACATCTATAACTCAAGTACAAAAACCCTACAACGACCCACCCATAAACCTTATATTACTCAACCCCCATAATGCCTAAAACATAAACCTCATAATTGTTACCACCTATAACCCATGTAATCCCTTACCATAACCCTAATATATAAGTTATCCGTCATAATTGCTAACACCTACTATTTATAACCTTAACACTTAACTCTCAACCTTTATAATCCCTAATATATAAGTTATCTGTCATAATTGCTAACACCTACTATTTATAACCTTAACACTTAACTCTCAACCTTTATAATCCCTAATCTATAATTCCTAATTTATATATCCCTAATAACCTCTAACACCAATCATTCATTAAAAATTGTATAACCTTTATACCTTATATCCCACATCACCTTTTTCCTATAACCCCTAATTCTAATAAATCTCGACTCTTAATCTTTGTATCCCTTTCAAATATACATATAAACCTTGGAACCTATAATCATTAAACCCTATAACTCCTATAACCTTCATGCCCTATAATTTTGTACCCTTAATTCCTAATCCTTATAATAATCCTTAAAATAAATATAACATTTATGCCTTATATCCCACATCACCTCTTCCTTATAACCCCCAATTCTAATAAATCCTAACCCTTAATCGTTGTAACCCCTAAACATATACAAATAACCCTTGGAAGCTATAATCACTAAACCCTATAACCCATATAACCTTCACAACCTATAATTTTGTACCCTTAATTCCTAATCCTTATAATAATCCTTAAAAAAATTATAACCTTTACACCTTATATTCTACATCATTGCTTCCCTATAACCCCTAATTATAATAAATCCTAACCCTTAATCTTTGTAACCCCTAAGCATATACATATAACCCTTCAAACCTATAATCACTAAACCCTATAACCCTTGTAAACTTCACACCCTACAATTGTGTACCCTTAATTCCTAATTCTTATAATATTTAACTGTTAAAACATTATAACTCCCATCAACAATATATATTACAATATCTAAAGTCATTCTTGACATGTCATGATCCAACACCTTAAAATGACAAAAAGTCAATGAATACAGTCCACTTCGAGGGGGCAACCTCCTTTTACAATATATCCAATTCAGAATAGAGTATGAGATGAGATGAGATGATCCTACGACTAGGTATCCTTGGTATATATATATATATATATATATATATATANTAGGAGACAAAGGGTACAATTATAATGAAAGGGTATAATGAAGGGTTCTAGACAACATACAAATGTAACACTATAAATGTAATAATTCAATATATAGGGCTTAATAAAGGGTTTTACACATGGGGCTTTGTCTAGGTCTTAACATGCCCCTCTCCTTAAAACAAGTTTTGTCCTCAACACTTAACTAACCACAGGTGTTACTACATGAATATATCATCTTCCCACGTTGCCTCTTCCACTAGTAGGTTCTTCCATTTGACGAGGTATTCTGTAATTGCTCGATTTCTTAGCTTCTTAATCCTTGTTTGAAGGTTGTTTATGGATCTAGTATGATTTTCCCTTCTTCATTAATCTATGGTAAAATAGTTTGGACTAGGATCTTGTTTTCAATTACCTTCTTTAAGCAAGAAACATGGAAGATTGGATGTACACGTGAAGAAGGAGGCAACTCCAATTTGTAAGCCATACTTCCAATCCTTTCCAAAACCTTATAGGGGCCATAATATTTGGGTGCTAATTTATTGTCCTTGTTTTTTTTCTTGAGGGACATATGTTTATATGGCTGTAGCCTCATAAATTCCCAATCCCCCACTTCAAATTCCCTTTCACTGTAATGTTGATTTGCTTGTTGTTTCATCCTATTTTGTGCCATAACCAGGTTGTCCTTCAATAGTTTGAGAACCTTTTGTTAGTTCGCTATGTGGTCCTCCACTACTTGAACCTTTGTATTCCCTTTCAAGGGTGATGTAATGGATGGAGGTTGATATCCATAAAGTGCAAAAAATGGGGACATTTTTGATGAAGTATGGAAGGATGTTTTGTACCACCATTCTGCCAAGGGAAACCACTTGACCCATTGTGTCTATTTATCATATGCAAAGCAACGAAGATATCCTTCTATACATTTCTTCCCAATATTAGTTTGTCCATCGGATTGAGGGTGGTAAGATGAGTTTTGAGCCAATTGAGTACCCAAACAAGAAAATAGTTTAATCCAAAAATTTCTAGTGAAAATTGGATCTTTTTCATTTACAATAATCTTGGGGACTCCTTGTAGCTTTTGAATTGTTTCCATAAATGTTGTGGCTACTGTAATTGTTTTAAAAGGATGAAAAAGAAAGAAACAATGGGCATACTTTGTCATTGGATCCACTACTACCATGATGACAATCTTTCCTTTGGATTTGGGTAAACTTGTAATAAAATCCATTGAAACTTCTTCCCAATGTTGACTTGGTATTACTAATGGTTGTGGGAGGATTGACATATTTATTGTCTCTCCCTTATTCTGTTGGAAAACCAAACATTCAGACACAAAATTTTGAACATCAGTTTTAATACCTTCCCAGAAAAAACCCTTCTTGATCATGTGGTACATTTTCAAGAATCCTAAATGTCCTCCTATATTAAAACTATGCAACTCCATAAAAATCTTATGTTTGAGTTGGGAATTCTTACATAAATATAGGCAATCATGATACCGTAGAAAATCATTCTTCCATATAAATGATATAATGAACTGGGGTCCTCTTGTAATTGTTGAATGATATTGCATACCTCTTGATCTTTCTACCATTCTATCCTTGCTTCTTCCACTAAATCATATTTTGGAATAGAAATAGAACATAGTGAACCTTTTGTTTCTTATTCATTTCTTGAAAAGGCATCTACCACAATATTATGTTTTTGTTTTTTGTAGATAATTTCAAAGTCATAACCTAGCATCTTTATAACCCATTTTGGTTGCTCTTCTGAAGATAATCGTTTCTCCAAGTACTTCAAACTATAATGATCTATTTTTACTTTGAAGTGTCTCCATATCAAGTGAGGGCACCATTTTTGAACTACATGTAGTATGAACAACATTTCTTTTTCATTAATGGGTTTGAGTAAAATTTTTCTTTCAAGTTGGATGCCTTCAAAGGAAACCTTCTTGCATTAAAACTACACCAATTCCATGGCCCGAGGCATCACACTCCACAATAAATGTTTTTGGAAAGTCAGATGTGGCTAGGACGACAGTTGTACACATAGCCTCCTGAAGTTTTTCAAAAGATTTGGTTGTTTCTTCAGTCCAAGAAAATGCTTCATTCTTTAATAATGTTGTTATAGGTGTTGCTATTTGACCATAGTTCTTGACAAACTTTCATTAATAGCCTGTCAATCCTAAGAATCCTCTAAGTTTTTTCAAGGTTTTGGGAATTGGCCATTCCCTCGTAGTTTTAATTTTGTTAGACACTTTTTCACCTTCATGATATACAATATGACCCAAATATTCCACTCCTTGAACCCCAAAGGCACTCTTGAAAGGCTTTGCATAAATTTGTTTCTCTTCCAATAGTTGTAATACTCTATCAACATGTTGTACATGCTCTTCCCAAGATTTGTTGTAGATTAGTATGTCATCAAAAAATACTCACACAAATTTTCTAAGGAAAGTCTTGAAAATAGAATTCCTCAAGATTTGAAATGTTGAAGGTGCATTAGTAAGTACAAATGGCATAACCAAAAACTCATAATGACCTTCATGTGTTCTAAAAGTTGTTTTGGGAATGTCTTCATGCCTCCTTCTGATTTGATGATATCCAAAACGAAGATCCAACTTAGTAAAGAATTTTTCTCCATGTAATTCATCTAATAAATCATCAATGACAGGAATAGAAATATTATCTTTGATGGTCATTTTGTTGAACTGTCTATAATCTGGACACGTACACCATGAACCTTCCTTTTTTATAACCATCACCATTGGTGAAGAGAAATAACTTTCTCTAGGTTGAATGATGTCAGCCTCTAATGTTTCCTAGATCATACACTCAATCTCACTCTTCTGTGCATATGTATACCTGTAAGGCCTAATGTTAGGGGATACACTTCTTGGTTGCAACTAAATGACATGGTCATGATCTCAAGTAGGTGGAATACCCTTAAGCATTTCACCAAATACTGTGGAATGATTATTGATAACTATTTGGAGATCTAATGGAGCAGAGGATATAAATGTTTGAACATCAAGTGAGCACAATTGTGCAATTACACCCCAGTGTCCCTTTTTGAGTAATTTTGTCATGCTATTAGAACTCATCACTTTAGAGGGTTTCCCTTGGATACCCATTTGAGGAAAATCCCATGAAAAATATATTGAAAATTAAGGGCAAATGCTCCCAATGATTATAACCATTGGACCCTTAATACAACATCAACACAACCCATTTGGATGGAAATCATGGGGCTATCCAAAAAATACTCCCCCAAGTTGAGATTAATACTATGGAATTTCCCTAAACAATTTATGGCACCTCCATCTACATGTTGATATTATGGTAGTTGCGGGAGGTATTTACCTCCACGTGTAAACTTGACAAGAATAGAATACTCCAGGAAACAAGAGAAACCCTAATGAGTTGGTTAATAACCCTAGAAGACTTGTTGGCTCAAGAAGATAATTTATATTAGTTTATTAGCTTCCAAGAGAAGAAGTCGGCCAGAAGAAATAATAATATACTGAACAAACAAGTACCCAGAATGAGAAGTCGGCCCTGGCAGTTAGCCAAAATTACTATAAATACAGTAGGTCAGTCTTCATTATGGAAAGCAGTTTCAGTATTGCAGAGCACCACTTGTGCACATTGTAGTTGCCCAGGTTCTGCGCAGGTTTGGAGGAGAGATGTCGTTGCAGCTGCTACAACTAGCATTTACGCTTGGACTATCTCTTGTCTAGGGTTTGGACTATCTGATAAACTCTTATTGGTGCGCTATCCTTGGGGAAAGGTTCTCTACCCTTTGTTTGGCTATCTAGCCTAGGGTTTGCTTCTGGAGTGATTCTCTGTCAAGGTTAAGGTGCTCGGAGGGTGGCTTCGGCCTATGGTTGGGTGACAAGGGTATTGTCAATGGTAAAATGAGCACATCCATTTATATTCTAATAGGTTATGGGCCCACACCTCCTTCATTCGGTCTAACCACTGGAAGGAAACATAGTCGTAAGGATATTAAGCTCGTTGAAGAACTGTCGCTAGGGTTTCTAGCAGGAGCAGTCACCATAGCACTACCACTAGGGTTACTAGAAGGTGCAGTTGCAAAAACCCTAATCCTCTTGCTGAGGCACCTTAAATGAAGGGATTGACCTAATCTCTAGATAGACCAGTGTGCCCTAGCCTAGCACATCACCTAGTACTCTCAGAAATCCAAGACGTGAAGTTTGAGATTTTGGTCAAATATAGGGTTGACCAAGTCCAAGCAGCCATGACTTACTCTATGAAGTTAGAGAACAAGTTATATGGAGCTTCTAACTTTATAGCATGGAAGACAAGGATTAATCTCATCCTTGCCAAGAATAAAGTGTTGTATATCGTGAAAGGAAAGATTGTGAAACCAGAGTTTGAAGAAGGGAAAGAGAAGGAACCGCAGAATATTGCAGCTATTGAGAAGTTCAAAGACAATGACATTGATGCTATGAGTATCATAGTGGAATATATAAAAGACCACTTTATACCCTACATCTCTAATCTTGACTCATCGAAGAAGATGTATGATGCCCTGACAAATATCTTCTCAATCATAAACATTGGACAAGTTATGAGTCTGAAGAATGAGCTATGTGACATGAAGATGAATGATGAGGATAACATAACATCATATTTTTTGAGAATATCTCAGTTAAGATATCAACTACAAGTTGTTGAAGAGATCATCTCAGAGAAGGAATTGGTAAACACAATACTCAATGGTCTTCCCAAGATGAGGGGTGAATTTGCAGCAAGCATGAACACAAGGAAGGAGTATCCTACAATTGAAGAAGTTTGGACTTGATGTGCTTAAGAAGAATCCAGGACCTGTGCAAAAGAGAAACCCCAAAATAAGTACGATGATCAAGCCTTCACATCAAGATTCAAGAATTTCAGGAACAAAGGGAAGTTTGGTTCAAGGAGGAAGCCAAATCAACAGAAAGACATTTCAGAAATACAATGCTTCAACTGTCGAAAGTATGGTCACTACAAGAATAATTGTCCCAGGCTAAAGAAAAGGAAGGAGAAACACGAAGCATCAGTTTCCAAAGAAAAGGAACCTAAAAATAAGACTAAGCAAGATGAAAGAGACTTCTTCTTCTGAAGGTAACAATACTCTTCTTAGTTCTTGTACATATCTTGTTTGCATCGTCTCTGTACATATCTTGTATATCTATCTCTTGGAAGATAATGTGTTCCAAGAAGAACTATATCTATGGAAGAAGAACAAGATAAGGATTGCTATACAAGTTAGATAATACACATGAAAGGATGAAATACATCAAACAAATCATGTGGAATCTATTACAAGATAATCCGAAATCAGAATCAATCATGAAGAGACTCAGAAGAAGCAAAGACAGAAAGAAGTCAACAATCAAGAGAAAGACTTATGACGTTTATGAAGAAGACAATAAGACAGAAGTGTGGACTTTGTTAGACAGAAGGAGTCGATTATATGTACTCATACATGAAGCAAGGATTAGGAGGGAGCTAATCCTATGAACCATTGAAGATGATGAAGTATACATTCATGGTAGCAGCCATAAGAGACAATACATGTTCAATACAACCTTAGAAGAACACTTCTTCGAAGAAAAGCCGTAAAGTATTCCTGGTTGTCCATCCACATCCGTGATCCTATGATGAAAGAAATAAATGGAATATTTAGGGCATGGAATCTATAAGAAACTCCATGGACCCAAGAGCCAAAAAAAAACATGAGGAAGAATATGAAGATTCCAAGAAAGAAGAGAAGCCATAACAACCAGTGATTGTATTGAGAATCACAAGATTACCATCCTGATATGAACTCACTAAAAGCAATCAAATAGAGGAACTGAAAGTTGTGATGAAGAACAACGTACATAAGACTTATGAATGAAAGCATTGTAAGATCTAGAACTAGAGGTTCTCCCAGATGGAGGGAGAAAACTATGATGTTACTTGTTCCAATAAACCATACATACCTCTACATAAGTCATTATATCATCTGCAATATATATAGGTTGGAGTTCTACATCAAGATGAATGCAAAGATTGTTCTCCAGAGCAATTGAACAAAGAGTGTATGAAGAGCAACCTCAAGACTTTGAAGCATACCAGAAAGAGACCCTTGTATGCAGATGGAAGAAGATAACTTGGTGGAGAACCTCCAGTGCACAACAGAAGCGTGGTGAAGATTTTCTATAACAAAGATATTGTATCAAGATGAATACTTAGTAGATCAGATCTCATGATGAAAGAAGAAGTGCCACATGGATATGTTCCAGTTTTCCAACAATGATATACTCTATTGATCAGAGCTACATGAAGCCTTTAGATAAAACTAGTGTTCCAAACCGAAGTACATTTGAAATCAAGCATTAAATTATTCGTGATGAAGTCCATAAAGGAGAAAGTGGTTCTCCAATACATATCTCCACAGATGAGCAGATAAGAAGACATTTTGGTAAAGCTTCCATCCAAGATGAAAGAGTTTGCGTACTCAAGCTAGAGCTCGTGGAGACAACTTCCTTATTGAAAAAGGAAGAGATGAATCCTAGGTTGGGAGGGAGCACTGATATGTATTGATTTATGGACAGTCATTTTTCAGTTTGAAAAATGGTCTAGGATGAGCAGTTTCCTTTCCAGTTCAGAAAGTGGATTGATATTTCTGACAGACAATGATTTCCCATTGTGGTTAACATGGGAAATGGTCCAGATTGTTGATGTATCATAGACAATGACTTCCCATTGTGGTTAACATAGGGAGTGGTCTAGGGAAGTCTCTCTTCTTGAGGGTTACTCAAGAAGACTGGCCTGCCTCGCCGATCAATGATTTCTCATTATGGTTAACATGAGGAATGGTTCGTTTTGGAGGTTGATACAGGATAGTCTTTTCCTCTTGTGTTTAACAGAGGAAATGGTTCAGATAGTTATTCCTTAGGGTGTATTCATTCTCTTTAGTTTTCACTTTGTTTAGTACTAGAGGAATGGGCCAGGGTGGGGAATGGTCCAAGCTCAACAATCAGGGATGGGTATTCCTTAGGGAAGATTCATTCTCTCTAGGTTACACTTTGTTTAGTGTCGGAGGAATGGCCCAAGGTGAGGAATGGTTCAGGCTCAGAAATCAGAACAATCATTCTTCCTTGTTTGAGAAGAATAAGGCATATAGACCATCATTGATGTTCTACTCTAAGGGCATATATTCTTTCAGATCTCACAAATGTGAGTGAAAGATTGGCCCAGATGATTCAGTTTATATCATAACATTGTTTCTGTACAGGTTGATATCAGATGATTGTTATGAAGATTGTATGACAGTAGATGTATACTACTGTGGTGGATATGTTCCACTGTTTGATCAAGTACTTGTTTGCTACTTGGTGTGGTAGTGTACCACTGGATTGTAGTTATGTACTACTATGGATAGACACAATTGCGTTCTATTTTTGTTCCAATTTCCTTGAACAATATCAGTAGTTTGGTAAATTATTATTAGCTAGATGGATGATTAAAGGACAGATATTTCCCAAACGGAAAATGGTTCAGAACATCTACTATTCTAGGACGTATGTCCAAATTAGAAGAATGTCTCGTGTATCACTCTGTGGTGTGAGTGACTTATCTAGCATCATGTCTAATTACTCAGACGAAGTATGGTTTCAAGAGATGATGTAGATGATGACACTGATGGTGATGATGATGCTCATGCTCTAGTCATGAGATAGTCTAGACAACTATATTGATGCTACCAGGTGAATGGTGTGTTTTTGTGCTCAAGACCATTACCTGTAATACCTCCCTAGCTAGGAGGGAGTGTTGATATTATTGTAGTTGCGGGAGGTATTTACCTCCATGTGTAAACATGACAAGAATAGAATACTTCAGGAAGAAAGAGAAACCCTAATGAGTTGGCTAATAACCCTAGAAGACTTGTCGGCTCAAGAAGATAATTTATATTAGGTTATTATCCTACAAGAGAAGAAGTTGGCCAGAAGAAATAATAATATACTGAACAGACAAGTACCCAGAATGAGAAGTCGGCCCTGGCTGTTAGCCAGAATTACTATAAATATAGGAGGTCAGTCTTCATTCTGGCAGGAAGTTTTAGTATTGTAGAGCAACACTTGTGTGCATTGCAGTTTCCCAGTTTCTGCGCAGGTTTGGAGGAGATTTGTCATTGCAGCTGCTGCAGCTAGAATTTACGCTTGGACTATCTCTTGGCTAGGGTTTGGACTATTTGATCAGCTCTTATTGGTGCGCTATCCTTGGGGAAAGGTGTTATACCCTTTGTTTGGCTATCTAGCCTAGGGTTTGCTTCCAGAATGATTCTCTATCAAGGTTAAGGTGCTCAGAGGGTGGCTTCTAACTATGGTTGGGTGACAAGGGTATTGTCAATGGTAAAACAAGCAAATCCACTTATATTCTAACACTGCAATCATTACTTACTTGAAACTGTGGTGTGAGATATACAAAGAAATTGAGATCTTTTTCTAATTTGTAAAAGATGGACACTTGAAATGATGAACAATAGTAGAATAAGAACTCAAATAAAATCTCACATATGCACAAGAATTTACCTTGACTATATGACCAGCAAACAACGAAATGCTTCTTTGTGCCTCACTATTGTTATAAACCAACACTACTAGAAAAATCCTTTGCTGCACTTTTACACAGTAAATTATACTTTGTTTTCTTTGCAATTGTATATATCAACAACAATAAATTAACTCCAGTGTTTCTCTTTCTCACTGTGACAATAATAGACAAAATACTCATATGCTGCCCACTCTCGTTCACCTGCAAACAATCACCTTCCCTCCACTCTTGCGTTGCATAACAAGTGAGTGACGAAGATGGGTTGAACTCTGTATATAATAGGTGCGAGAGGGAGAGAAGAGTGAACTCGATTTAGGGAGCAACATGCAAGTCTTTACAACTCAACTCGAATTGTAACTTGAATTGTGACTAGACTTTGCATGACAACTCTCCCTTGAGACTTGGCTTTGCATGGCATGACAAATCGACATGCCAAATCGGCATGCAATTTGACATGCAAATCAACATGCAACTCGACATGCAACTTGAGTTTAAACAACTCGAACTTCACATGCAACTTGACTTTTACAACTTGAGTTTGACTAACTCGAACTAGACATGCAACTCGACTTTTACAACTTGAGTTTGAAAACTCAAACTAGACATGCAATTCGAATTTTACAACTTGAGTTAGGCAACTCAAATTTCTTTTCATGGTGGATCATGTTACATGTGCCAACGCACATGATCAATACATTTACATTATTTGCATAAGGAAGATTGTTTATTTCTAGCTCATAGGAATTGTAAATTCAACCTAAATTTTGCTAGATGCCTTGACTTTTGCTCATGGCTCACAAGGCTTTATTGGGCTCGCTGAGGTTTTACGTTCCCCCTGACTTTTTCACTAGTCTGTCTATGCTCACATAGGTTGTACATTCCCCCTGAATTTTGCACTAGATTGCCGATCCTCACAAAGGTTGTACATTCCCCCTGACTTTTGCATTAGACTTACATCTTGACTTTTGTCTTAGACTTATAAGGCTTCTTCCTTTGCCTTGGCTAGAATCACAAGATCACATAGCATCACGTTCATCCTGAATATTTGTTTGAATCAAAAAGGTTGTACGTTCCCCCTGGCTTTTGTCAATACCTCACAAGACTAGTTGATTCTCCAAAACTCCCTGGCTAGCCTCAGGGTGGCCCACGTGGCCTCTCATTAGAGAATGACTGTTGATGCTGCCAATTTAACAATCCTTGGGTGGCTGTTAATCTCAATCAAACCTATGCTAGATGTTATACTAGTATATTAGCATTCCCAAGCCTATATTCTTGTTGGTATCGTAGAAAAGATAAGAAAAAGATTCTTTCATTTTCTTTGGAAGGAAAAGAAAAGAAAAGGAGGTGTCCCTCTTGTAAAATGTCAATGGATTGCCAAGCCAAAAAATGTGGTGGGTTGGATACTAATAATTTTGGGGAAGTGTGGGTTGCCAAGAGTCTTTGGAGGATCATATAACATCCAAGTTTGTGGCAGGATGTAATCAAATCAAAGTACTTTATACCCTTTCATTTGAACATTGGATAAGATCTAGGATAAAACTTGTGGAAAGTAGGCTTAGATTGGTGTAACACAGAGGTAGTCCTATCACTATCACCCCAATAGGGTACCTCTTTCTCTTTAGGAGAAGGATAAATCCACTCCAAGGGAGACGTCCCAAGACCTAGGGGGATGGAGGAAAGAGAAAAGGTAAGGCTAACCACCTCTCTCTCTAGGTCACTCAAAATGGACTTAAGTCTTGTTGGATGAAGAAAAGGGGAATAAAGTGTACCTGCCCCTTACCAATACAACAACAACAAGTTATGGCAACAAAAAGTTATGATGAATGCTTCAACAAGACTTCAAGTTTATAGAGATGACTGCTATCAATCAATGTATGAAGCAAGTGATAAATATATAGCAACAGTAATTAATTAATGACAGTTGCAATAACATCCAGAAAATGCACTTGAATAGACAATATAACAAGATATTGTGAAGTATTGAAATGATAACACTCGTCTCATACAATTTCTAGACATGTGTCAATCATAAAATAAACTCTAACAGACTGCCAATGATAACTGTAGCAACAACAAAATAAAGTAATGACAACAATAGTAAAATCTTCAGAAAAGTATTTAGAAAGGTAATTTGATGCACACATTAGTCTTGGTTGATTGTACCTTGCCTTATACAATTTATGGATTGGTTTAAGTGTTCAAATAAGTTTGTATATGATGAAAAATGATGGATGTAGCAGTGATTATGACAGCAACAACTTAGTGGTTAGTATTCCTAGACTAGGTTAGCAAGTCAGTTTAGGTTAGTAGGGTATTAGGTAAAGAGATTGGGTTTGAAGTTTGATGATTCTTGTTGAGAAACAAGGGTTGAATACTAGTGCCTTTTAGGGGTAAATGGAGTCAATGTGGGTGGCTCCTTCTAAGGCTGAAAATTAATGGTGATACACAAAAGTATAAGAGGGAAAAAGCCTAGGAGAAGTAGTAACTTAAGTCCTTCTAGATTTTGACCTCAAGAGACAAAGTGCTAGGGTGTAGGCACTTATAGGCCCTAGTGACTTTCTCTCCTTAGCCTTTTTATGGAGTAGAACTTATGCAACAATAACCAAATGCAAACCCTTAGAGTGCTAGCAATTCAAGGCTCTAGGGTTTCACTAGTTACTAGATCAATTTAGTGAAAATCTTGGAAAATAAAAAGTAAGAAAGTAGCAACTTAAGTTTCTTACTTCAAGCATTAAATACACCATGCAATTTAATAATCTTGTATGAGAAAATAAAAACATACAATAAACCATTCAATAGATGAAAAAATGCATATTTCACTTACTTGCACCTAGAATAATCATGAGAATACCATGCAAGATCACCATAAAACTTCAAAAATTGATCCAAGTTGCAAAGATGAGCCTTAAACAAGAGTGACACCTCACAATTTCAGCCAATAAACCTAATAGGGTGCAAATTTCAGACCTCTTGTCTACAAGGAAAAGTTATGTTTAAAATGAATGTCACTTTCTACTTATTTATACAAAATTAACCTAAAATTAATTTCAGTTCATAATTATTGGGTCGACCTGGCTAGTTTTTTACACAAATTAAATCTGGACAAAATAAAATTAATTTGCATCTAAAAATCACTCCAGGGGTGACTTCATGCGCTTCTAGGGTGACGTTGAGCCCCAAGTATGGAATACCGGGTAGGGAAGGTGAAACGTTGGGCCTCCAAAGGCTTGAAACCCTACCCATATGTGGAAATGCCTCATAAATTCCATCCAAAATGAAACCCTAGATCTTGATGACATCTAGGGATATCATGGCGAAATTCAGGCCCCTCAAGGGATAACGTTCATGTGGGAAAAGAAAAATCCCCTTGGTCTAGGTCTGCTAGGGTGCCTCTAAAGGCAACATCCTTCTTTCTCTAGGTGCAATTTTTCAATCTCTTCTTACCCCTAGTTGGAGTTTTAGAATCCATCTGTGGGCTTTAAGTCCCCATGGAGATCTAATATAATCATTCCCTCATGTGTACTTGTCCACCAAGCAAGGTCCTACAACAACAACAAGTACGCCCTCAAGGGGTTCATAAGTCACATGGATCATAGCATGTAAATCACATCTAATAATTAAATTACCTAAACATGTGCGTCAAACCCCCCTTAACCCAAACAAATGCTGAAAGACATTATGCAATTTGACAAGTTAGCTTTGGAGAAGGTCTCAGGGTGTCCTATTGAGCTAACCTCTCTTAAGTTTGGGGTGTTTCCCAGTTGAGATCTAGTCCAAGTCATGTAAGTGTATGAGGTGGCATGGGGTAAATATTTGGGCATGGGGTGCATGTAATAATAGGGAAATGTAGAGTGTTACTTGTGGGTGCCTTTGTAGAGGGAGAAATGCACCTTGTCATAAATGTAATTGTTTACTATTCCATTCATTTCCTTTTACTCTTAGATTTATTTCTTTTGATATTTTGCTCTTGTGCTTCAAGGAAATAGTTGAGGGACACTGTCCTGGCTTGATGACCAGAGGTAACAATGTTATCCACAAAAATTTCATGTAAATGAGAAGTTGGGCTCATGATGAGACCCCCTTTCTCTTCGCTATGCCACCGAGAGACACTACCCTAGCTTGGTGACTAGATAGATGGTAGTGTCATACCGCTACATGCCCATGGTCATAAAAGGTCGGCTCATGATGAGACCTCATATCCATCAACTAGTACCTTGAGTGTTTATGATATCTTATGAGTACCCTTTTCTTACTGAAAATATTTTCACTACTTTCTCGGGGATCCTTGGGCAAAGCATATGGAAGGTTTCAACATTGGATTTTAAATCTTGTCAACTACTTTTACCCTCTGGGCCTTTAACCCCTTCTTCCCATGAGGTAAGGTACAACTCTTACTAGTGTAGCCAATTCCAATGCCCAAACAAGGATAGGGGAGATGAAAAGAATAAAGATGGAAAGTGGTAAGTAAGGAGGGAACAAACAATGAATTTTCATGGATCCACCCAGTAGAAACCCATCCTAAAGGGAAATCAAGTTACTAGGATTCCATGTCACCCTTCCCGGTATGAACGAGGCAAAGAGCATAATTTCCAAGAAAACGTCATGAAATGAAAAAGGATTTAATACATCATATTCAAGTGCTTCAAAAATAAAAGTGATACATACCATGATACCTGGACTCATTACCTCATGGAGCAAGATTCACCGCTACTTTAGGACCATGATGGTTTGATGGATAATGTTGTTGGTGATAAGTGGACTACACTGAAGAAAAGAGGGGCCCTCTGGGGCCATGCTCAAGTCATCTGTCTCTCGGTACTCCATGTCTAGGACCTGTGGGCCTCGAGATGTGATCTCCTTAGTTATCCCTAGGTTAGGGGATAACATCTGGCTCCAACTCAGGGACATGTGCTCACCGTAGAGCTCATGAGAACCTCAACATATCTAGTATGACTTATGCCTTCTAAATCTCAACAAAACACAATAATCCCTAGGGTGGTAATATCACCCCTCGTTCATATATGATAAAATAAACAAATAATAGCATCTCTAGTCTAACATATGATATATATATATATATATATATATATATAATGAATCAAGACAATATAAAAAATGCAACTATAACTATGCAATGGTATGTACAATGGATGCAAATGCCTACCTACTCCTACTTACATGTTGGTTAAATGCTAAGTGTAGTCATATAACTAGTGAAACCATCCTAGTAATGCCTCATAGTACCTGCCTTTGTGCTTCATCATAAACCAAAACAATGACAAGTTAAGCACAAAAATAACATGAGTTAGAATATGTATCATATCATAGGAAATCCTAAAGTATAGCTCATGGAGGTGGGAGGGAGGGACAAAATTATGCCAAGTTACACTTCTAGGAAAGTTCTCAATCCATCTCAGAAAAGGATCGTGAAAAATCAAAGGCTCAAAAGAAAGGCATTTGTCGAGGGTAACCCAAAATTTATTCCGACAACTTCTTAGGGGAAGGTTGGAATACCGAGATAACAAATTTATTCTTAAGGAATTCAACCTACCCTTGAGTTCTAGAATAAGGTTTTTCCCTGGAGAAAAATTAAGATAAGGGAAATGTTTCCCAATTGCACCCTTAGTTACATAGCGAGGTAAAGTAATTGAAGGAGGCCAGAAAACCTTGTCACAAGTACCCTGCTTCAAGCAAGCAATGTCCTCACCCTTATCAAGATTTGAGCACAAAGATGGTTGATAATTTTCTTCATGGAATAAATCCAAGTGCTCAAAGGAATACTCATGAAAATCCTCAAGGTATGACCAAAACTCATCGGGAGAACATAGAACTAGGTCACCCTTGGGTTCTTGGAAAACATCTGCAACTACATCATCTCCTTGTTTCCAAATGTCAAAATTAGTAGTAGTCTCATATGATAGTTGTAAAGGTAACATTTGGAAATGACCCTCAATGTTGTAAATGGGATCCCCAACATATCCAATCACATCCCATTTATGTTTCCCAATATGTATGAACTCATCAATATTATCAACCATTTCATTACCTTTATCATAACACGGAGGGCTTAAAACATCCAAGGGCTCCTCTAACCATTCTTCACTTTCCAAATCACAAAATAAAGCATCTTCAAAATCTTGGAAAGGGAAACAACTTACCGTATTCACTTCTTGTTGTGCAGGAGAGTCGAAGACCTGGATGACTTCATCAAATGAAAGAGCAAGCATCAATGCTTCATCCTCATGACTTGAACCTACATCTTTAGATTCATAATACAGAGGGTCTAACTTTTCCAAGGATTCCCTTTCTTCTTCACCTTTTGAATCGTAGAATAAGGTATCGTCAAAAACCTGAAAAGGAAAATGACTAACTTCATCCTCTTTTTTTTGTGCATGAGGAATAGGATCTCAGATGGCTTCATCAGAGGGAGGAGAACACATTAATACTTTATCATCATGTTTGATATATTCACGCTCTTTCTCTTCAACCAGATCTTCATTATCCTCGATAGAAGCATGGGTAAATTATTGCTCTTCCTCATGGGATTGGAAACCTTCATTAGGACCCCTCTCCTCAACCTCTTGTTCATCGATGAATTCTTCCCTTCTTTCCTGGAATTTACTAAGAAAGATCTTAAGGGAAACTAATCCCTCCAGACTAAGAGTATCTGGGGTATCTTTGGGGTCATCAACTTTGATTTCTGGAGTAAAGAGATGTTCTCCCTTGAACAAGGAGATATTTTCCTCAATTTGTATATCCATGTGATAAGATTCTTGGATTTTTATTGGCCCATTTTATTAAGGAGAAACCCTAATTTCACTAAGAATTCATTGTTATAGAGGTAAACGAGGTACTTGTCTTCAAGATGATGGCTTCTAGGAATTTGTTGTAGCAAATTCTCAAACTTGGTATGAAATTTTTTGACAGTCTCGTATTTAGTTTGTTTCTTGTACTCGAGTCTTTTTATTAGCATCTGGATATATTCTAATTTAATACCCCATTTCTTCAGAAATGTTTCTTCTAACTGGTCCATAAATGTGATGCTAGCATCAGGGAGATCATCATACCATTTCCTAGCATTGCCTTGAAGAGTGATAGAGAAAAGTTTCATTGCCAAATCTTCAACATCATCATTGATAGAGTGGAGTTGAAAGAAATCCCAAAATTACCCATGTGATCTTCATCGCTAACCCCATCATTACTAGTGAATCTAGGGAGCCAATTTTCATACCTCGAAGGCATTTGTCGAGGGTAACCCAAAATTTCACTCATATCCAAGGGTTTAAAATTACCTGGGTCCCATTGAGAAGCCATGGTTGGATTTATCATTAGTGGAGTCGCTAGATAATCCTTGTAGGGATTATCAAAGGGAAAAGAGGGAATCACCCTCAGTGGAGTCACCAAGTAAGCTTTTAAAAGTGAAAGGCATTGAGAAAAAGGCTTACCGAAAATTTTTCGTTCGAGGAGAATTGACTCAATGTTCCCTAGCAATGGTGCCAAAAATGTTATTGCACAATCTATACTTTCCCAAATCCTGAAGGCAAGTAGGATTAGATTGACGTAACACAAAGGTAGTCCTATCATTGACACCCCAATAGGGTACCTCTTTCTCTTTAGGAGAAGGATAAATCCACTCCAAGGGAGACATCCCAAGACCTAGGGGATTTGAGGAAAGGAAAAAGGTAAGGCTAACCACCCCTCTCTCTAGGTTAGTCAAAAAAAAATTAAGTCTTGTTGGATGGAGAAAAGGAGAATAAAGTGTACCTTCCCCTTACCAATACAACAACAAAAGTTATGGCAGCAACAAGTGATGATGAATGCTTCAACAAGACTTCACGTTTATAGAGATGATTGTTATCAATCAATGTATGAAGAAAGTGATAAACATATAGCAACAATAATTAATTAATGGCATTTGTAATAACATCTAGAAAATGCACTTGAATAGACAATATAACACGATATTGTGAAGTCCTGAAATGATAACAGTTGTCTCATACAATTTCTAGATATGTGTCAATTAGAAAATAAACTCTAACATGATGTCAATGATAACTGTAGAAATAGCAAAATAAATTAATGACAACGTTAGTAAAATCTTCAGAAAAGTATTTAGAAAGGAAATTTGATGCACACTTTAGTCTTGGTTGATTGTACCTTTCCTTATACAATTTATGGATTGATTTAAGTGGTCAAACAAGTTTGGATAGGCTACAAAAGGATGGTTGTAGCAGTGATTATGACAGGAGCAACTTAGTGTTTAGTATTCCTAGAATAGGTTAGCAAGTTAGTTTAGGTTAGTAGGGTATCATGTAGATAAATTGAGTTTGAAGTTTGATGATTCTTGTCAAGAAACAAGGGTTGAAAACTAGTGCCTTTTAGGGGTAAATGGAATCAATGTGGGTGGCTCTTTCTAAGGCTGCAAGTTAATGATGATACAGAAACGTCTAAGAGGGAAAAAGTCTAGGAGAAGTAGTAAATTAAGTCCTCCTAGATTTTGACCTCAAGAGACAAAGTGTTAGGGTGTAGGAACTTCTAGGCCCTAGCGCCTTGCTCTCCTTAGCATTTTTATGGAGTAGAACTTATGCAACAATAACCAAATGCAAACCTTTAGAGTGCTAGCAATTCAAGGCTCTAGGGTTTCACTAGTTACTAGATCAATTTAGTGAAAATCTTGGCAAATAAAAAGTAAGAAAGTAGAACCTTAAGTTTCTTACTTCAAGCATTAAATACACCATGCAATTTCATAATATTGTATGAGAAAATAAAAACATTCAATAGATGACAAAATGCAGATTTCACTTACTTGCACCAAGAACAATCATGAGAATACCATGCAAGATCACCATAAAACTTCAAAAATTGATCCAAGTTGTAAAGATGAGCCTTAAACAAGAGTGGCGCCTCACAGTTTCAGCCAATAACCCTAATAGGGCGCAAATTTCAGACCTCTTGTCTACAAGGAAAAGTTATGATTAAAATGAATGTCACTTTCTGCTTATTTATACAAAATTTAACATAAAATTAATTTTAGTTCATAATTACTGAGCCGACCTGGTCAATTTTTTACACAAATTAAATCTAGAGAAACTAAAATTAATTTGCATCTAAAACTCACTCCGGGGATGACTTCATGCCCTTCTAGGGTGACGTTCAGCCCCAAGTATGGAACACCAGGTAGTGAAGGTGGAACGTTGGGCCTCCAAAGGCCTAACACCCTGCCCATATGTGTCAATGCCTCATAAATGTCATCGAAGATGAAACCCTATCTCTGGATGACATCTAGGGCTATCTTGGTGACATCCAAGGACCTCAAGGGATAATGTCCATGTGGGAAAAGCATGATCCCCTAAGTCTAGGTATTTCAAGGTGCCTCCAAAGGCAACTTCCTTCTTTCTCTTGGTGCAAGTTTTTAATCTCTTCTTACCCCTAGCAGGGGTTTCAAAATCCATTTGCAGGATTTCAGCCCCCATGAAGGTCTGAGATAATCATTCCCTCATGTGTACCTATCCATCAAGCAAGGTCCTACAACAACAAAAAGTACACCCTCCAGTGATTCATAAGTCACATGGATCATAGCATGTAAATCATATCTAAGAATTATATTACCCAAACATGTGCATCAAAACCCACTTAGCCCAGACAGATTCTCATAGACGTTGTGCAATTTGACAACTTATGTTTGGAGAAGGTCTTAGGGTGTCCTATTGAGCTAACCTCTCTTAAGTTTGGGTTGTTTCCCAGGTGAGATCTAGTCCAAGTCATGTAAGTGTATGAGGTGGCATGGGGTAAATATTTGGGCATGGGGTGCATGTAATAACAGGGAAATGTAGAGTCTTGCATGTGGGTGCCTTTGTAGAGGCGAGCTACACCTTGTCATAAATGAAATTGTTCCCTAGCCCATTCATTTCCTTTTACTCTTAGCTTTTGTTTCTTTTGATATTTTTCTCTTGTGCTTCAAGGAAATAGTTGAGGTCCATTGTCCTGGCTTGATGACCATAGGTAACAACGTTATCCACAAACATTTCACGGAAATGAAAAGGTTGGATCATGATGAGACCCCCTTTCTCTTGGCTATTCCGCCAAGAGACACTACACTAGCTTGGTGACCAGATAGGTGGTAGTGTCATACCGCTACATGCCCATGGTCATAATAGGTCGGCTCGTGATGAAACCTCCTATCCATAAACTAGTACCTTGAGTGTTTATGTTATCTTATGGGTCCCCTTTTCTTACTGAAAATATTTTCACTGCTTTCTTGGGGATGCCTGGGTGAAGCATCTCAAAGGTTTCAACATTTTCTTTTAACTCTTGCAAGCTACTTTTACCCTTTGGGCCTATAGCCCCTTCTTCCCACGAGGTAAGGTACAAATATTCCTAATGTAGCTAGTCCCAATGTCCAAACAAGGATAAGGGATATGAAAGGAATAAAGATGGAAAGTGGTAAGTATGGAGGGAATGGACGATGCCTTTTCACAGATCCACCTAGTAACAACCCATCCTAAAGGGAAATCAACTTACTAGGGCACCATGTCACCCTTCCAGGTATGAACAAGACAACATAATTTCCAAGCAAACATCATGAAATGAATAAGGATTTAATATAACATATTCAATTTATTCAAAAATCAAAGTGATACATACCATGATACTTGGACTCATTACCTCATGGAGCAAGACTCACCGATACTTCAGGACCAAGATGGTGTGATGGATATTGCTGCTGGTGATAAGTGGATTGCATTGAAGAAAAGAGGGGCCCTCCGGGGACATGATCAAGTCGTCTGGATCTCAGTACTCCATGTCTAGGACCTGTGGGCTTCGAGACGTGATATCCTTAGTTATCCCTGTTGAATTTTTATGGTTAAGATTATGCACATTTGATTTCAATTTAGTATTAACTGAACCATAACCATTTGTAGCAATAATACAAGTTCTAGTAAACAAAGATCACAAGAAGAATAACCATGCACAAGAACACAAGAAGTATCATGGGAAAACCCTTCTCAACCAAGGGAAAATCCCAACAATCCTTTTCTTATATTGCCAAGAGAAGATCCACCATCCACCACCAAACCCTAGCACACAAGAGGGTGTTGCTATGACTGAGAAAGTTGGTGCCTAGGAAAGTTTTCCCTAATTTCACACCTCAACTCCTATGTTGAGTGAATGACACAATAATAATGAGTAATCCACAATGGGGATCTACTCTTATAAATACAAGACCTAGAAACATCAAATGGATGTGTCTATTGGCACAATAGGGTCGACCTATACAACTTAATAATATAATTAATAATTACATAATATTAATTATCTTTACTTGGTGGGGCTGACTTGTACCCTTCACAATAAAATTAGGGTTTTACCAAAGTATCACTCTCTGACAATATAGCAAGGATCTCTCTCATCCTCTAGTGCTCAACCACTAGGGACATGTCCACTTGTGCTCACCCATAGGGATGTCACTCTCAATCGATTAACTCAACTAAGTCCATAGGAGTATCATCTGGAGAACCATCTCAAGCTGACTCAACTAAGTGAATAGGAGTACAAGGCAAGAGACCATATCAAGCCAATTCAACTCATTCCAGAGGAGTACAAGGAAATAGACCATCTCAAGTCATCTCAACTCAATCCAGAGGATTAGACAAGAGACCAAACATCATCACAACTCGGTCCAGAGTCTAACGCACACCCATCACATGGGCACACCCAACACATGGGATCTCTCAAAGATCATCTCAACTAAGTCCAGAGGAGAACGACCTAGAGAATGTCACACATCATTGTAATCATCAACACTCCCTATTAGCTAGGGAGGCATTCTCCACCATGCCAAGTCTCTTACGGAAGTACTCGAACTTCATCTTGGCAAGCGGTTTGCTGAAGACATCTGCAACCTGCTTGTGTGTAGAAAGGTACATCACATGCACTTCTTTCCTCCACACCATATCTCTGATATAATGGTATTTGATCTCAATGTGTTTCGATTTATCATAAAACACAAGATTCTCAAAGAGATTCACACAACTCTGGTTATCGCAATGGATAACAGTGGAATCCATCTCATGTCCAAATAAGTATGCAAGGAGCTTGCGAAGCCTCACTGCTTCGTGGACTGCCATACATAATGCAATGTATTATGTTTATGTGGTACTCAAATCCACATAAGTTTGTTTCCTGTTGCACTAGGAAACCATGGCAGATCCAAAAGTAAAACAACAACCGGATGTACTCTTTCGATCCACAGTGCTCCCTGCCAAATCTGCATTATCATATCCCTACAATCTCATGTCTACATCGAAGGCATACCTCAGGCCATAACCAACTGTGCCTCGTATATAGCTCAACACATGCTTCCCTGCTATCAATGTGTCTATTGCAGTTGACTTGTAAACTGATTGAGTGCACTCACTGCATAGCATATATCAGGTCTGGTGTTAGCCAGATACATTAATGATTCAATCAACTATCTGTAAATATGTGGATCAATCTCTTCTGAATTATTATAAGCCTCATTCATTTTATTCAAATTCATCACCATCAGTGTAGGTATGGATTTACAGTCCATCATTCCGAATCTCTTTAATATCTCAACTATATATTTTCCTTGACTCAGGAAAATCTCATCCGTCCTCTGCCATACTTCTAGTCCAAGAAGTAGTGCATTATACCACGGTCCTTCATATCAAATTCAAAATCCAATTCACGCTTACATTCAACAATAAGGATTTCTGAATCGGTGAGGAATAAGTTATCACATATAGGACCAAAATCAGGGAGTCGACACCAACAATGTGATAGTATAGGTTTGGATCAACAACACTCTTGTTGACACCCAAACTCATCAAGTGTCCAACAATCATGCTCGAGGTGCTTTCTTTAGTCCATATAGGGATTTCTTCAACTTGTATAATAAGACTCCTTCTCATGTGTCACGAATACATATGGTTTCTCTATGTAAACTTCTTCCTCAATCTCACCATTGAGAAAGGCTTGTCTTTACATCCATCAGATGCAATATCCAACCCATGGATGTAGTAAGAGTAATAATCATATAGATGGAAGTGTATTTCGACAACATGATCAAGTGTCTCCTCATAATCTATTCCCTCCACCTGAGAGAATCTTCTAGCCACAAATATCGCTTTGTACTTCTCGACACTTCCATCAGTTGCATGTTTGATCTTATAGATCCACTTGGAAGTCACTACATACTTCCCTTTCGATCTCGAAACAATATCCCACACATCATTCTTCAATATGGAATGATACTCTTTAGTCATGGAATCTTGCCAAAACTATTGTCCTTTTGCTTCTCCATGACAAGAAGGCTCAGTATCAATGATGTGGCTCATAGCTGGAACATAGCTCAAAAATCTTTGTGGTCTCTTGCTCTCTTGGAATGTATCATGAGGAGATGCATGTCCCTCTGCCTCTATTAGAGTCTTTTGAGCCCTTGTAGGCCTCTCCCGACCTACTTCCATGTCTCTGGGAATCCTCAGCTGGAGCTACAGGATCAACTGGATCAATAATTGTCTCCCTCTAAACTGTTGAAGGGGGAGAAGGTATTGTTTCTTCCTTCTTCTCAAATAGTTTGACTCCCTCTGAAGTCCGAAGGAGAGATATATTCCTTTTCCTTTTCTGAAGGATAGACATCCCATGTCTTCTTAGGTCCTCTACTACCTCTACAGTACTTTGTTGGCCTCTCGTACTAGGATAATAATCAAGATGACCTCTCGTAGGGATAACAATCAAAATGGCCTCATGTACTAGGATAATAACCAAAGTAAATTGGACTCTCGTACTAGGGATCATGGCCATTCAATAATGAAATAATAAATCTAGCCTCCTGTACTAGGATAATAACCAATATGGCCTCCCGTAGGGATAATAACCAAAATGGCCTCATGTACTAGGATAACAACCAACCAAGAAAATATTGGACTCTCATACTAGGGAAAATTATCCAAGTCATGGGGGATCCCATACCAGAGATAACAACCTTCATTATAAAATTCAAGTTAGTACAAAGTAATGATCAAATAAGGAAAGTAGCACAAACTTACCTTAGTCTACAATCATTCTCAATCTTGCTTTCGATCCTCCTGAGAAAACTGAGATAGAGAAGAACTCCTCGTCATTCTTGCTTGCATTCCTTGACTTCTTTTGAGGTGGCTAAGGTTGAGTTCCCCTCTTCTCACATAGTGACAAGGGCTTGAAACCTTGCACATTACTAGATGCAAGTCTAGTCTCCTCACTAGAGATTGAATAACATGCACTTTATAGCACACACTCAAGATTCACCCCAACTATTGTTCTTGAGACAAGTTTTAGGAATTTTACCTCAAAAAAGAAATGTCTTCAAACTCAGATTACTTTCTGTAGCAGACCTGAAACTTGTGCCCAAGATTCAAATTTGGTCTAGTTTCTTCTCAATCTACTTTGACCCTTCTGCCTTTTTGGATGGTTGTAGATAGTATAGGCCTTAGAACAGATCTTAATATACATTGAAAAAAATGTCATCCTAGCCTTAATATCTGCTATAGGACAAGCCTCAGATCCACCCTTAATACTGACAAATCTTGCCTCAAAATTAGGCCTCAAATTAGCTTCAGAAATTTGGCCTTGTTGCCTTAGGTATCTTTCCATTATAGCCTCAGATATATTTAGTCTGTTGGATCATAAGTCACCTTTTTTCTACCTCAGATATGACCTTTTTGTTGCCTCATAAATCACTTTTTTGCTACCTCGGAGATCACCCTTTTCTCTGCCTCAGAAATCACCTTTTCATTGCCTCTAATTTCTTGTTTCCATAGCCTTAATTCTACCATAGAATAGGCTTAGAACAGACCTTGAGATTTGGTCTAGAATGATTTTGCAAACATGGCTTCAGGCTACCTTATCACTTGTTTTAAAAACGGCCTTAGAACAGGCCCAAACTCTGTCACAAGAACTGTCTTTAAATCATCTTCAGAGTCTTAGAACTGCCATAGAACAGGCCTCTGGCTCGGACTTCCTCCCTCAGAAATTTAGCTTGAAAACAACACTCAAACATAGACATGAAACTCGACCTTAAGTCTATGGTTAAGGACTAAAACTTGGCCTTAATTCTTTTGTTTAATTCTATTGCTAGGTCTGCGGTTTAGGTCTCTTTCTAGCTGCATAAGCCCTAGAGGGTCTTCTCCATATGGTCTCCTTTTAAGACCCTCATGAATGCTCGACTTTCTTTAAACTTTCACCACAGAGGTTAAGGGAGGTTTGACCCTCTCCTTACACCAACAATAGGGGTCTAGCTACCTTTAGATGTTCACGACCTTCCTTTATTTGTTGTGAAAAAGGCCATCTTCAAGAACTGTTATGATACCATGTTGAATTTTGATGGTTAAGATTATGCACACTTTCTTTCAATTTAGCATTAACTAAACCATAACCATTTGCAACAATAATACAAGTTGCAATAAACCAAGATCACAAGAAGAATAACCATGCACAAGAACACAAGAAGTATCATGGGAAAACCCTTCTCAACCAAGGGAAAAGCCCGTCAATCCTTTGCTTATATTGCCAAGATAAGATCCACCATCCACCACCAAAACCTAGCACACAAGAGGGTGTTTCTATGAATAAGAAAGTTGGCGCCTAGGAAAGTGCACCCTAATTTCAGACCTCAACTCCTGTGTTGAGTGAATGACATAATAATAATGAGTAATCCACAATGGGGATCTACTCTTATAAATACAAGACCTAGAAACATCAAATGGATGTGTCTATTGGCACAATAGGGCCGACCTGTACAACTTAATAATATAATTAATAATTACACAATATTAATTATCTTTACTTGGTGGGGCTGACTTGTACCCTTCACAACACAAATTAAGGTTTTACCAAATTCTCACTCTCTGAAAATATAGCAAGGATATCTCTCATCTGCTAGTGCTCAGCCAGTAGGAACACATCCACCTGTGCTCACCCACAGGGATTTCACTCTCAACAGATTAACTCAATTGAGTCCACAGGAGTACCATCTGGAGAACCATCTCAAGCCGACTCAACTAAGTCCATAGGAGTACAAGGCAGGAGACCATCTCAAGCTGACTCAACTCGGTCCAGAGGAGTACAAGGAAAGAGACCATATCAAGTCATCTCAACTCGGTCCAGAGGAGTAGATAAGAGAACACATGTCATCACAACTCATTCTAGAGTCTGACGCACATCCATCACATGGGCTCTCTCACAGATTGTCTCAACTCAGTCCAAAGGAGAACGACCTGGAGAATGTCACACGTCACTACAATCATAAACAATCCCTAGGTTAGGGTATAACAGGCCCTTCTGAGAAAATACAACTGTATTTGATGGCCTATCCCACCTGGTTTCTATCTCCCTAGCTGCCCCCTGCACCCTTTCCTCGCCCCCTACCCCAACACACCTAAGTGCTCACTCACTCTTTATGTACCATCACTATCTTCTAGGGCCCTAACTCGACCCTGTCTCTCGCAAGAACCACTTAGCTTGCTGCTAGATCACACTTTGATCTCCCTGTCTCTAGCTCAGATGGAGAGAATCATTTGTGATGATGAGAAATGAGGCTCTCTTGGTATTTTATAAACCCTAGCCTTTCTCTCATTCAATCTTAGCCCTTAGATCTTCATCTCTAGATCTAGATTTGACGGTGGGGACTTAATGAATCATTGAGATAACTTAAGTCACATCCAATGGTTGTGACTTAATTTCATGTTGACTTAAGTGATCCCCACCATCATTAAGTTGTCTATACATCATGGGGGCACCTTACACACTACTAGACACCCCTAGTGTGGAAGTACCTGCCCGAGCTACAATTTCTAATAGGGGAAACAATCCAAAGAAGACTAATTTGGAGGATGGAGCCATGGTTTTAGAATGCATGGAAACTAAACTTTTGGGTGATCATGATGGTGACCATATTCCTAGAGAAAACATGCCACCCCCATCCACCAACAGGTTTCCAGATGCATAGTTTTTCCTTTATTTTCACAGCACCCTGTGTTACGTGGGGGCCATTCAATTGTTGATCGTGTTCCATGGACACTTCCACCTACTCCTACTCCTATTATTCATAGATCATGAGAAAATAAACTATAAGTTTCTCATGGGAAGAGGAAACCTTTGTGCGTAATACTTACTACTATATACTAGATCTCTTTTTCTTTTTCTGGTTTAGAAGTAGTCTCTAGAACTTAGTACTTTCTTTTTATTATGGCTTACTTCGTAAACAATGAACATTATATAACAGTTCACCTTTGAATTTTGAACTCTTGATTGAATCTTACAACTCTTTGGTAATGAATAAGATGCTCTAGAGTCTATTTCATTTTGTGGTTGATGTTGTCTGTTACAATTTGTTGATGACAAATTTGATATGATTGATGTTATATGTGTCCTAAATGGTTGATACTCTAATGTCATCACTAATCCAATAGTTAAATGATCTTAAATCTATGTTTTCATGTTTTTTGCAATTGGTTCGACATTCTGCATGCTTTTTATTATTATATATGTGCATCAAAATATATCAAAATATGTATTATATAAAAAAACACTCCCGCTCCTAGAATTTTCTAAAAATTGCACTATCCGCTCCCAACAACCTTGATCTAGACCAAGATATAGAACATATGTTGCTTCATTTTTTTCCTTTCAAGCATATTAACTTTCAAGATGGTTTCAAAACCTTGGACTTTCTATTAAAATAAAATCCATATGACAAGAGAGATTTGTGTTGATCACTAGAGAAAACAAGAGCTAGAATCAATAACTGGTGTAATAGATAGTTGTTTATAGGGGGGGGATTTGTTGATTTTCTGGTGGATTCAACCCTCGGTATGCTCTAATACCATGTTAATATTCATCCTCTACTCAACACCTGACAATTAGCTCAAAATAAAATCACTTTATTTAATAAAATCATAACTAAGTAATCAACATAACATGCAATGAAAGCATAAACAAGGAAACCAAATCAAGCACATATAAACACCAATATTTTCGGGTATAAACCCCTGGAAAAACCTCGGAGGGAAAACCAGTCCAATGATTCTTTTATTAAGGTCAAATCAGAGCTCTCGTAACATGGAAAATGGCCCACTAATAGAATTATACACTATAGACAAACTAGGAAACTCCTGTGCTACTGTATGACCATGTACCAACACATTTCCCAAGTCATACATGAATCAACCCTCTATGAACCATGTATATACGTGACTATATACGCTTTGAATCACATATATGTATGGAAAATACGTATGGCAAGATCTGTATGATCCACCTCTTTCCTCTGGCCTCTAGCCTTTGAAACTCACCTGCAGATTCCTCTGCTCTCACTCCTCCTTAACCTATATGACCTCTAGATGGAAGTCCTTCTCCACCTATCCAATATCTTGAATCACAATCCTTTGTGATCCAACCCTCTGATCAACACTTGGATGAAATATCTTCACCCAACCTGTGATATCTCCTCACTCTAGTGTAAGCAAAAGTCCTTTGCTCCTATACTCCTCATACTAGCAAAAATCCTTCTTTTCTATCCTTGACCTTGGTCTCTCACCAAAATTCTCGACCTTGATCTCTCACCAAATTCCCTTGTGTCAACTTCCTCTCAAAGTGTCTTCTCCTTTCTCCTAGCCTTACTTTTATAATCATGAGTTACAATCTATTTCTAATCTTCAAAGTGATCTATGGTTGATATTACTTCTCAAACTCACTTAAGATTTAGATTACATGCTACATGCTAAGCATGTTCCTTAAATAACTCAATTACTAATAAAAACACTTTTACTTTAATTAATTAATTTTAACTAAAGTAAACTCACACTGGGCTTTCGACCACTTCCACATGCTAAACACAAGCAAATGCAAAAGTACTTGTCTGATGCTACCACAAACATCAACAAGATTGACATTGGAGAAGTCAATATTGGAAGCTATCCTTGAGTTTTGACACTCATTGGCATATATTCCAAAACGAGTGTTAGAAAATATTAGGAAAAAATGTTTTAAATTTCTCTGGTTAGGTGAAAAAGAAACTTGAGGGTATTCCTTTAGTTAAATGGAAGAATATAGCTAAGGCCAATGAAGATGTTGCATGAGGATTGAAAAACATAAATTATTTTGGTAATCCCCTAACAACTAAGAGCCTATGGAGATTTCTCACAAAAGAAGGTTTGTGGAAGAAAATAATTGGGAAAAAATACATAAGACCTGGAACCTTAACAGATTGGGTCAGGAATCCAAGGAATAATGTGAGAAATGTCTCGATACATTGGAGAGATTTAGTTCAATCCTTTCCTGTGATTCAGAATTGGCTATCTTGGAGGGTGGGGAATGGTGAATATGTAGGAATTGTAGAAGATCCCTGGTTAGGTTGTAATGGGATGGTAAGACCCTAGACAATTTGATAGGCATCAATAGGCATCTAGCAGCAAGGGTTGAGGAATGCATAATCTATGGGATTGGAAGGTGATAATGAAACCTTGTGGAATGAGTATGTGGAAATCCTTCATAGAATCCATTTCAGGTTGAGGGTCCAAAAATAAGACTTCAGGTGACTAAATTGGTTGATTGGGATACAAAGCAATGTTTACTTTAGACATGCATGAGCCAGACTTGTGGTGGAATGTGATTTGGATGCTAAAAGCTCCCAAAAAGACTCATATCCTTTTATGGTTCACAATAAAGAATAAGAATCTAAGATGGGAAGCTTTAAAAATGAGTAGACAAGGTTCAAGTATTTGTATGTTGTTCATGAAGGAGGATAAAACTATCTCACATCTGTCAATAAAGTGTTATGTAATATCCCTAAATCTGAAGATCAGAATATATGTCTCAATTGCCAACTATTAGTTGTTGAAACTGATACTCTTTGGGATGATGGATGTGGTTAAAGGATTTGCTTTGTGTTTCAATGATTTTGAATGTGTTTTCTTGTGTTTACCAGTGTATAAGAAACATGCAATAGATAGAAAACATAGAACAACTGCAACCACTTCTATTATGAAATATGACTGAAAGTACAATACTGCATGCGGGGAAATAAAATGAATATCTCAGCTAGATCAAGACTAGATGGATCTTAGCTGGAATACAATCAACAATGATAAATCAAAATACTCAAAATAAATAAGTTGTCTGGTTCAATAGATGAGAAGAAGAACTGACGGAAACTATTGCATGCGCTCGACAACTCACATGACAACTACTGCAAGATTGGAATATTTTCCCTAGTCGCTAAACTCCTTTGATAACTTTGAAATATGTCCCAGTTGGGTCTCCATGACCTCAAGCACCCTCTCGGTAACTTCCGAACTGAAGATCGACCCTCTATTGATATGTAAGAACCCTAGATGGCCCCCCCTAGGGGGTTGCGCTCCTCCTCAACTCCACTGTTGCACCCTAATGATTCCACCATTAGAATCTACCTATAACTCTCTCAATCTAATCTCCCTAGCCTCCTCCAAAATGGGTCGAAAGGGTTTCCCCGGATTTGGTCCAGTGATCTCTCTGTAACCCTGAATGTGCCTCCACAAGTGTTGCATCGTCAATAGTCATTTGGTGCGCCCTAGAGGATTCCTCTGTCAGAATATCATGAGAATTATCTCAAAATATGTGCCTTGCCTTCCTCTCAACTAGGTCAGAAGGAAATCTTTGAATTCTCCCTAGTCGGGACAGGCTAAACCTCTAAGTCTCCCAACACTTGTGCCCTCACCATGATGAAGTGCGTACTAGCTGTCTAAACCTGTAAAATTGTTGTTGAAAAATGATGAAATATCTAGATGATATTCCCAGTGACTAGGGTGTGTCTCTCAACACTGAAATCAACCCACTGGTGTCTTCCTTCTGGAATCAACAATCTCCATTGATTTGCTTGAACCTGTGTTTTCTCCTCAAAGCTCAAATGTCAAATCATAAGCTATGATAATGAAATAATATGAGTCCCTATCTCTCTTTTATACTCCTTTTCACCTTTTTCCCTTCAAGTGACTTTTAATTCACCTTTAATATTTTCTTATAAAATCAAACTATTAATTTAATGAACCTTTTTACTCCAAAAAGTGATTAATTCGCCTTTATGACTTCTCTGGCCACTAAAATTCACTTTTAATCACCCCATATTGTAGATAATTTCACCTCGGTTCCAACAATCTATTACACTAAGGTATTTCTCCAAGAAACAAGCTCCAAATAGTACCTTTAGTGTAATTAATTAAAATGTGCCCATTAATAACCCTGTTTTACAAAAATTGTCGAAATGCAACGAAACCAAGAACAAGTTGTGCAGAAATGATACTGATGATGAATAATGGTAAATAAACTAAGTTGGGCTCCATAAAAATCATCCAAACTCTCTGAGCTCATTGATGACATAGTCTCACCCCTCTGACTTGGCTGACTCAAGTCTCTCAAAGTGACTCTAACCACATAATAAGGGAATCCAAAAATGGGGACATGACATGTTCATATGCACAAACAATATGGACAAACACAAAGCACGTTACAAGTGTTAAAATGTATGGGCAGGTGATTCTCTGGAAGATAGCTTGAAAGCATAGTGCAACAAAAAAAGAATTAAAGGAGTTTAATTGGGGTATCTAGTTGGCCAGAAACTCCCAATATTTTGAAGAAGAATATATTCCTACCCTTCAATGCTTCTCCTAGGTGAGATCAATTGTTTCAAGCTGCAAAATCCTTGTTAAGTATGGGTCTCCTCAAAAAATAGGTAATCTGGAAATTAAGTCTTAGGCCTAGAGTTACTTTGATGGAGCAAGGCAGGCCCCCCTGAAGTTTACTAGTGTTGGTGGATGCTTATACATATATCGTCAAGTTCAAAACTGTATTGGGGAAGGATAAAATAATCATGTTGAATTCATGGCTTTGATATTACTTCTAAAATGTGCCTGTAGAAAAATGTCAAAAATATTGAGATATTTTGGGATTCAATCCTAGTCATTCATTGGATGAAAGGAATTTCTCAATTTGATGGTGATTAATTGAAAGAGGTAGAAAATTCCTTTGAAATGATTCCTTTCACTCATATATACAAGGAGATGAATGAGGAAGCAAAAACTTTCTCAAAAGAAACAGAATAGAGAGATGAAGGGTTCATGTCCCTGTAGGAAATTAGAGATGGAATTTTGTCACTTCTATTATTATATTTTGAACTATGGTTTTTTATTTATGCTTACAGAAGATGAAGGTATTTTGGTTCTAATTTGGACATTTATTATCATGATGCTAATTTTATACTTTCCTATGTTGTTTTTGGACCTATTATGGTTTGTACGTAAGAAAGTGTATATGGACTTAGGTAAGGATTGTCGTAGTGTTATTTTTTTTGGGTTTTCTCCTTTAGCTACCTATGCTTAGAGATGATAAAATATTTCTTTGGGTCAAGGATACCATGCCCATGAAATATGATAAGTGGTGTATGCACCTGAACAATGTAATTTCCATCTCTCTATGAATAGATATTGCAATTTTTTCTTTGGAAAAAAAGGCCGAAATAGGGAGTAAAACAAGATATTCTTCAAATACAGTGAGGAGGTTAAGAACATAAATATGGAAATCAATTTTCACCAAATCAAAAAAATAAAACCAATATAGATCTTTTCCTGTGGATACTGACAAGAAAACATGCAATTGCCCTTTTATGAGTATAATATATGCATTCTAATGTAACACATCTTTGGAATATCATAGGATAGGAGAGGAGAGAAGATTTTAAAGTCATAAAAACTATTGCAAGATGCAAAACACGTTGTCAATTGAGTCTAGCCTGAGTGGTTGTATGATGGAGTGTTCTCCTCCCCACCTAGGTTATATTCTTGTTAAGTGACAAAAAAGAGCTTCAGGCTTCTATAAAATTTGGTTTACCCCGGGTAACATCCTTAGAATGAGGGGAAGTGCCCAGTGGGTTTCCCCAGAAATATACATTGTGCGGAATATAAAAAAAAAGGCGTCAAACACAGTGTATCAGAGAACTAGAAGGAAACAAATATATGATGAAAGACTAAAAAATCAAAAAGATCAAGCACACAAGATACAAGATTGCTCAATGTGGTGCATATAGGTTTGTGCAAGCCAATGAAAATGATAATGTAAGGTGGGGCTCCATATTTATTGCTGACCACTCTGATTTTGTTTGTGAGTTTTCAACATCTCGCAACACATTTATTATAGGACCCGTAACTGTGAAAGGGAGAAAAACACAATTCTAGATGACGAATCCAATGGATAGTTTCGTGATGTGTTACAAACCTTGGCTTAGGAAGTCTGGAGAGTAATATTTAGACTCAAGCTTGGCTAAAAATCAGGAAAAAATCAACTAATTTTTCCAAGCAGAATGGAAATTATTTCCTCTTCGATTCATATAAACTTATAATGCGGGGTTACAAATCTTGGCTCAACGAAAAACTTAGGGAGTCTGGAGAATAATATTTAGACTCGGGCTTGTCTAAAACTCAGGAAACGCTCAGCTAATTTTGCTGAGCAGAATGGAATATAAACTTATAACGCGGGGTTGAAAATCAAACTCATTAACTTGTAAGAAAATAGGGCAAGTACTCATGGGTCAGACTCATGTTGAACTACTGAGTTTGACTTGGGAGTACTTGACAAATCAGCAGGGTATTGTAACAAGGGAAACCATTAATGCTCAGTATAAAGTAAGGTTCAATGAATAAGGACTTTATAACCAACAAGAATCTACATTGCAACAATAAAATTACCTTTTGAACTTCATCATAGCTTTCCAAAAGACTAGAAAATTTATGGGCTTCCAGCGAGGATCAAGGTTTCCCCACATGTGGTGTCCCCAAAGCCCAATAAAAAGCATCAAATCTGAACTGAGTTATCATTTATAATTTTGAAAAAAAAAAGACTAGCAAAATGGAAAAAGCCCATTAAAGACACATAAAAATCATATTTCTATGCTCTTCCATAATTTCTGTACAAAAGCAGAATGTGGCAAAAAACCGAAATCTATCATTTCTTTTTGCCCAAAAAACCAAGAGAAAAAATATAAAAATCTTATCCTGTGTGAATGAAAACCCAGAGGATAAAGAAAGGTTCAAGAAACACGGACTTCATAACCAACAAGAATCTAGCATTGCAACAATAAAATTGCCTTTTGAACTTCATCATAGTTGTTCCCCAGACCAGAAAATTTCTCGGCTTCCAGTCAGGGTCGAGGTTTCACAACATGTCCTGTCTCCCATCAAATCTAAACTGAGATATCATTTATAATAATAATAATAAAAAGACTAGGAAAAAGGCAAAATCCCATTGAGAAACATAAAATTCACATTTCCTTGCTCTTCCCTAATTTCTTTAGGAAAGCAGAATGTGGCAACACCTGAAATATATCATTATTTTTTTCCGAAAAACAAAAGAAAAAGATAAACATCGTATCCTCTGTGAGAGAAAACCCCAGATTTTCGATTTCAGGGAAGTCGTGAATGTAACTTACGAAAAGTCAAATAACTTGTGGAGATTTGGAACTAGCGCTCGGTTGGACGAAACTTGTATTTAAATGTTAATATGGTAAATGTGTTGTTTATTTAAGATTCGAGGAAAATGATCGGGTTGATGTTAATATTGTAATTAAAATTATTTTTTATTAAAATTAATAATTTCATCCATTCAAAATTGTAATTTTGGTAGAGATTGGTTGGTCAATTCGATAAATTGGAAAAGGTTAAAACCTTGAAATATCCAACCTTGTTCTATTCAAATTGTATTGATATTAGTATCAAAATAACAAAGATATCATTATGTGAAATATAGTATTAAAATAAAAATCTTAAAGTAGACCATTTTCTACCACACTACCACGTCATGTTAAAATGGTTAAATTTGGTCAGATTCATTGAATAACTTAAGTGAAACTCACCAA
>ML793079.1:532308-552975 GCA_009831015.1 Picea engelmannii
CTTGCCATCAAACTTCCTCATATCGATCTTAGGAATGTGGTTGGTCTTCAACCCAAAGTTGGAGTTTCTCCATTCTTGATTCACCTTCCTTGTGTCCTCATCATGAATTTCATGGGATGCATTTTCACTTTCATGTGTCTTCTTTGTTACAAAATTTTTCAATACTTCCATGATCTCCTCTTTTAATCCATCCATATTTGCCTCCAACTTATCTTCCATCTCTTGTAGTTCATCTTTTGTTACTATCTTATTTTGTAAATCATTTATGTCCCTACGCATTTCTTCACCTTCATCAAGAGTCCAAGTAGGATTATCCGAAGGCTTATTTGGTGTAGAAGTTCCCTTTTTGGGTGGTATGTTGGCCAAGTATCACTTTTGAACCTTGATTTTGAGGTGGTTCTGCTAAACAATCTTTATTCTGTTGTATCTCTCAAGTTTCATCCCTTATGGGTATGAAACTTTATTTTATGTAGTTCTCTGATATTTCTTCTCTACAATTCCATAGGTCTGATCAAAATTGGATGTGCCAAGTGGAATTTATGGTAACTTCCCCACAACTTGTTGATTTTTGGCCTTTCCAGGAGATCTCACTTGTATAGCGTGCCTCGCACAAAATAATGGATATAAAATTCTGAAACTCATACCAAAAATACTACAGACTATCCACTATCCAATGAAACTAGTCCCACTCAATTTGGATACTCTAGGAAGAAGTTAGGATTGTGTTACTGGAACACCTTCTTGAGACTAGTCAATAGGACTAGTCAGATACCCTATCTTCCACAGGGTGTATCTACAAATTTAAGATGACCCAGAAGATGGAAATTTTACCACAGATAGATTACTAATTTCTGTGAATAGTCTCCAGAGTTCAGTGTCTGAAACGTTACAGAAAAAATTTCATAGTGAAAATTCCACAATGACTCAGTTCAGGATGATTCCAAAACCCTATCTTGTATAGGATATATCTCTGAAATTATAAGGCCTCAGAAGCTGAAATTTTAACCCAACATACCTTGATCCATCTACTAAATATCCTCCAAGTCGTTCCTTTTGAAACGTTGTAGAAAAAACGTTATAGAAAAAATTCCAAGATGTCTTAGATGTAGCAGCGAAACCCCAAGACCTTGAGCTCTGATACCATATGTTAAGAACCAAATATCAATATAGCATAGAAAAACCTCAGAATAAGTACTCAACACCTTGAAAAATATATAATTTCATATAATAAGCCTCTTCGAGGGGGCAACATCCTTTTACCCCACATAAATGTTCAAGTAGAAGATGATTCCAAATGAAAATGTCTCGTTGGTATATATAGGAGACTAGGAGGTATAATTACAACTAATGGAATAAAGCTGACATAAATAAAATAACATTACTAATGTAATATGCCCCAATTAAGGGGTAATGAGCCAATATTAGGGCTTAACACATAAGAATTATCAATTGGGTTTATCTTGGGTGGTTGGGAGGAATGATTGTTATCCTCCCCACCTAGGTTCACTTCCCACGAGTGACATGTTTGAGCTCTTAATGATTATATTGTTTTAACAACCATGAGCCTTATGTCAACCAAACTCAACTAAACTTGACTAGAGTCAACTAGATTTGGTGTAAATGTTCGAGTTGATGTGATTGCATCCTCCTTTAATATGACAATAATATTTTTTATGGTATTGGTATCGCATATAGTCTACCCACTCCTACCTATGTGAGTTATTACACACGTATTATAGTGGTATATATTTATGTGGTAAATAGTTCCACGTTGATAAATATTGCATAGAAAATAATAAGCCAAGTGAGATACTATTTGATGAATGGTCGTGATTATCCAAGCTAAATACCATTGAATTATTATGCCTATGATGGAATTCATTAATATTTTTACAGTGGATTCAGATTTGACCACCAATCCATGAGATATATATGTATCCATTAAGAGGTTCTTATCCCACAAATGATTTAAAAGAATGTACATGAAAAAGAAGAAAAGAGGTTCATCAAAAGACATACATATAATATTATGATATTTCATGGCACATACATAGAGTGATGATACATGATTAAAATATAATGATTTAGGGAGTAGTGCAAGTAATTAGGAAAAGTATCCTTCTATAGGATGGCACATGTCAATGAAGATAAAGGGGCACAACATTAAGAAATTCTCAACAACTTGGACCAGCTTAACCACAAACTGGATAACTTGACCATAAGTATGAGAAATTAATAAATACCATATGGGATGAAGAGACATGTTAAGCCTAGACAAAGCCCCATGTAAAGCCCTAGATATTGAGTTGTTCTATTTCTATTGTTGTATTAGTATTCTTAGCTAGACCTTTCAATTATAATTATATCCTTGGTATCCCATATATATACCAAGGAGACCTAGTTTTAGGATCATCTCATCTTGTCTTATGCATTGCATATATTGTAAAATGAGGTTTCCCCCTCAAATTGGATTATTCATTGACTATTTTTTGGAGTTTGGTTCGTAACATTTGGCATCAAAGCTATGATCCTAGGGTTTCGCTTCTTCAACCGAGACATCTTGGAATTTTTTATAAAGTTTTTTTATGGGATGGAGACATATCTAGGTACATGTGGTAAAAAATGAAGGTATTGGTTCATTGTAATTTATGAGATATATCCCATGCAATATAGGGTTTGTGACTAATCTTGAAATTAGTTTCAAACATGTCACCTTGTAATTTTCATTATATCTTTTTTTTTCCAGCATGGTTTCGAACGGTGAAATTTTAAGGATCCTGAGAACACATAGCGAAGTACTTATGGTAAAAATTGTAGGGTTTGCTTTGTTTTACTTTATGAGATATAGGCCATGGACATTAGGGTTATTTGACTAGTCCTAAAACTAGCCTCAAACGAATGTTCTTGGTATAAGTGACATATCCGAAGATTGGTAAGTCTAAATTGAGTGCCACTAGTAACTTTGAAAAGAAGACAAAACATGTTATCTCAGGCATAAATCTTATAATCAAATATGAAATATTGGATTCACGACATTCCATTAAAGTTCGCTATCTGTAAAGGGACAAGAATCAACAAGTTTTAGAAAGTTACCATAACTTTCACTTGGCACATAAAATTTTGGTCAAACCTATGGCATTATAGAGAAGACATATTAGAGTACTACAAGCCAAAATTTTAGACTCAGAAAGGACAAAACTTCAAAGATACGTTGGGACAAAGATCATCCAATAAGACAATCTCAAAATATAGGGTTTTAAAGGTACATCACTTACAATTGGCATAACTTTTAATTGGAAGATTTGTTTTTGGTGATACAAAATTTGTAATAAAGAGAAAATAGAGGAGTATTGTTATTATTACCCCACATGGAAAATGATCCAAAAATTACATCACCAATTAACCTCTAGAAATCTCTTCCATGACTCATAAAGAAAATCAAGAGATACATAACAAGCTATCCAAATTGGATGACCGACTTAATGAATTGAGTACTAGGTCAATAAAAAGCAATGATGTGGTAAACACACAAAGAAAAATACAAGAGATGGAAAATACGATGGGTGGAAATATTCCCTCAAGGAGATATCAGGACACAAGGAAATTATGTAAATGTGGAGGAAATAAAGATTGAGCCCCACAATCATGATTAGTCATCACCTCTAGTTCTTCATCATTAGGGGTTCTACTCGGCACCAAGGAACTACTTAGTTCTCAAGATCGATACGAGGAATTTTGATGGGAAATATCTTATAATATGGATATTCTAGATGGATCAGTTCTTTGATCTACACTAAGTGCCAACCTTACAAAAGGTAAATCTTGCATCCTTGTATTTAGAAAATAATCAATTTGTCTGGTATCAATGGCTTTGTGAGAGAAAAAATGATTTTATTACCTCTTAGTCCATTTTTACAAATGAATTAATAGCACATTATGGGGATATTAAGAGCAATACACTATTTAGTCAATTGATAAATCTTCGACAATGAAATTGCAAATTAACTATAGAGTGTGCTTCATAAGACCTTCATGGCGTCATCCTTTAGAGGTGGTGGCTCCCCTCCCCCTCCCTTCTTTAACATTGATGTGTTCTAAGCTCTAATTTCTTCCCTTGGTAAATCTGTTAAACAACATCCTTCATGATTTGTTAAGCACTTGGATGAAATACCTAAAATTATTCTTCTTCCTTAAAACACATGTCAAATTACACTAAAGCTCGCAAATAGAGATCCGGTCAGAAACATTATGATAATGTATCCCTCTCCCACGGTTATCCCAAGATAGATTTAGAAGAACTAGGCAATTTTAATCAAAGGTAAGCTCTCACACTACTTATGTCGTCAGGGGTTTTAGGCATTTTACTTTGAAAATAAATAAGATAGGAATATAATATTCTAAAGTGGGTTGTACTTCCATGGCACCAAAGGGTTGTGTCTAAATAGGTTGACACCATATTTTAACCTAGAAAATGATATTCCCTCAATAGTCCCAGTAAGGGTGAGGTTACCCCATCTTCCATTACACTCTTGGAATGGAAATATCATGGGAAGTACTGGTAACACCCTAGGCACATATGTAGACAAAGCTAAACCAAAATATGGAATGTTGGTTGTGCTCTCATTTATGTCTAAGTGGATTTGGAAAAAAAAATTCTTGAAGCGGTCCAAGGAACCATGGACAACTGGACACACATTCACCCTGTGGATTATGAACAACTTTCATTCAAATGTAAGAAGTGCCATGAATATGGGAATTTTGATAAACATTGTCCAAAAATTATTGTCCCAAAGCAAGAGGCTCACGAGAAACAATATCAATGACAATAGGTGAAGAAAAAAAAGACATGAAACAAACAACCAGTCAATGCACCACAAGTCAATCCAACACAATCTATAGTTGTAGCAATACAACCTTCAGGAATAGGTTGAATAATGGATCAACCCTCATTGTTTGGTTCATCAAATGAGACATCAAAAAACTAGAAAGTATCACCTTTAGAAGGTAGAGGGACCACCCCAATAAGAAAGAGGTATAAATCCTTTCTCATGGGGATAATATACCTACCACAAGAACAATTGGAATTCCTTTATTTAATGTTGGTTTCTCTTTGGAAGACCCAATTTTAGAAGAAAATCCCAATTTTGTGTCCTCGCCAAAAATTCATTATGAAATACATGAGCAAGAAGAGGATTTACCATATAAGCCTTTAAAAGGCCCTAGTCCCATTGAAATTGACCCTATGTAGAGTAATATTCACTTAGAATATGATGAAAGAGTAGATGACGTAAAATATGAGCTTTCAGTAGAAGGAAAGCAACAAGAGAATGCTAGTAGGAAACCTCACAAGGAAAAGAGGGAAGAGGCAACTGAAAAGGAGAAATAATTGGGACACTAACTTACATTGGATAAAGTTACGAGAGCCACAAGAGGAGCAAGGAATCAAAGAGGTCCCAATCCACCTCTAAGTGAGACCCACAAAAATACAACCAAATGATGAAAATTGTATACTGGAATTGTAGGAGATTGGGGGGGAACAAAATAAGGTAGAATCAATCAAGGACTTGAAAAATTTAGAGAAACATTCAATGCTTCTACTCCAGGAGACTAAATTAGAGTCAGAAGAAACCCTAGCAAAATGTAAAAGAATATGGAAATACAATGAGGGTCAAACAATTAGAACTAGAGGGGCCTTTGGGGATCTTTGCACAATATGGAACAACACAATTACGAGATTAAATTTTTAATAAAAAACCCAACATTGGTTGTTGACCAGTCTTACACATCTCTTTTTCGTGTGTAACCTTCAATGTAGTAAACATATACATGCCCTTTCCATACTCTGAAAAGGTTGAATGTTAGGACTCTCTAATAGCTTTGAAAGGGTCTGAGTTTTGGAATCAAAATATTGTGTCGGGAGACTTTAATACCACCATGTGACAAAAAGAGGAGAAAGGAGGTAGCACTGTTAGATATCCCTCGAGGGATTGGATGGAAGACTTGATCTCCATAGGGGATTTAGTGGATATAAAACTCTCAAGGGAAAAATTCACATGGTCAGATAAGAGGGAACGTCTAGGCCATATTGCTACTCGACTAGATAGATGACTTGTACAAAGCTTGTTTTTGGAGAGTGCCTATACAACCTTGATTCAGATTATGTTCAGAATGAAATGAAAATAGATAAATTACAATGAAATACTCATGAAACTTGTCAGAAACATAGAAATGCAACAATACTTGATTTCTATTAATGAAATAATTGTAAAGAGACTGTAAAAATACAGAGTGCAAGACTCGCTACAACAGTGGCATCTTTATCTCTGAGAATATGCGATGACTATGCTCATTCACTAGAAGATCAATACAATGAGGCTCTGAAGGCCTTTTTATGTTGAACAGGAATGAAAAAACCTTAGACATCCAAAAACCTAACCCTAGGAGATGAAACGCCAAAAGCCATGCGGGCCTCGTTTGGGTAAGTTAGTACATTAACTTCCTGGGGTCCTAACTTTTGCATACGATCTCCATTTTATGCGCGTGATAGGCCATTGGAAAGGTATTTTTGAGAAATACACATTACATTGTCAAACTCTGACTCCATCTATAGTTTGACTATGGTGATCCAAAATAACATTGTTTAGGGCCCCAAAACAGCCCTGGAAGTATGTCAAGATGTGCTAACATGAAAACATACAAAATAAGCCATTTGGATTAGGTGGGAGGCCACCAGTATCCACTTGGAAGATGTGTAGGGATATAGACATCCCCGAAAGTGTAGAACCCACAATCACAAAGAAGTACATAAGAACATGATGAACTAAAAATTGGCAAAAGGAGCCAATTGGAACAAGTGGGTGGGAACCAATATCCACCTAGATCAATCCTCCCCCCATAGGAAGCAATGGTCTCGATTGCATTGAGTGCCTAGGGAAGAGGGGAAAGAATGTTCTAAATCTAAATCTTGGTGAGTTGTGTTCTTTACTAGAGAAGTTTTGTTGCTTGGTATGTGGAATATTTTCACAAAACGGTTGCTGGCGGGGTTGAATATGCTCCACCAACCTGTTGTCTCTGGGTTTGATGGGGCATTATGTAGGAACAATATCTTCTTTCTCTTTGACAATATGTTTTTTTTAGATAGTAGGTGTTGAGGTTACAATGTTTGTAGTGGTCTTCTATTCATCCTTTGAATAGACTATGAAGAGGATGAATTTTGCAGTATGTGAGATTACCTTGTGACACTATTTTGGTGGAGCAGTAATTGGAACTACCTCTGGTATATGATATATCTGACCTCCCAGAGTAATAATGACACTATAGGGTCTATAATCATAGACAACATGTCATATCCACATATATGGTTGGCCCAAAACCACATCACATACATCAAGAGGGGCAACATCACACACAACCTCATCCTTGAAGGGTTGGATGCCATAGGACAAGTGGCATTATTGGATGACATAGAGATATCATCCTTGGTGAAGCCACCCGATGTTGTATGGTTGTGGGTGTGGTGTTGTCGACAACCCCAATTGTTTGAAGGCCTTAGTTGAGATGAGGTTATTCTCATTTCCATTATCAACAATTAAATGCATCGGGGTCCCCTTCACCCACATCTATGAATGGAAGAGGCGCTCCCCCTCTTAAGGATCGATTGATTCTTCTGGTTGAATTGTTGCAGTCACAACAGTGGCAGTGGAGTCTGCGTCAATGATCTGTCTATTTTCAATATTTGCTGGATTGGATTCCGAATCAGGGTTTGGATCCATGTCTTTAACCTCGACCACCAATGACTATTTCAAGAGACATTCATTGGTGTTGTGCCAGAGGATTTTCTGGAATTCACACCACTTCCTAGTGACATTCTTCATCTTCCCTTTAACCTTTTTGTCATGTGTCTTGGATTGGTTGTCTAGGGGTTATTGGTTAGGGTCGTCTTTACCGTGCTTTGGTTGTTGCATATTTGCAGACCTGAATTCCCATTTGTTCTGGTGCCTAAATTTCTGCTTGATTTTGACAGCATATCGATAGGCAACTCCCAATGATGAGATGTTTAGGAAATCCATTTCGGTTTGGATGTACCTATCAGAGCCCCATGATATTTCAGAACCAGATGTCACTCATAATTCTTGATACCTAGCTTGGTGTGCAAGGTATGGAAAGTATTCATGAACTCCAACACTATTTGTCTCTTCTCTTTCCATAGTGTGGTCCATCTCATGTACTGATCTTCATAGTTATCAACATGATAGTACTGTCCTTTGATCGCATCCACAAAAAAATCACAAGTGGGCTCAGCCCCATAGATTCCAGATTCCTTTATGGAATGTTTCTCCTAGTAAGTTTCTCTCCAATGTTTGACATGGGGGAGAGCCTTGAGGAGTGTGAAGGTGATCTTTTCCTTGTCGAAATTTTTTTGAACAGAGAAATATCCTTCTAATAGACTTAACCATTTTTCTAGGGCATATGCATATATCTGACCTTAAAATATGGGAATATCAAAATTAGTTTGTACCTTGAAGGGAGAGGTTCCAACAAATTGGTCGCTTGATGAAGATGCACATGTTTCTATCAGTAGGCATTAAAGAATGTGTGCAAAATTCTCCATCATTTCATCCCCCTGTCGCCTGAGAGCTTGCTAAAGAAACATGTTAATATAATATTATGCTCTGTTGTCTTTATTTTCTCCCGCCATCGAGTTTTTCTTGGGTGTGGGAGAGTGATTTCCCCAAGAGAGAAAAACTCGAGACCCAACTAGCTATACTTGGGCCTCGTCGGGGACATGCCTTGAAAAATGATCAAGAGTAGCCTGCTTTGATACAAATGATTTGGATTATTATTTGAACGAAATGAAAGCAGATAAATTACAATGAAATACTCATGAAAATTTCTAGAAACATAGAAATACAACAATACTTGATTTCTATTAATGAAATAATTGTAAAGAGACTGTAAAAATACAGAGTGCAAGACTTGCTAGAATGGTCCCAGCTTTATCTTTGAGAAGAGATGTGATGCCTACACTCATTCACCAGAAGATCATTGCAATGAGGCTTTGAAGGAATTTTTATGTTGTACAGGAATGACAAAACCCTAGACATCCAAAAACCTAACCCTAGGATATGAAACACCAAAAGTCATGTGGGCCCTGTTTGGGTAAGTTAGTACATTAACTTCCCGGGGTCGTAACTTTTGCATACGATCTTTGTTTTAGGCACGTGATAGCTCGTTGGAAAGGTATTTTAGAGAACTATGCATTAAACTATCAAACTCTAACTCTGTCTATAGTTTGATTGTGGCGAGTCAAAATAACACTATTTAGGGCCCCAAAACAGCCCTGGAAGTAGAACAAGATGTGCTGACATGAAAACTTACAAAATAATCCATTTGGATTATGTAGGAGGCCACCAGTATCCACTTGGAAAATGTGTATGGATCTAGACATCCCCAAAAGTGTATAACGGACAATTACAAAGAAGTACAAAAGAATGTGTTGAACTAAAAACTGGCAAAAGGAGCCAGTTGGAACAGGTGGGTGGCCACCAATATTCACCTAGATCAAACCTCTTCTATAATTATCGCATGGGACATTTTAGATCATAGACCTATCACACTTCAACTAACCAAAATACCTAATTATGGGCCTATCCTCTTTAGGTTTAATCTATTTTGATGTAGACAAAAACTATTATGGACATTATCTCTAAAACATGGAGTAGATGGATAAGTCAATCATTAGTATATATATGGGAACACAAGTTAAAAGCTATTAAAATTTCTCTCAAGGAATGGGCTAAAACCTATTATACACTACTAGAAAGAGAGATACAAGAGAATAAGGATAATATTAATTAAATCCATGAAAAGCTAGAGAGATAAAATGTCGCAAATGAGTTATTAAAGGAGGAGAAAGAAGCCTTCCACAAATATCAAAATGTTTTGAGAACCGAGGAAGCAATTTGGAGGTTAAAGTATTGAAGTTTGTGGCTTACAAATGGAGATAGGAACACCAATTTTTTTCATAAACAAGCCAGGGATGGAATTCGGAAAACAATGTTAAGGAGATTCTCACCCCTAGTGGGACTTTAGCCTCCAATTATGAATAAATTAAGGAGGCAGTCGTTTCTCACTTTGGTGATATCTTTGTTGAAAAGGATGGAGATAATCTAGAATATTTTTCATCTTTGTTGCATAATATCCCCTTTCTAGTATCATTTGACGAGAATATAAAAATAACTAAAGAAGTATAAGAGGAGCAAATCAAGAAAGTGATTTGGGAGCTTGCGTCGAATAAATCCCCTAGTCCAGATGGGTTTACCATACACTTCTATAGAAGCTATTGGAACACCATCAAATTTGATCTAATTTGGATGATCAAGTACATTTAAAGGTCTTTCAGAATCGGGGGAGCAATCAATTATGCATTTTTATTTCTAATTCCAAAAGAAGAGAATCTCTCATCCTCAAGATTTCGACCAATGTCATTATGTAATGCTTCATAAAAAAAATGTCTAAAGTGATAGTCACCGAGCTAAAACAATTACTCCATAAGATAATATCAAAAAATCAAGGAGGGTTTACGACAAAGAGACAAATCATGGACAACATCATTTTAGTGCAAGAGGCGATCGACTCCAGGAAGTTGAAAGGAGATAAAGGTGTGCTTATTAAATTAGACATGGCTAATGTGTTTGATTGAGTTATAGATTCATTTCTTTTTGAAGTAATAGAAAAATAGGGTTTGCTCATCATTTATAAGATGGGTGTCCTCCTGTAAAAGAAACCTTTGGATCTCTCTTCAAGTTAATGGGTGCTCCTATGGCTTCTTTAAAGCAAGAAAAGGCCTAAGACAAGGCCGCCCTCTGTCTCTAGTTCTCTACATCATAATGGTCAAATATATCAGGAGGTTGCTCGAATTTGAAAGAAACAGTAAGAACCTCCCCATGATATAAGTAGTGACAGGTGTCAAGAGTATTAACCACTCTTCATTTTTTGATGATACCCTATTATTGGGAGGGGCCATCACTATCATGGTGCGAAGATTCAAGAAAATCTTGGATATATATTTTCAAGCTTCTAGAGGCTTGATTAATCATAACAAATACCAGATCTATGTTTGGAATGTGAATAAAAATCTCCTAAATGAAATCTCAAGTGTATTTCAATTTCCTCACAATGAATCTTGAGCCTCTTTCAAATACCTAGGTATGCCCATATGTCTGTGGTTTTCCTCTTCTCACTTGTGGTAGCAGGTTATCAACAAAATCAATGCCAAATTCACTTTGTGGGGAGAACATTGGATTAAACTCATAGGTCAATTGGTTCTTATCAAATCTATCTCATCGACATTACCTATCTTTCAATATTCTTCCCTACTAGCTGCCATGGGAATTAAGCAACAAATATTGCAACACATTAGGAGGTTTCTTTGGAAAGGGGGGGAAAAATAGTAAGTGATATCATGTGGTCAACTAGGCTATGGTAAGAGCACCTAAGGCATATGGTGGACTTCGTATAAAGGACCCTACTTTAATGAATTTAGCACTATTATCCAATATCTTATGGTGGCTAATCACGGGGATTTATGATTGGTGGAAAAAAATCCAAATAAAAATTTCTATGTGGGGTATAAAGAGACGATGACTTGGGACAACTCTTGCAACAAGGGAAGGATCCGCAATTTGGAAATTGATGAAGTCCCCCATTTATTTAATAAAGTCAAGTCTATCTTGGTGCAATGTTAGTATCATGGGCAAACAACCTCTTAATTAAAACCAAAAACGCCTTCCTCTTTAAGAATGTTTAGTTTCTCAAGGAAAGTGCACTATGTATGACATTGCACTTGGTCCAATTCGAGATTGAGGATTTTTTGGAATCTGGGATCACCTCCATGTTATCTTGTCCTGATAGTTAATCAACTACAAACATTATTTAAAGGTTGTTCTCCAATATCTTTAACTTCCATAGATCAAAGAAGTCAGGGCACCAAAAAGTATACACTGTCAAGAAAGTTCATGAACATCAGTTAGAAAATATCTCTCTTCCATCCAAATATTCAATCTAGGGGAAAATTCGGCATCTGAATGGTATTCCAAAAATAAACATCTTTTTTCGGACTTTGGCCCATGGGATGATTTTAACAGCTGGAAATTTTATGAAGAAGGGGATCCATAAGATGTTGAGATGCGCTCTCTACCTAAATAATGTTGAAATTGTGCATCATATTTTCCTATATTGTGACTTTGTTAAGCAGGTATGGAAGTGAGAAATATGAGGAATTGAATACATATTTCAGAAGCTCAACATTTGGAAAATCCAATTTGAAAAATGGTGCTATATGTACATGGGATCCTTCCAAAATGAACCCCTTTTTAAAAGGGTGTGGGTTGATTTACCAAAACACATTTGCTGGAACTTGTGGTTAGCCAAAAATAGGGTGACCTTTAGATAGGAATCAACCAAACTCGAAATGGTAGCAAGAAGAGAAATTGCTCTTATGGATGAACACATAATCTTCAAAGGATTTACCCTCTCCTCCCCTCAAGTGTTGGACAAAGATGAAGAGATCTAGCTTGAGAAATTCCATTTTTCCTATTCACATTTAAACTTCAATGAAAGGAATTTGAAAACTAGATCTAGATAGCAAATTTGGTTGACTCTCTAGATTTTAAGCTTGTACAATATTTACTGCAAAAATATTTTCAGTAAAAGAAAAGAAAAGATACAATGGAAAATACAAACATTACACAGAGATCTTTCCCTTGGAAACCCAAACTGGGAAAACCAACATATTCTATATTCATTCATTATGATACATTGTTTATAATACAATATACATATAGGAGACAAAGACATCCAAAACCCTAACCCAATGACCTGGATTAGTCAACAACCCTAATTCATTAACTGGAAATAGAAAACCAACAGCAAAAAACCTTGTGCCGAAAAACCACCTAAATATGTGACACTACTACTCTTGCAAATAATATAACACATACCCAACATTCTCCCACTTGTTGTTTTCTTTGCATACATGGGGTTACAGGGTTACATAGTCAACAATTTAGGGCAACAATGCCCATGGATCCTCTACACCAAGATAACTTCTCAGTGCTTAGAGATTTTGTTAATGAATCTGCAACATTCTTCAAAGTGTCCACCTTCACCAGCAATACTTTCTTTTCTTTAATGATGTCTCTCAAAAAGTGGTATTGAATATCAATATGCTTCATCTTTGAATGATAAGTCAAGTTCTTCGCCAGAAAAATTGCACTCTGACTGTCACACTCTATCCTTACCTGAACACAATATTTGTAACCACATTGCTTCCTTACTTACATGAGTGGTTTCCATTTATCAAGCTTCTGTAGTTGAAAGTGCCACTACAGCCTATCTTTCGCTCATCCAACTTATTGCTCCTCCAAATAGGTTAAACACATACCCACTTGTAGATCTCCTACAATCCAGATCTCCAGCCTAGTATGCATCCACAAAGCCATGTATATCCACCACTCTGTCCAATCCCAGTCTTCCTTCGTAGCACAATCCATAGCTAGCAGTGCCATGTAAATACCTGAAAACCCTTTTTATTGTTGTCCAATGCTCCTTCCCTGATTTTGGCATATACTTGCTCAAAACTCCCACTGCATGTGAAATGTTCGGTCTAGTACATACCATTGCATACATCAAACTGCCAACTACACTCGCATATGGAACATGAGACATGTCCTCCTCCTCTTCATGTGTCTTGGTACATTGATCCACAAATAAATTTACACCAAAGGGAATAGGAACCTTGATCGGTTTACATTCCTGCATATTAAACCTCTGCAATATTGTCTTGATATAATTTCTCCAATTTAACTAGAGTTTCCTCCTTTTCCGATCTCTTTTAATTTCCATGCCCAAAATGAAATTTGAAGCACCAAGATCCTTCATGTCAAATTTAGAGGACAACTGATTTTTCACATCCTGGATAATCTCCTTCTTGTTTCCTATCAGCAATATGTCATCCACATACAAGACCAAATAAATCAAATGATCACCAATTAATTTAAAATACACACAGTGATCCTCTTTTCTTCTTGTGAAGCCAAGTCCCAACATATAAGTATTAAATTTTTGATACCACATCCTTGGTGATTGTTTTAAACCATACAAGGACTTTTTTAGCTTGCATACTAGCTCCTTCTTTCCCTTCACATCATAACCTTCTGGTTGCTTCATATAGATTTGTTCTTTCAGATCCCCATATAGGATATTTCAGAACCAGATGTCACTCATAATTCTTGATACCTAGCTTGGTGTGCAAGGTATGGAAAGTATTCATGAACTCCAACACTGTTTGTCTCTTCTCTTTCCATAGTGTGGTCCATCTCATGTACTGATCTTCATAGTTATCAACATGATAGTACTGTCCTTTGATCGCATCCACAAAAAAATCACAAGTGGGCTCAGCCCCATAGATTCCAGATTCCTTTATGGAATGTTTCTCCTAGTAAGTTTCTCTCCAATGTTTGACATGGGGGAGAGCCTTGAGGAGTGTGAAGGTGATCTTTTCCTTGTCGAAATTTTTTTGAACAGAGAAATATCCTTCTAATAGACTTAACCATTTTTCTAGGGCATATGCATATATCTGACCTTAAAATATGGGAATATCAAAATTAGTTTGTACCTTGAAGGGAGAGGTTCCAACAAATTGGTCGCTTGATGAAGATGCACATGTTTCTATCAGTAGGCATTAAAGAATGTGTGCAAAATTCTCCATCATTTCATCCCCCTGTCGCCTGAGAGCTTGCTAAAGAAACATGTTAATATAATATTATGCTCTGTTGTCTTTATTTTCTCCCGCCATCGAGTTTTTCTTGGGTGTGGGAGAGTGATTTCCCCAAGAGAGAAAAACTCGAGACCCAACTAGCTATACTTGGGCCTCGTCGGGGACATGCCTTGAAAAATGATCAAGAGTAGCCTGCTTTGATACAAATGATTTGGATTATTATTTGAACGAAATGAAAGCAGATAAATTACAATGAAATACTCATGAAAATTTCTAGAAACATAGAAATACAACAATACTTGATTTCTATTAATGAAATAATTGTAAAGAGACTGTAAAAATACAGAGTGCAAGACTTGCTAGAATGGTCCCAGCTTTATCTTTGAGAAGAGATGTGATGCCTACACTCATTCACCAGAAGATCATTGCAATGAGGCTTTGAAGGAATTTTTATGTTGTACAGGAATGACAAAACCCTAGACATCCAAAAACCTAACCCTAGGATATGAAACACCAAAAGTCATGTGGGCCCTGTTTGGGTAAGTTAGTACATTAACTTCCCGGGGTCGTAACTTTTGCATACGATCTTTGTTTTAGGCACGTGATAGCTCGTTGGAAAGGTATTTTAGAGAACTATGCATTAAACTATCAAACTCTAACTCTGTCTATAGTTTGATTGTGGCGAGTCAAAATAACACTATTTAGGGCCCCAAAACAGCCCTGGAAGTAGAACAAGATGTGCTGACATGAAAACTTACAAAATAATCCATTTGGATTATGTAGGAGGCCACCAGTATCCACTTGGAAAATGTGTATGGATCTAGACATCCCCAAAAGTGTATAACGCACAATTACAAAGAAGTACAGAAGAATGTGTTGAACTAAAACCATTAGTGTTTTAGTTCACGAATACCATTAGTGTTTTCTAGTAGCCATATTAAGTTTGCTAGTGCCCCCGAGAAATTTCTAGCATTTGCAAGAATATGCTAGTCTTTGTAAGAATATTACAAAGCACATTCAACAATTCCAAAAACTGAGTCTCAGGGTAGAGAAAATTTCAGAGGATAATCCATTATATCTCTTTATGGACACTTTAAAGGATAACATTCAACATAAGGTACATCTCTTCGAACCTAAATCCCCATAACAAGCTTTCAATATGGCAAGGAAAATTGAAAGTAAAAATATGGGTACTAGAATTTTTTTAACTGGCTACTAGCAAACACTAATATGGCTACTAGGAATTTTTCCAGTTAAGTTAAGTCAACGCCCCCAAGAAATTGTTTTGCCTTGCAAAACATGTTACATTTTTGCCTCGTTTTTCATGTCACCTCAATTTTCATATCCATTGTTGGATGGTTTTTCGGCACATGGTTTTTACCGATGGTTTTCTATTTCCAGTTAAGGAATGGGGTTGTTGACAAATCCAGGTCATTTGGATGTCGCTAGCTCCTATATGTATATTGTATTGTAAACAATGTATCACTATGAATGAATATAGAATATGTTGGGTTTCCATGGGAAAAATATCTGTGTAATGTGTGTATTTGCCATTGTATCTTTTTTGTTATTTTATTGAAAATCTATTTGCAGTAAAATATTGTACAAGGTTAAAATCTACATTTGGTATTAGAGCTTTGTTGGCTTCAGGGGGACACCTTTGTGGTCAAGGGTTTGGCTCGGGACTATGATAAGCCTTGTTATAGTGGGAGATCTGTGGTTTAATGGGAAAATTTTTGAGTTGTGGAAGCTCAATATGGAAGATCTATTGGTTGAAAGAGATTAGTGGATCGTGGTGGATCTAGGTATTGCACCTACATGAACATCAGTAGATGACTGGAAAAAGTTGGATTAGAAGGTGAAGAACATAATCCGACTGTGTCTCTCAGATTTAATATTACTGAATGTGTCAGAGGAAGCTACAACCAAATATTTATGGGATAAGTTGGGGAAGTTGTATCAGTCTAAGTCCCTAGTAAATAAACTTTTCCTTAGAAAGAAGTTGTATAACATGAGGATGACAGATGGAGACTTGGTGGAAGAGCATTTGAACACATTCAATACTGTGGTAAGTCAGTTAGTATCTGTTAATATTAAAATTTTAGGTGAATATAAGTGTATCAGTTTACTGTACTCTTTGTAAATGTGTCGAACCTGCACAAAATAGATCTAGTTGGGAATCGACATACACAGTTGTAGAGAAAATAAAATAAAATAGAAACATGAGAGAAAGAATGGAATAATTCTCATTAACCAAATGAATAATTGATAATTTACACATGAAATACTCTATATAACTCAACCAATGCACAATGGAGGAAAATCCAATGCTCCATAGTGGTGGTATAGAATGATCTAGACACACACTGATAGTTATGGGAGTAAACTGCCACCTAATCTAGTCTCTCACGTAGTTACGAGAGTGAACTGCCACTTAGCTGAGTTAACTAGTCTATCAGTCTTCAGTTAACTGACTAAAACAAAGTGAAGTGAGGAGGAGATCAAGGAATCATGGGTAATGTGCTAGTCTGGTGATGATACCAAGGACAATGCACATTAGCTGGTGACGATCCCAATGTTGCATGGTGATAATCCCAATGTAGTATCTAGACTCCACTCAACTGATCAAACTGAAGTGAAACCTGAAGAGAATATTCTCCCTCAAGGAATATTCTTCCTAAAATATAGGAGAGTGAATAATGACTAATAAACAAGGAAAACCCTTAGGAAAAAAAAAACTTAGGTGTGTGTGAAGTAACTCTAACACCCCCCGTGAACATCACTATGGTGAAAATAAAGAATGGGTCCTGATAATGAGGCCATGTTAGGTACCCAAATACAAGAGATACACTGAAATAAAGTGAGGAAAGAGGGAAAACCTAATGGGAAATGCCACCCCCCCCCCCCTCATGGTGCAATGTATGTAGAAAGAAGAACTGACAGTTGCTAGGCAATTTTGTCCTTCACTCCAAGACGAATTCGCGGAGAATGGAACATTTTCTCAGTGAAGGTATTGGTGAAGATGTCTACAATCTATTCTTCTAATGGACATAACTACAGGTTGATGATCCCCTCGTGTACTAAGTCCTGGATGTAGTGCATGTGGATCTCAATGTGCTTTGTTCGCTGCCTCTGAACTAGATCTGTGTAGAACTTCAGAGTGCTCTGGTTGTCACACCAGATGACGATCAAGCAATGAAATTGAATTCCCAACTCAGTGAGAAAATGTTGTAGCCACATAGCCTGAATGGTTATGTTAACTACCCCTCTCTACTCTGCCTCGACTGAATATAAAGCAATAAAAACCTGCTTCTTGCTCGACCAACAGATAGGCCCAAAACCAAGACTAAGTGAGTAACCAGATGTCGACTAGCGATTAGTGCTATTGCCAGCCCTATCAAAATCAATGAACCTGATGAGATCCAATGCAGAGTTTGCTTCATAATGAATCCCAAAGGTGATGGTGCCATGTACATATCGAATGATACACTTTCTAGCCTTCCAATATAGCTCATGTGGCTCCTACATGAACCTGAAGACTGCGCCAACTACATGGGAGAGGTCGGGTCTGGAGTGTGTGAGATACAAAAAGATCACCACTAGTTGTCTGTATAGTGTGTTGTCAACCAGCGGAGTGTCCCCACAATCCTCATGTTTGACTCCTGATAGGAAAGGAGTTGGACCAGACTTGCAATATGTCATGTGAAATCTCACAAGGACATCTTGTGCATACTTGGCTTGAGACAATTTGTTGCATGATGCATCCTGACTGATCTATATTCCAAGGAATAAGTGTAGCAGACCCATGTCCGTCATCAATAACCTGTCATGAATAATCCTCTTGACTGCATAAATTGTTGAAGTTGAGCAACCTATGATCAACAAATCATCAACATACAAAGCTAGGAGTAGAAGTGAGTTAACCGTCTTGAGCATGTAAACATTCGAGTCTGACTTACAACGTACAAATTTCTATGACAAAGGTATGAGTCCATCTTGGAATACCATGCCCTCAGAGCCTGCTTGAGGCCATAAAGAGACTTCTTCAGTCGACAGACCAAATATGAATCCTGCATAAATCCCTGGGGTTTCTCCATATAGATCTCCTCAGAGAGATCACCGTGAAGAAATGCATTCTTCACGTCCATCTGATGGACTTCCCATCCCTTGGTTTCCATAATGGAAAGTACCAAATGTATGGAATCCATCTTCACTACTGGAGTGAAGGTCTCATCATAGTCAATGCCAAAAACCTGTTGAAATCCTTTGACAATAATCTTGGCTTTCTATCTGCTAATTTCTCCATCCACTACGCTCTTGGTCCTGTAGACCCATCTGCACCTAACAAGTTTCCTTCTAGAAGGAAGGGGAACCAAATCCCAAGTATGGTTCTCGAGGAGAGAGTTGTACTCCTCCTACATGGCAAATTCCCAAAAGGGATTTCCAACAGCCTTTCCATAAGACTGTGGATCTGAAGATTGAACCAAGAAAAGATGCCTGGGTGGAAATGGTTCAATGGGAGTGAGTGTAAGAGGAGGCTCCTCAAAATTCGATCGAATCCTCCAGGTGTCAGTTGGATCACTAACATGATCCCCTGCATCCTGAAGAGTAGTCTGGGCCCACTTGGGCCTATGCTATGGCTCTGCATCTACATCTGGATGCATTGAATCTACATCTAATTGTATTGACTCTATATATGTATCATCTTAATCCTCTGAATTAGAACTCTCATCTAAAGAAGAGTCGACATGTGCATGCTCGTCATCTCTGATAGGTGGAAGAACAAAGGTGTCTACATGCAGTTGTTGAGGTACATGCGAGACACTTTCCTCGAATTGGACACTACGCTTAATGATGAGCCGGTCCAAGGAAATATCAATGAGTCTATATCCCTTCACATCGTTAGGGTATCCAAAGAAAATACACACAGTGCTATGTGGATCAAGTTCCTTCCTCTTTTCAGAGGGAATCTGGGCACATGCACGTGAACCGAAAATGTGAAAGTGGGTAACTTCTGGTTTGAGGCTGCTCCAAGCCTTGTAGGGGGTCTTATCCTTGATACATCTATGGGGAGATATTTTTTGGATGTAGTTTTCACAATTAAGTTCTTCAGCCCATAATCTTCATGGAAGTGACTTTGCATGTAGCATGCAAGATGCCATCTCTTTTAGAGATCTGTTTTTCCGCTCAACAACTCTGTTTTCTTATAGAGTGTAGGGAACTATGTGTTGCAACTGAATCCCTACCTCATGACAAATATTTTGGATCTCATGATTGAAATACTCTCCCCTATTATCAGTTCAGAGGACTTTGATTTTTTTTCCTGACTGTGTCTCAACCAGGGCTTTGAAATCTTTGAGGTGTTGAAAGACCTCTGATTTGTTCCTGCGAAAGAAAATCCATGTGAAGCGTGAGAAATAATCAACAAAAATAAGCATGTACCTTACTTTTCTAATTGATGGATGCATAAAAGGGCCTGTAACACACCCACTACCTAAATCAAATTTTTCTAGTCTTCTACTGGACTCGAACCCCTAATTACCATGGAGGCCCAGCATAAGTATGGCTCTTTCTCTCTCCTTCTCTGTTCCCCTTGATCGTGGGTCAAATTCACAGTTCAATTTGGTCGCAGCGCCTGTTTGTATTTCGCACCTCAACGCTAGAGTAACGTCTAAACGTTCGACTCTGCAACCGTCGAACCCTGACAGGGCTAGCGATCGACCAATGGGGATGAATCCCTACAGGGTCAGCGAATGGCCAATGGGAACAAACCTCAACAGGGGTAGAGAAAAACCAATGGGGAATGGCCCTGTTGCGCGGTTAGGTGGAACACAGGTGGCAGAGAGGGAAATGCGACACGGTGGTCGATGTGACAGGAGGGGCCCTAC
>ML793079.1:553025-573136 GCA_009831015.1 Picea engelmannii
CAGCCATAGATCTGGGCAGGTGGACTTTGGCCGTCCAGATCTGCTTGTTACTTACCTTAATGCGCATTCACGCCCCAACTTAAAGTTGACATTTCTTCCTCACATCGAACGGTCGTTACAGACCTTGAGATTCCCCGAAGGAATCTCGTCCGTTCATCGGGGTTTACCGTCAAGAAAATCCGGACTCTCGATCACGGAGCTCCCGAATCTTCGATAAGCTCTCTTCCAGCCTTAGCCCCTCCTGGCTATGCCTTTTGGTCCATATGACCGCTCTCATAAGACTGCAGCCTTATATCCTTCTATCAGGGTTTCATACTTTCAAGTGATAAAATGCACTTGTCCTCAGGATTCGCGATCCCTCGAATCTCGACGCACCTTTCACATGTTAGCCCTCCTGGCTAAGCCCTGGTCCATGCAACCACCTCTTGTATGACCGCATCCATATACTTTTGTCAGGATTCCTCCTATCGGGGTTTTGACACTCGTGATGTCCCAACAACTTGGTTCACCGATCCCCGATTCCTGACACGCTCCTCTGCTGCCTTAGCCTCCCGGGATAAGTCTTTAGTCCACGTGACCAATGTCCCCGTGACCACAACCTTACCTTTCGTCGGGGTTTCAGACTTCGTAGTTTCACCAGGTATGGACTTCTCGTCCCCATGATTCTCGATATCTCGATAACATAAACTCTGATCAGCAACTCTCTGTCGGGACTTTCCCCGACGGCATCGATTGCTACCACGCGTCCTCCTCAAGATGGACGGTTCTGATCTCTCCAGGATTTTGAGACTTGTGATGTCCCGATTCCTTCGACCTCAGGAACTCCGATTTCCCGAATGTCGATATCCCGACTCTCTACAGATTTCGGACACCTGTCTCCCTAAACGCACGGCTCAGATTTATTCTGGGGTTTTCATCATGGAAAATCCTGAACTCTTGTCACCAGGACTCCCGATCTCGCGATTCCCGACTTCCCGAAATGAGAGATGTCACGACACGTGGCCTCCGTCAATCGGATGGTTCAGATCTATCCCGGGGCTTTCGCCCCTATACACTGGGGTCTTAACCCTCGGGTAACTCCTGACAGATCCAACGGCTATCGAGTTTTCCAGCCGAGATCTCATGGCTCAAATTGGCTCCTACCCGGGCATTCTTCCACGACTCCCTGGACGTGGAAAAATCAACGGTCCAGATACTCTCATGGACCTTGGAGATATACGATCTCGATTTCTTCACTGCCCACGAAGGCATAGAGAAACCAAGTGGTAAGGTGTTTAACACCCTACCTTCTCTTACCAATCTAACGGTTGTGTGTGACCGTAGATTTCCCGATGAAATCTCATCCGTCGATCAACACCTATTCATGGCTAAGGTACTTTAACCTTCCATCTTCTTCTTCCGATCTGATGGTCGTGCGTGACCACAGATCTCCTGACGGAACCTCATCCGTCGATTCGATACTTATCATCCTTATGCTGCCATCTCAGGTTTTCAAGAGGATCATTCCTCCTCGTGCAGGCTTATTAAGGCCTTACGCCTTCACATTTTCTTTCCCGGTTCTTTATGGGATTTTCCAAGAAGGGTATCTCTATGGGGAGGTTCACCCAAGGTACTATCTGAGGCAGATAAGGGTATTGTCCTCCCGAGAACCAGATGTGAAGTCTGAATTAGGTCAGTAAGCATATAAATAACAATTCATGAGGACATAATCCATATGTAGTCTTTCCATGCAAATATACAACTACTAGTACTGATCAAAATACCACACAGACATTCTTATAATGAAAACATTCACAGTTTCACAACTTATGAGCATAATTATCAGAATACATATATTTCAAGGTGCCAGAGGAAAAACACTTATCAGAAATAACACCAGGGTTAAGCAACTGCTGAGAGGGGTGTTTGTTTCCACCCAACTGTAGGCTCAGTGACTCCCAACGGATTTACCACTAGCCACCCCCGAGCTGAGACCACGATGCTCTGAGACTATGTCTCTCTGTTTTCCAGTGACCAGGAGAAAAGGTTGCAATCCTTCCTCTCTGCTATTAGTCACTTTGCGTAATGCCAGAGTTCCCCTTACGTCTGCCCTTTTCAATCGTTTCTACCATACGCCTTATCCTCTTGCGAGGTTGTGTGTGGCACGATTACCCTCGCGTCGATCAGGACGGATGACTCTACGGATGGGTGATTCACCATCCCATCCCTCATCAATCCATCCGCCTACCAGCCTGCGAGGCATTAAATTTCAGGGCCAACGAGCCGCTTTTGGTTCTCCGGGCCAGTGGAGTCCAAATACGGTATTTAATTCTCGGTGGAAGTTAACGCCACCTTTTCAAGGGCCTTCCACCGCCATCGTGATCTCTTTTTCTGCACATCCCCTCTCAGCAGTCCTGCAATAAATTCAAAATATCATTCACATTCATTGACCTCTTCCTCAAGGTCCATTTACATCACATATTCACATTTATGAGTTTTCCATAGTCCTTGGCCAGTCCAGTTATATTTACAAGCTGGGGGAAACATGGTGTTACAGGGCCCATGAGGTCACTATGGATCAGATCTAAAGGAGAGGAAGCTCTCTGAGTATTTCCTTTGTTGAATTTCTCTTGAGGGTGTTTTGCAATAACACATCGCTCATAGATTCCTTTGGAGAAATGGATGTTTGGTAGACCATAAACCAATCCTCGCTTGCTAATATGTTTCATATATCTGAAATTTAAACGTCTGAACCTTTCGTGCAATATCCTACTGCTTTCATCAACATGGGTAAGCAGTAAAGCAGAATCTGGTTCAATAAATTCAGAAAATGTATACAATCTAGATTGATGATTTACCTCACCGGTAGCAACCCTGGAATTGGTTTGCATTTCATATATGTCCATTGCATTAGGTGTGATCATGAATTTCTTTTCGGTGCCGAAAATTTTCATCTGATACATGGAGAGAAGATTGACGAAAGGTTTGGGAACGCGCATCACATTCTCGAAGCTTCTGTTGGTGAGTTCAATCCTTTCTTTGTTGGTGACCTTGAATGGAGAGTTGTCCCCCATCAGAATAAGAGGACCTTTGCATGCATCCAATAAATAATAGACTACTTTTGTGGAATCCATGTCATGGGATGCTCTTGAATCTATGATCCAAGCATCGGGAGAGGAGTTGATGGCAATCAAGGCATGGCTAGAATTGCCTTTCTTGGGATTCTGATCTTCCGGCTTCTTCTTCTTAGCACCCTCAGGGATGCGATCTCTAAGGTTATTTTTTTTAAGTATTTGAGTCATTAGATATATTTTTTTCTACATGCATGTGGATTTTGGATGGAATCCTTTATGGCAGTATGTGCATTTCTCCCCTTTTCTTCCCTTTCCACCTTTGGATCTAGAGGCATTGGTGAATGGTTTTGAGTACCCTTCCTTCTTCATATTTGCATGTGCTTTCCTTTGATATTTATCTTTAGATTTGTAATATTGATGATCATTTTCATCTTGCAAATTAAGTTCATGCACCTTTGGGCCTTTGATTTTTCCCATGTTGATGAGCTTGGTATGCTCTTGTGTTAGGGATTCACTAAATTCCTCAAGAAAAGGCATCTTCTAGGTGGCTCCAGAGGTGAATTTAACTTAATGGAATGTGGATATGAACACTGAGAATTCAAGACCAAATTTGGAGAGAATGGTGAGAACTATTTGTTTCTCCTCCTTAGATTTATCAACCCCACAAGCCTTGAGTTGCGACAGTAAATCCTTAAATTTTGTAAAGAAATCTTGGAGATTGTCGAAGATTTTTGGATCCAATGTGAGGAATTCCACCTCGAGCATGTGTACCCTCATCTCATCCTATTTTACAACTATCCCTTCAATGGTGGTCCAGGATTCATTGGGGGTTTTACAGGAAGATATGTGAAAAAGGAGATCAAGAGAAATGAGTCTGCAAATTGTTCTGAATGCTTCATCCATTCGATTTAGATACTTGGATTTTTCTATGGTTGATGTTGGTTATGTTTCCATGTTCATGGTTAAGTACCTATACAATATCTACTTTGAACATGCATGATTATCCTCTCCTTCCATGCAAAATAATTGTAAGGTGTAAGAATGAATTCTTTTGGGAATTCCATTTTTCCAATGTCTTCAATCTTTGGTACCTGCAAAAATAATTTGGTGTGTATTTTGCTTAGAATTTCGTTGTCTATGATACCATGTAAATTTGTTGAACCTGCATAGAATATATCTAGCTGGGAATTGACATACATAGTTGTAGAGAAAATAGAAGAAAAGAGAAACATGAGATAAATGATGGAAGAATTCTCCTTAACGAAATGAATAATTGATAATTTACACATGAAATACTCTGTATAACTCAACCAATGCACATTGGATGAGAATACAATGCACCATAGTGGTGATATAGAGTGATCTGAACACACACCATCATTTATGAGAGTAAACTGCCACCTAGTCTAGTCTCTCGGGCAGTTACGAGAGTGAACTGCCACCTAGCTGAGTTAACTAGTCTATCAATCTTCATTTAACTGACTAAAACAAAGTGAAGTGAGGAGGAGATTAGGGAATCATGGGTAATTCCCTAGTCTGGTGATGATACCAAGGAAAATTCACATTAGTTGGTTATGATCCCAATGTTGCATGGTGATAATCCCAATGTAGCATCTAGACTCTACTCAACTGATCAAACTGAAGTGAAAACTAAAGAGAATATTCTCCGTAGAGGAATATTCTTATAATAATGACTAATAAACAAGGAAAAACCTTAGGAAAAATAAATCCTAGGTGTGTGTGAAGTAACTCCAACACTCTTTACCAGACTCATGGGATAGTCTGGTTGTGTCCATAGGTAGTAATACAATTTACTTGAAGTTTGATGAAGTGGTCTCATCCTTGTTGTCGGAGGAGATGAGACGGAAGAACATGGAAGGATAGAGAACATATGCATTATTTGCAAGAGGATGCTCCCAGGAAAGAAATAGATTTAAGTCCTTAGGTGTGAGATCTAAGTCTAAGGGTAGATATAAATCTCCCTGAAAGTTTGTAAAGGTATGATGGAGATGTGGAAAAGGGCACTACAAGAATCAATGTAGATCCAAAATTGAGAAAAAGAAGGAATCTGAAGAAGCTCCTTCTACAGAATAAAGGACCTCCAAGGAAAATAGAGGGGATGTGTACTTGGATTCTTCAATCACACATGCAGATCATGAGGCATGGTTGGTTGACTCAAGGGCATCTTTTCATATGACTCCCCACAGAGAGTGGTTCTGTGAATATGAAAGGTATGATGGAGGTAATGTTTTCCTAGGTGATGATTCAAAAACCAAAATAATAGGATGAGGAAAATTCAAGTTGAGGCTCATAGATGGAAGGATTAGAACACTACATGGTGTTCTACACATCTCGGGTTTGGCCAGAAATTTGATTTATGTAAGAAAAATGGACGATGTAGGGGTAAAAACAATATTTGAAAAGGAAACCTCCAAGATGGTTCAAGGAGAAATGATGTTGTTGAATGGATTTTGGTTTGGAACTTTGTATATGTTGCAAGGAAGCACTATTAGTGATGTGTGTAATATTTCCATTGCTCCTGATATTGGAGTTGAAGAAGAAAGAAATCCTACAGTCTCTGGAGAAAAGGTTACGATGTGGCATCAAAGACTAGGGAATATTGGAGAGAAGGGTCTTTGACTACTACACGGTAAAGGTATGGTTGAAGGTATGTCTAACTACTCTTTGGATTTTGATTTATGTGAACATTGTGTAAATGGGAAGCAAAATTGGGTAAGATTCCCTGCTGGTGCAACGAGGGTAGAAGGAATTTTACATCTAGTTCACAGTGATGTGTTTGGACCTGTGTCAGTTCCATCATTGGGAAAATCTATGTACTATGTCTCATTTATAGATGAATTCTAGAGGAATACTTGGATATATTTCCTCCTGAAGAAATATAAAGTCTTTGATAGGTTTAAATATTTTAAGGCTCTTGTTGAGAATCAAACAGAGAAAATAATTAAGGTGTTGAGGACAGATAATGGCGGAGAGTTATGTGGGAATGAATTTGAAAACTTATGTAAGAAGTGTTGTATAGAAAGGAAGAAGACTACTCCATATACACCTCAATAGAATGGAGTTGTAGAAATGATGAACAAGACATTGATGGAAAAAGAAAGGTGCATGCTCAGTGGTGCTAGGTTAGGGAAAGAATTTTGAGTAGAGGCAATGGGTACAACATGTTACCTGGTCAACATATCACCCTCATAAGAATTGGATGACAAGACTCCACAAGAGGTATGGATTGGTAAGAAACTTTCTCTCACTCATCTCAAGGTATCTTGTTGTGAGGACTATGTTCATTTTCTAAAGGAAAACAGGAGCAAGATAGATAAGAAGGAGGAAAAGTGTATCTTTATTGGGTATAAAGATGGTCTCAAAGGTTATAATCTTTGGAACCCAGAAACTAAGAAGGTTGTGTATATAGGAGATGTGGTATTTATAGAAATAAAGGATGTTGTTAAACATGAAGTCCTACCAAGTAAGGAAGAACCAGAGAAAATAGAGTTTGATTTAAAGCATGATGAATCAAACTCTACAGACGAACAAGAATCAGAAGAAGAAGATCCTCATACTCTAGTATTGAGGAGATCGGTTCGAGAAAGAATTCTACCAGAAAGGTATACTCCATCTGATTTATGTTCAAATTTTTCTTTGTCTATTACTTAAGATGATCCTAGAAATGTCAGGGAGGTATTGGATTCAGAGGATAGAAATATATGGAAAAAGGCCATGGATGAAGAAATGGCACCCTTGGATAAGAATGAGGCTTGGGATCTAGTGTTATTGTCGACTGGAAGAAATACCATTAGAAACAAATGGGTATTTAAAAAGAAGCTGAATCCAGAAGGCAAAGTGGAGAAATACAAATCTCGGTTAGTAGAAAAGGGTTATTCCCAGGTTGAGGGAATTGATTTTGGCGAGATTTTTTCTCTTGTTGCCAAGTTAAATTATCTAAGATTTATTTTATTTGTTGTTGTTGCATTTGATTTTGAAGTATAACAAATGGATGTGAAGACAACATTCCTACATGGGGATCTGGAAGAAGAAATCTACATGAAGCATCCAAAATGATATGTTGTGAAGGGAAAGAAGGAGTTGGTATGCAAGCTGAAAAAATCTATGTATGGTTTAAAATAATCACCAAGGATGTGTGATGCAGGAGCATCACTCCCAGGCTAGCCATGCACCAGCCAGCTAGCCCACTCAGTGCACACATTCAATGAGTAAGAGAGGCGTATCCCTCTCACATTCAAATTTTGAATTTGAATCAATCACATTTAATGTTTGTAAGGTTGTTAGAGCCAAAAGGTCGTGCCTATACGTAGGCTTTAGATGTAGCTAGCCTTTAATGGTTGTAAGGCTCGATCTAGCTCTGATTCTGGACTAGACAGCCCATTCTATGTAAAGTTAATGTAACTGAATAGAGTAGATAGCTTGGAGGGAAGATCTCGAAGAGCCCCCTCATGTAAAATATCTGGGATCTTATTTTAAATAAGGGGAGGTAGCAAGAGAATAGATAAGAGAGCAAATAGGAGGAGTCGAGACTCTATCAAAAGTATGAGCTCAGGAACACCTTGAAAAAGAGGCATTTGATATTAATACAAACCAGAGCAGTTTTTCCTGCATATTGTCTGTGTTGTGTGAATGTCTACGTGTGTTCTACTTATGTTGTGAATGTATGTTGCAGATGTGCATTTATAGGGACAGATAGGTTCTGCTATCTATAGAGTTATTTTTTTTCAGGTTGGGGTTCTTTGAAGCTTCATGCCAAGAGGGCGTGATAGAACACTGGGGGTTCTGATAGTCAATGCTTAGTGAGCACTTCCAATTATGTGGAATTTGGACAAGGATGTGCTTGGAGGGCACACCAACTGAAATCATTGACTCAGAGGAAGACCTCAAGGTTGTTGAATACCTTGGAGACGAGACTGTGCAGAGGAGGACACAGTAGAAGACAGGATCTTTGAGGAGTTCTATAGAGCTCTGCCAGGAGGGCATCGAGCACAGGGACAGAGTGTTGAAGAGGAACTCTGTTGTGAGTTTATAGAGAAACAGAATCACTGAGGATTCTGGACACTCTGCCAGGAGGGCATTGAGTAGGTGCTGAGAGCACAGGAGAGAACTCTTTGAGTCAAGAAACAAAGAAGAGTCCAGGAGAGGATCTTCACAGGGTTTTTGAACACCCTCCAGACTCAGCAAGAAGTTTCTTGAGCAAGAGAGTGCCAGGAGGGCATCAGATTCTCCATCTGAGGGAGAAGGAAAAAGGGTTAATCCCTTAGAGGTCGAAGCTACAGGAAAATCTCAAGAAGAGTAGTGATTTCATGCACAGATCCATAGCTGCAGAAGTAACAGAGGCCAAAGAACTCTTTGAAGAGTTTAGAATCCCAAAATATCAAGAGGGACAATGTCTTTGAGAACGTAGGCGAGACCCAATGGTGTAGAGCTCACAGAGGAAAAGCAAAGGTCGAAGCCTTTGGAATTTGGAAAATCTTTCAAAGTTTGGGAAGAAAGTGTGAACTCAACAAGGAGCACAACTGTCGTCAAATTAGGACGAAGGGAAGATCTGGACCGTTGAAATTTCACGTCCAGGTAGCAGCAAGAGGAGCACATGGGAGAAGAAGATCTGAGCTGTCAGATATCATGCATATAGACGATAGCCTTCGGATCTATCGAAAGAAGCACGAGTTTTAATCCTCATGCGCAAAGCAGAGAATCCGGAAAAATCTCGACAGGGTAGAAGCATCGGGATTTCGGATTTTAGAATTTTGGAAGTTTGGAGGTTCAGAGGATAGCAGACTAAGATATTAGAATTCATGGGTCCCGAAGTCCTGAAGATATCTGAGTTGTCCATCTAAGGAGGACACGTGTCACGAGATCCTTTCATACCGGGGATTCAGAAGACAAGAGGATCAGTGTTGTTGGGTTCATGGAGTCTCGAAGACCGAAAAGGATTGGGATCATCCAGGCGGAGAACACATGAGAGCGCTCCAGGCATCGGGGAAATCCCCAGAAAGGACTATTTTGGAATTTCAAGGATCGAGGGATCGAGAAGGCAGAGGTTCTCGATGTCAGGACTTGCAAAGTCTAGAAACCCAAAATTCCATTTTGGGAAAAGGTCGCGGTCATGCTGAGGCCATGTGTAGGTGAAAGCTTGCGCTAGTTGCATGCTTATGTAGGTGGAGTTTCACGAAGGACCTGTGGATCGAATATTCAGGTTCCAGTAGGGAATCAAAGGAGTCGCTTCATCTCAAGGAGGTTTTAGAGCGATCCTGCGCAGACCTCGACCCGAGGGTTTGGGGGTCTGTGTCAATGTGGTATAAAAAGTTTGATACTTGTATGCTGGGACTTGGCTTCACAAGAATCAAAGAGGATCACTATGTGTATTTTAAATTAATTGGTGATCATTTGATTTATTTGGTATTGTATGTGGATGACATGTTGTTGATAGGAAACAACACGATTATCCAGGATGTGAAAACTCAATTGTCCTCTAAATTTGACAATGAAGGATCTCAGTGCTTCAAATTTCATTTTGGGCATGAAATTAAAAGAGATCAGAAAAGGAGGAAACTCTGGTTAAATCAGAGAAAATATGTCGAGACAATATTGCATAGGTTTAATATGCAGGAATGTAAACCGATCAAGGTCCCTATTCATGTTGGTGTAAAGTTATCTACGGATCAGTGTCCCAATACACAAAAAGAGGAGGAGGACATGTCTTATGTTCCATATGCGAGTGCAGTTGGCAGTTTGATCTATGCAATGGTTTGTACTAGAACATACATTGCACATGTAGTGGGCATTTTGAGCAGGTATATGTCAAAACCAAGGAAGGAGCATTGGACAACATTAAATGGGTTTTCAGGTATTTGTGCAACACTACTAGCTATGGATTGTGCTACCAAGGAAGACCAGGGTTGAACAGAGTGTTGGACATACATGGCTTTGTGGATGCAGATTGGGCTGGAGATATGGATCGTAGGAGATCTACAAACGGGTATGTGTTTAACCTGTTTGGAGGAGAAATCAGTTGGATGAGCAAAAGATAGGATGTAGTGGCACTTTCAACTACAGAAGTTGAATACATGATAGACACTCATGAAAGCAAGGAAGCAATATGGTTACAAAGATTGTGTTTAGGTATTGGGTTGGTACAACAAGCTGTAAGGATATATTGTGACAGTTAGAGTGCAATTCTCCTAGCAAAGAACCCAACTTATCATTCAAAGACAAAGCATATTGTAATATCCCTAAGGCCAAATCCAATTGTAATTGTAAATGAAAATTTACTTAAGTTGGTGAGTTGTTTGATATCATTTTTGTATGCAACTTTCATGGCATAGTGCACACATGTACTGCACAGTGAAATGATGAAGTGTGCACATTCCAGGACACCACGCACAGCATCTTAAGTGCGTGCGATTGTGAGGCCAACGAGCCTTTGCGTATATGCTATGTTTTATAGGCTGGTGAGCTAGTTATTATAAGCTAGGATGCTTATGTTTTGATTAGGCCGGAGAGCCTAGATGTTAAAGGCTAGTGTGCTTGTTTTTGTACATGTATCATAATTAATATAAAATACATCGTTGCGTGCAGACCGACCACGATAAAAGAGATGTAGGACTAAACTCCACTGGTTAGGGAAAGGGAGGGGCCTAGAAGTTAAGTAAAAGGGATAAGCTAGGGAGCTTAAGCCAAAAAGGAATATTATATTAATATTTCTTAAATCATAAAGTATGGATAATTATTTTATCCTAAGTCCTGAAGTTGGGAACAAGTGGGCCAAAGTAGCTCCCAACATGACAAGTGTCAAGTTGGGGACATGCATACATATTGTTGGGACTTAGTTCATTTTCCCATCTCTTCCATCATTCAGTCATCCAATCAATCATCCATGAGAATGCACACACCCATTGACCTATACTTTGTATCTTCATGATTGTACATGAACCTGTATCCATAGTCATTTTTGTGTTGGTGTATCTTCTTATCTTGGGAGATGGACTAAAGAAGCGGGTTGTCAGGCTCGTGGGATATTGAAGAGGAAGGTTGTCAGGCCCGTGAGAAATTCTCTAGGTGAGATAATTGTTGGGGATTGATTCCTAAAGGTGTTGAATTGCAGCTACAGTGCTCTGAGACTTCTTGTTCGGCCTATTCCTGAAGCCCGGAAAGGAAGTGGGGAAGCAAAAGCACTGTTGATCAGAGAAGGGGCACACTTCCTGGGTGGGATAGGCATGTGGGGAATGAGGGACTGTAGGTTGTTAGTTTGAGTTGGCACCTGAGACAGAGTCTTTCCTATTGTCTATGAGCCTTTAGCCTCGTTAGGAATCCCTTTACCTGGGTAGAGTTTAGTCCCATCTCGGGGGTGACTCACTGTTGAGAGTGATGAATAGTGTGGTCTGAGGCTGGGAGGTTTTTGGAAGGTCTGCATGCAGTTGGTGATATTCTCACAAAGATAAGTGTCATTTGTGTGATGAAATTACATGTTGCATTGTTATTTACATGTTTATTTTTATGGGTATTTCATGTATATGTTGCATGTCTATGTTTACCGTTATTTCAATGTGAATCCATGCATTTACGAAATGTATTGGTATGTTTACATTTTACATGTAAATCTTCCGCAAGTGTTCTATGTGCATATGTTTTAATTGCATGCAGTTAGAAAAATTTATGTGGCATAGCTCAGTTGCATACTCGGTATGTTACAGTATGTTCCGCAGAGAGAGAATGTAAGAGTTCTTTGGTGTAACATGGCTTAGCATGGATGGTCGGGGATGTTATAAATTGGTATCAGAGATTTAGTTTTCAACACTGAGCCTGGATGGGCCGAACAAGTTGAGTTGAAGAAAAATTTCATAGAGGATTTATTTCGAAGTGGCCAAATTTCGAGTTGCAGAGCATCCAACTACAATACGTTACAGGAATTGGGAAAAAGCCCCAATTTCGGTTGGTAAATTCATGGGGAAATTGAGAAATTCGGACATGTGGTAAGATATTATTGATTTAATATATGTTCTAGCAAATTCAGACTTGGAATGGTCGAATTTTAAGTTACAGAGAAGCCATAACAGTTGGAGCGAGTTTTATAATTAAAATTCTCAATTTGTGAATTGATTTTGGGATAAATTCGTTCTAGAAATGTCAACCCACAATGATTTTCTATTGCATAAGTTGAACTGGTGTTATCAGGGTGAAATTGAGGAAATTTTATAGTTGCAAAATTTCTATGGAAGAAATGGGGAAAAATTTAAGTAAAAGCCCCAATTTCTACAACAGAATTCACGAGGAATTGATGTGCATAAAAATGAATGTGCATAGGTGGGCGCACTAAAATGCATAATGCACAGTGAAAATCTTGTGATAGGTAAAATTTGGCACTACGTGGCAAGATATTGGCGTGCTAGCGTGCGTGCTAAATTTTGGTGCCGCACGGAAAAATGTTAGTGTGCAGGTGTGCATGCTAAATTTTGGTGTCGCACGGAAAAATGTTAGTGTGCAGGTGTGCACGCTAAATATTGGTGCCACGCGGAAAAATGTTAGTGTGCAGGTGTGCGCGCTAAATTTTGGTGCCACGTGGAAAAATGTTAGTGTGCAGGTGTGCACGCTAAATTTTGGTTTCGTGCGGAAAAATGTTAGTGTGCAGGTGTGCACGCTAAATTTTGGTGCTGCAAGGAAAAATGTTAGTGTGCAAGTGTATGTGCTAAATTTTGGTGCCACGCGGAAACAATGTTGGTGTACAAGACCGCGCGATAAATTTAGCATTGCGATGTGTGCACACACATAATAATTACCTGTGTAGTGTGCACATAGTAAAATGCACACAGAATAATAGTGCGCGATACAAAAACTGCGTGCAACATGTAATAGTGCCAGAACAAAAACTGTGTGGTGGATTTTGGGGCGCGACACAAAAGTAGTGCGTGCAAGTTATTGGTGCGACAGAGAGGAGATACACAGTGGTTTTAAAGTGCGCAAAGCATGATTTACCTTGTGTTATTGATGCACATGGTAACTATGAGTGCACAGATTGAAATTTTTGCACATGAAGTCATTTGAAGGGTGAACAACAAAAAAAAATTAGTGATTTTTTTGCGACGTTTTATATCATTTGAACGTCATCTTTTTGCAGCGCGTTTTTGAGGGCCTTAAGAGCATTTTTAGCAACTCAAAAATCACATGACAAAGGTGTATTGCACTTACATTGTGTCTCTACAACTCAAATAAAAGAGCTCGGATAGAACTTTCTAATGGTGTAAACTGTTCGTCAAACAGAGCTTTTTTGAGAAAGTTACAGCCCAAACAGTGGAGGGTAAATTTTATGACCCAACTAACTTCAAAGGGCCATAACTTTCTACTCTGGAATCAGATTGAGGCGTAGGAGAAATCAATGGAAATATATTGAACCATAGAAGACATTCCTAGAGCTGAATTAAATTTTTGGGCATGTTAAAGGTGTTTAATATGGAAAATAAGGTACCTGTAATATTCCAGACCAAAAACACAAATTGACCTAGAACTTCATAAGGTTGTAACTAGCAGCCCAGAAACCAAAATGAGGTGAAAATTGGATAGAATGTCCATAATATGTTTATGAAGAAAACCAATGGAGCTCATATGAATATTCCAATGGAGTAGGTGCAAAAATACATAATTATAGTGCAGAGTTGCGCCAAGTTGAAAAATGAGCAGAAAAATTAATGGGAAAATTTCAAATAGCCATAACTTTTTGCTCCAGACTCAGAATTGAGCATGTGAGCAGGCGTTGGAAAGGTATTGAACCATGGAATATAAATATCCACCCATAGAATTGATAGGGGCATTAAAAATTTCAGTAAATCAAAATAAATATCTATGATATATATTATTGAACCAAAATGGTTCATATTTTCATGAAATTGTTGAAACAATTAGCCTAACAAAGTTTTGTTAGTTTCACATTTTGTAGAGTTAAAAACAAATAGATCAGATCAAGATCAGTACAGATTCCATATAAATGGAAGAGGCACAAGGGACTTATATCCAGGAAGATGAAATCAGAGGGATGGATGTCCATTTGGGCATGGAAAGAACAAACTCCAATAGACATGGAGATGAAAGGAATGAAAACATGAATATGGTAGAGACCATTAAAAATTTGTAGAAGGATGTACAAAGCCATAAAGTTGATAATGAAAGATTATGAGAGCCAAAGAGCAGTAGGATGAATTCAACATGAATTTATTGGAGAACTTAAACATAGTAGAAAATAAATTGGACAAGGAGAGTGGCTCAAGCAAGTCAGGAAGTCACAGGCCTTCTGATGAGAAAAGAAAAGAAAGAAGTGTTATCAGACATCACCATCACTCCCCAAGGAATTCCAATAAGAAAGCAGACAACAACTCAATTCCATCCCCTGTCAGGAAGTACAAGAGGTCTGGGGTGGATGAGCTATGAGGAGAAATGAACAAAATCAAACCTCCTACATTTGATGGTGAGCACAAGAAGGATGAATATGTAGAGACATGGTTTTTGGGAATGAGAAATTATTTTCAATTGCATAATTATTATTCTCATGTAGAAGGTAGAATTGCTATCTATCAACTCAAGGGAAAAGAATCCATGTGGTGGGATCATCTTGTGCAGGTGCAACACATTAAAGAGAAAAGTGTTACTTGGAGGGAATTCAAGAAGTATTTTGAGAAGAAATACTTGATTAATAGATACTGTGACAAGAAAATGAAAGAGTTATTTGAACTCAAGTTGGGGAATATGACAATTGATGAATATGAGAGAAGGTTTTTGGAACTACTGAAGTATAACTCTTTCATCAAGGATGAGACAGTTAAGATTCAAAGTTATTTGAGTGGATTGCCATCATTCATCAGTGAAAAGATACAATATGATGATCCCAAGACATTGGAGTAGACCATAAGGCGAGCTAAGTGCCCATATGATCAACAAAAAGAAAGGCCAACTTTCCAAAAATCTTGGGAAGACAAAAAGAAGTTCAATATGGATCAGAGGAAGAAGGGAGCTAAGACACCATTCTTCAGAAACAATCCAAAGGGACAAAAAACTCCTAGAGAGACAAGAATGATTGAAATAGGGGGTCAAAGACCAAGGCAACCACCTATTCAATGTTGGGGTTGTAAAGGAGATCACATGTTCAGAGATTGTCCTCACATAGGTGAAAAAGGGAGGATTGTTCACAATGTACAACAAGCTAAAACAATGGAGGACATGGGAAGAAATGTGTGAAGGATCTATGCAGCCCTGGACAACAAGCAAGCAGAGTATCAATCACATATGATTGAAGTGGAAGGTATGATTAACAACCAAACCATTTCTATTTTAATTGATTCAGGAGCTAGTCATAGTTATATAGATACTAAGATGGTGGAAAGTTTGCATTTTCCAAGAAGAAAGCATGGGGAATATTGGTTCGTGAAGTTGGCTACAGGAGCCAAAAGAAAGGTTAATGAGATGGTTAAGTCATGTCTTATGAACGTGAATGGACTGAACACTAGGGAAGATTTGAACATCTTTCTTTTAGGTTCTTATGATTGTCTAATTGGGATGGATTGGTTGGACCAACATCATTCTATCCTAGTGTTATTGGATAAATCCGTAAGTGCAGACACAAAGTGATCTCCCTAGATCCACCTGGATCTAGAACAAATCAAAACAGAATAATACTCTTTCCCTAGATTTTAACTATTGAATGTACTAGGAGGCAAGATCAAAGAACATACCTTAAGATCACTTCGTTTGGTCTTTGTTGATCCCACTTTGCTCCAGTTCTCTCGTACAGTCAATACCAAGACAATACAAACCAACAGAAGTGAAAAAAGCACAATCTATTCAACAGTCAATCTATGTATATGATCAAGGAATTATACAATAAAGTGGAATTAGCTTTATGGGAAAGAGACATATTACTGTATCATATTGATGGAAAGTAAAGATTACAACATGAGCCTTGATGTTGCAAACTTCCTTTCAATGGCCCTTAGCTCCGACACACACACTTGCTCACTTGTATGAAGAAGATCAACCACCTTTGATAAACTTGCTGGAGTTTCCTAGCTGTTTTAGCTTTAGTCCTTCACACAATCTTTCACCAATTCTCCAATGTCTCACTTAATCTTGTTTGCTTCTAACCTTTTCCATGAGAACTCCCTCAATATATAGAAGAGAATGAATTGGTTACTTGGATAAGAATGATCCCAAAATATCATGGAATCCAGTACTAGGATAACCATTCGAATGCCATCTCATCCTTCTAGACGATTCCCTTCTAGATGCTTCGAGAATTCATCTTTTTCCCTTCTTTAGAAAGAGTTCGCACCCTAGCAATACAACACAGTGCGAAATTCTTGCACCTTGGCTTAAAGAAGCCTGCGAGAATCATGCATTCTCGCAGGCAAATATACTAGCAACCTATGAACAGTCCTAAAAAATGTGATTTCTGGAAAGAGATGAAGGTAACTTTTCTCAGGAAAAAGTTCTTATGAAGAGCTTGAATACACCATCATCAATACATCATCATGATGACCAAAATCATGGGTAACATAATTCCCCCCAAAGTATGAGGTTGGAACCAGTGACAACCGATATACTTTGTAAGTTGCATGTGTGTGTCAAGAACCAAGAGCACATCTAATCGAAAACCTGCAAACAACCAAGCATCTGCAGAAAATCATGTATATCAATTCTGAGGTAGGAATTCCCATACTCAGATCATAGACTAATGACATTATAGACATAGGTCATGGCCACCAATCATACATTGTGGATCCATGCCGTCAAAATATAGCATAGCCACCGGAATACACTGTGGATCTATGCAAGAAATTTCAAATCAAGACGAAATAGCCACAAAATATACACAGTGGATCTATGTGTCGCAAATTATACATACTCCATCGCATACTGGATCACAAAGATAATATCCAGGGTCTTCAATCTCGTCACCCAAAAGTACGAATCTAACCATGTGATTACATGTGTTGAAGTCGAACATGATAGAAACCACTTGATTACCGGTCATTGATGAAACCGTTAACAAGTGCGAGGGAAATCACCATTGATGTCAATGACTCCCAAGGTACCAAAGTACAATCCATTGAGTGTGAATAAATGAGATGAAGTCGAACATCTGATGGAATCTTTCGATCAGGGATCAATGATGTAAACCCACTGTCGAAAGCGAGGAAACTTGCCATTGAGGCATGCAAGCTCCAAGGTACTAAATAATTTCTAAGTCTTGATTCCGGATAATGAGATGAAGTCGACGGAACAAAACTTGTCACAGGAGGGCCTTGATGTATCCCCCATCAATGACATGAAATGAGTAACAGATTTTGAAGGTGAAACAAAGTATGGTGTGAATTGGACTGGACACAAGGAAGGCTGACACAAAGAGAATGGATAACTGCATATGGCCGACTCAATATAGGTTTCAGATGGACTTCTCTTGAACATATGAATGACATGACCAATGATTTGGCAATATTGACTCAAAGACAACACAGAGAATGATCTTGTAACAAATCGAATGAGAGACAAATGGATTTCCCAAACCGAATTCAAATGATGAATAGGGGGTGTCATGTTCAAGAGCGACACTTACTGCCAATCAATACAAAAATGAAACATATCCCTTTCCCAAATTTTCCCCCACCATTTCTGGCGAGTACCTCTTTATTTTTACGCAATCTTGAGGAGGATAACATATGCTTGTTGATATAAGATCATCCTTCGGACGAGTCCCTCAGAGTATGTTTAACGAACCCTAAGAAGGAGTGGTTCGGTCCCATCATGGGTCTGTCAATGTTTGTTTAACGAGTCCATAGAGAGAAAACTCAAATGTTTTTCAAGATTATAGAGTTTGTGAAAACACTTATAAGAGAACTCTCTCAGTTCCTTTTTCGTAAAGTAGTCTGGACGAGACCGAAAAAGAGAGAAATTATCGCTCACCAGACGCGTACTTCAAATACTTTATCGAGTGTGAAAATAGCAAGGTCGTTCGGTGATCTTTTCATGTTTAGAGAGTCTGAAAAGAGCTTAAAGAGGAATCCAGGGGGGTTCCTTTTTCGTATAACCTTGTTGAGCCCAAAAAAGTGATAAAAGTATGCTCGATCGCGTTCTCATGTATTTACGAGCACAAGAACGAACAAAAATGATGCTCGATGTTTTATGTAAAAAACCATAAAAAATGATCAAAAACATACCATAATGAAGAAAAACATGTCCATATCCCTGTATTGAATCGTCAAAAATCATCACGCCTGCAATAATTTCACTCAACATAACATTAGTGATTAGGGATTAGTTTATAAATAAACATAAAAAACCCAAAATGATAAAGTAAAAGTAATAAAATGAGTAAATATTCATTTTTACTCTACCATTTTACATTTTCACTATTGAACTCCAAAAAACCCCTCTTTTACCTTCCGAGTTTGGTGTTGATTTGTGGGAGCTACGAGAGACCATTCCACGATCCGTTTGCGACATTAAGGTAAGCTCTTCGTCCTTGTCATTTTCATGGTTTCATTTTGTCATTTCATAGGTTAAAATTTCATTTTTAAGATGTTTTTCTAAGCCCTATATGCGCGCATTCATTCTCGCAGACAACCCATACGGGGCCTGCGAGAATGATGTGTTCTCGCAGGTGAGATTTAAGCCACCTGCGAGGTTCTCGCACTGTGCAAATGGAGCACCTGCGAGAACCGTAGAACCCAAAAAAATTTAAAATTTTTAGCCAAATGAAAAAAATCTAAGGCATGAAAAAGTTATTAATCCTCCTTTTATGTTCCTTGTGCATATAATTGGCCAAAATCATGGTGCTTGAGTGGCGTGAAAGAGAACATGAGGAGGATAATGCAATGGCCGAGAATCATCCTCCTACCTTAGCTGCATTGAGAGATTGCGGGCTCTTAAAATACTTCCGCATTCCTGGCATGAGGGCTCAGGTCAGACTTTTAGAGTACTTGATTCCTATATGGGACCCAGACCAACAGGTTTTTCATGTGGGAGCTCACACACTGTCCATCGATATAGAGGACATTTACTTTTTGACCGGATTGTCCCAGCGCGGATACTATGTCAGCCTGACCGATAGCAGAGGTGGCAGGCTAAAAATGAGTGAGTACTGCAATCAATACTGTGTACCTGAGGCTAAAAGGAAAAAAGGAAAAGTGGCTATCTGGGGGGTACAAGACTTGACCCTTCGCACTATCCTTTTCACAATAGCTCGGATGGCTGGGAGTTCTGCTCCTCATATGGCATTACAGAGCTACTTCCAGTACGCCATCGAGTGTACTGAGCCCCAAGTATTCAACTAGGTAGATGTTGTGCTTCGCAGTATCAAAAAACAATTAACCAAATGCAGGCGGGGTGACCTGAAGCAATTCAGGTATGGATCGTTACTGGTATCCTTCTTCCTTGAGAGGGTCCCCGTATTTTAGACTATGGGTTGAGTGGCACATACCGGGTCCCAAGGATCCAAGGATGTTGAGATGGTGTCAGCTCATGGCCCGGCACGTAGCAGGACCAATCGTCAAATACGATGATATTTTCTTCGACTGGCTTCAAACCCAGATGTTGATGGTCGATGACTACGCTTATGCTAGGCTGGATTTCCAAGGAGATCTGGATTTGGCATTTCCTGAGGACGCTCAGTGGGGAGACCTTGGTAAGAAGGACACATTTTCTCTTTTTAAATGTTTTTGAATTTTTATCATATTCAAATGTTTTTGTTTTATATGTTTATCCAAAGACTAATACAAAAATGTTTGTTGATAACATAAATGTTGGACCGTATAGACCTCCTGGCACTTCTCCTATCCATAGGTGAAGAGAGGTAGCAGCAGCACCACCACAGTATGCTGAGGATTATCAGGTGGTGTGTTAAGGTCCTAAACCGCACATAGGTAGATCAATGTATTCGGATGTAATAAATGTCAATATTAATAAGACCTTTCAATAAAATAGAATAAGGCAGATGTAAGAAGACCTAATAGAAGCTTCCGCTTCTAGAAGGATCTTCCTCTAGATGCTTCTTTT
>ML793079.1:578531-599292 GCA_009831015.1 Picea engelmannii
TGATTCAAAGTGCTATTTCTGTTGCTATTTCGTGAATCATTTCTGTGTATTGTGAAGATTATGCTGGATATTTTACTGTTATTCTGTTATTTCTAGCATTTCGTTTCTGTTCTGCATATTTTATATATCTGGTATCTTGCATGGTGGAACAGAATTTAGAGGGTCTGACAACAGACATTCTAGATATGACTCTGGAAGAGGTTCCACGACGTGATCAGTGTCACACTGTAGGGGTATCAACAGCTATGAGTCAACTGCTCCATAGAGTTGCTAGAGCAGTTGTGTGTTACCATGAATGTCATCCATGATGTCACTTTGTAGAAGCTATAAGATTCCATTTTTGACATTTTGGTCTTCAGAAAAACTTTTGTAAAAAACTCTTTTATCGTTATATAGACAGACAGATTCTACTGATTTACTTTATATTGTGTGAATTTTGTTCTGCTTGACTTATAAATGATTCAAATGTCTGTCCAATACATAATTAGCCAATGCATCTGTTAATGTATTTAGACATCTAGGAATATGTTGATATTCAATGTGATCAAAATAACGTTCCAAGAGGCGAATTCGTAGATACATCCGTAATAAAGTAGGACTTCGAATGGAGTAGACATTATGTAACTGTAGTACCACGAGCTATGAGTCAAATCGCACAACCAAATGATGAATTTCGAGCAAGATAACATCAACCAATAGTTCAATAACGGTGCTATACTCTGCAATTTTGTTGGTTGCATGGCCGAGGCACACACCTCGTAAAGATACAAGTTCGTTTGTTGGGGTATAGATTTCCCACGCAGTGGAAGCGAGGTTCTGAGTACTACGGCTAGCACCATCAACGAAGCCAATATAGGGTAGAGAAGACTCCGACATCTGGAAATCAAACACAACGTCACATAAGGGCAGATACCAAATAACGACAAAAGAAAACTATAGTAACACACACAAAGTATGATACATTAGAATACAAGTACTTGTGCACAGATGATTTATGCATAGTACTTCTTCAAGTACAACCCATTCCTGGGTTCACTCAAAGGGATATCATCATAATCTACCAGCCCATAAGCTCCTTTTTCCAAAACATGACGAACAATATAAGGACCTCGCCACATTGGTTCGAATTTCCTAGCTCCTAACACATCTCGATCCTGTTCGTAGAGAAGAACAAGATCACCTTCAGAGAAAACACGAGGCTTGACATGCTTGTCATATTGCGCCTTGACACGTTTCTTTTAGGCTTCTATTACTAGAGTGGCGTCACGTCGATTTTCATCTAATCGCATTAGATACATTAGATGTTCTTCTTCAGCAGAAGTATTGGGTAAGAGTTAGACAACTAGCTTCAGAGAGGGTATCTCGCATTCTATAGGAAGAATGGCTTCCACACCATAGACTAATCGAAAAGGCGTAAACCTAGTAGCGGATTTGACAGATGTCCGGTACGCCCACAATGTCGAAAACAACATTGTGTGCCAACTTGATTTATGAATTCCTATCATCCGTCGAAGCATAGTTATTAGAACGTTGTTGATCACTTCGACTTGACCATTGGCTTGTGGATAATAGGGTGTTGAGTTATCATGACGAAGACCCAACTTCTTCGTAAGTTCAGACATCATAAAATTCCTAAAGTGACTACCGTGATCAGTGACGATAGCTTGGGGAACACCAAAACAAGCTATGACATGGTTAAAAAGAAACAACAATGCGGTCTTTCTAGTATTATCGAATGTCAGCATTGCCTCGGCCCATTTTGTAAAGTAATCAACAGCTACAATGATGTAACCATGCCCCCCGACCGAGTGAGGGTGACATGTCATGAAATCGATGCCCCATTTTGCAAAAGGACCAACTAAGACCACAGGATGAAGAGGATCAGGATGTGACCAAATTTTCTGATTGTAGGTCTGGCAGGCATGGCATTTATGAATGGAAGTAATACAGTCGTTGAACAAGGAAGGCCAAAAATACCCTGTGCGTAAGATCTTCTGGGCAGTAGCATACCGAGATGTATGACCACCACATGCTCTAGAATGGCAGTCATTCAGAACTTTCTTGGCTTTGTCAAACGTCATACAACGGTGAAAAACAGAGTCAATTCCTCGATGGTAAAGAGTATCTCCGAGGATAATGTATTGACGAGCTTGATAGCGTATACGACATTGTTCAGTACTAGACAAAGCAAGTCGGAAAGTATGGGTTTGGAGATATATAATGATATCCCCATACCAAAGATCGTCAGTGCTAATAAGGAAAAGAGATTCATCGGGTAATGAATCTACAGCTACATTTTCCGTGGCAGAGTGAGGAAAATCGCATATCAACTTAGCAAAAACTAAGGATTTCTTAGACGTGGTGTGATCGAATTCCAAGTCAAACTCCTGGAGTATGAAAATCCATTTGGAGTATTTGTCCCCTAGCAATTGATGTGTCAAAATGTGTTGCATAGGGTTGCAATGAGAAATCACTGTAGTTTTCTGTGAGAGGATATAATGCCGGAAGCGTTGAACAACTTGAACGGAAGCCAAGGCCAATTTTTCAACATGTTGATACTTGATTTCAGTTGATGTGAGACTTCAACTCAAGTAGTAAATAATATGTTCATCGTGCACATCATCCTCTTGGACGAGAACCATGCCAATGGTATACTCCGAGGCAGCAAGATAAAGAAAATAATCACGACTATAATCAGGAGGAAAGAGAAGCGGAGCTCGCGTGAGGGACAATTTCAAAGCTTCAAAAGAATTATTGGCTATGGCATCCCAAACGAACTCTGTATCTTTATTAAACAATCGCGTAAAACCACGAGTAATCTCAGCGTAATTAGGAATGAAACGACGAAGAAAGTTTGCTTTCCCCTACAAACTTTGCAACTGGCGGAGGGTAGAAGGAGGAGGGAGATTAAGAATCACCTCAACCTTAATAGGATACACCCGGATCCCTTGACGTGAAATGATAAAACCTAGAAGACGACTGGATTCTACGCAAAAAATGCATTTATGAGGATTTAAACGTATGTGATAGAACCGACAACGATCGAAAATGGCACAGAGGTGAGTAGGGTGATCGACTCTGCACATAGAATGAGCTGGTAAATCGTCCAAATAGGGTTGAACAATATGCTTTATATCATGAAAAGCATAAGACATAGCACGTTGAAACGTCGCGCCAACGTTCTTAAGACCGAAGGGAAGTTTTCTATAGGCAAAAGTACCCCAAGGACAAATAAAAGTAGTCTTATGTTGGTCCTCAGGAGCGATGTTAATTTGATTATAGCCGGAGAAACCATCCATGAGAGAGAAGATTTCACTTCCGGCACAGTCATCGACAATCTGCTCGACGAAAGGGGTTGGAAAGTTGTCTTTTGGACAGGCTTTGTTAATATCCCTATAATCAACACATACACAAATACTGCCACCTTTCTTATCAATCGGTACAGGGTTAGAAACCCATTCTGTAAGAGCCATCGGATAAATAAAGCCGACTTTTAGAAGTTTTTCAACCTCAAGCTTGATAGTCGCCGCTTTACGTGGGTGGACTGGATGAATGCGTTGCCGGATGGGTTTAGCACCAGGGTATGTCTTTATCTCATGTACAAAAATAGCAGGGTCAATACCTAGCATCTCTTCATATCTCCAGGCGAATATGTCATGAAACTCTTTGAACAGGGATGCATAGGTGACTATTTCGTCCTGGGAACACGAAGCTCCAATATGAACATTTTCGACGATTCTAGGTTTAACGGATATGTCAATGGGAATCGTGGGAGAGATATTACTAAGGTTCCCTTCGGCAAACACATCATGTGTAGATCCGGGAATGATCAATATGACAACAACGGTCGACGGAGTCGAAATCCGTTGGTAGTTCTCAAGAGTGTGTTGTTCCAGAAAGAGTATGGAACGATGATGCCCATCGTCCCAAGGGGTGTCCTCCATGACGGACATGATCATCTCGTCAGTGGGAAAGATAACATGAAAAGGATCAGGAGACAACTCATCAAGAGAGGGAGTATAAGGTGTTTTCGATTGAATGGCTTGATATGCTAATTCAACCGGACTTAACGACATTACGTCGCCAAAACGAATATGATCTCCAGGGTCAGGGACAATCCAAGGGTCATGTGACACAGGAAGTTAGTGAGGTATAGTGGAGATCATATTTATAGAAGCAACTGACGGGCGTGGAACATCTGGAGGTGGAATGGGAAAATTACCCATTAACGAGGAGTCCTTTAAAAGGCCTACACCAACATTCTCATAACCTGGCGGGGTTTTAGCAATAAACGGCACATTGCCAGTACGAGTATCGGAATTGAAGAAAGCAAGTTGGTCAACGGTAACAACCTTTCCTTGATGAGGGAAACTTACTACATAGAAAAGTGTTGACACAACGACACGCATGGAATCGATCCAGTTACGGCCAAGGAGAAGATTATAATCTAGGGGAGCGTCAAAGACTTCCACTTCAACTTGGACCGTCTTACCTTCTAATGTAATTGGCAACGAAGGAAGAACAACGTAAGGCTTAAAACCAGAGCCATTGAAGGCTTTAAGAGTGTTTTTTGACTCATTTAAGGGAGGAGAGCCAATGGATTTCCAACAAGCAAAATACGTTACACACGTTGAGGCTCCCTCATCGATAACAGTTCGGCAAATATTCTTGTCAAAGACAACAACCTGTATCTAGAACACGAGTTGAGGGGGAAACCTGGGAATATGATCATCCAAGTCAAATACTATCAAATTCGTATATGTTGGGTCAATTCCACCTATAGCTTTCAACAGTGCCTTCCGTTGTGTAGGACAAGACTGAAGGACTTCAAGGGATGACATCGCTGAAGGTGCCTGGGCCAGATCTTCCACAATACTGTAGTTCTGGGTCGCACGAGCATGAGGATTGAAAGCCGATTTCCTAACGACACCTTCTGGGGGTGGTCGTAGAACTGTATCAAGGCTTGGTCGTTCGAGATGAAGAGGACCGTTGGTAGGTGGAGTCGGTGGAGAGGGTTGTACTAATGCAGGAGGTAAATCGTCAACCTTCTCCTTAGATGGAGAATAATCTTTGGCTCTAGTTGTGATTGCAACGTTGTTCTTCTTAGAATCACCAGTACACATCAAAACATATGATGTCGTAGACGTAGATGGTTGGTCATGGATGACCAACTGAGCCTGTTGTTGAGACGGGAAGGGTTGGGACAAGACTGTCGGTGTAGATGGTTTGGGTGTTCCTTGAAGGAACTTAGTGACCTCGACACATCGTGGACAATCCTTCGTATAGTGATCATCACCATAGATAAGGCAAGGGTATCATGGTTTGCGCTTATCCCGCTCTTCAACAGGAGGGGTTTTAGTTTTCTCAGTTTGATTATTATTCTTTCCCTCCTTATTCTTGCCTCTCCCCTTTTTAGATTTATTTTTACCGGTTGGGGTAGATTGAACGACGTTCACCTCAGAAGTTTTACCGGTGGGAGTGGCAGGAGATGGAGCATTTGGAACATTAGAAGAAGTATATTTAGGGGTTGTACTTGAAACAAAATGTGAGTGGGCATGGGCAGTACCAATCACACCGTCAGCTGCATGTGCGGCAGTTGGAGTAGTTGAAGTGTTGGAAGTACCAGGATGAGGTAACTCAGGTAATAAATCATAAAGTGTTCCCGTTTGTGAATAAACGAGATCAATATATTGAGCACGACTTATAGCCTGCTCTTCCGTGACAATGCCACCCATGGCAATGTCCTTACCAATTTCGTTCACAAAGGATTTTGTAAACCATTCTACCAGTAACTGATCAGGAAGTTCAAGTTTAATGAGACGTCGTCTCCTTCGCCACTCATGGATATGATCCGATATATGAGTGCCTTTAGTCTGTTTGAAGGAAGTCAAAATCTCAGTCCCAGTATCATAACGGATCGGTAACTGGTAATGTGTAAGAAAATCCATAGATAGGGTGTTGAAATCAGAGAAGAAACCTCGTGGCAATTCAATATACCACTTCGCAGCAGAACCAATAAGGGTTCGTTGAAAAAGACGTAAACGAATAGAGTCATCCATCAATGAGTTGGATGAACACCATAGGTGAAAAGTCATAACGTGATTGTTTGGGTCCTCTCCCACTTTGCCGTCGAATTTAGGGATGTCCGATGGAAGCTTGGATGGAATAGAAGGCCATTGGGGAGAGTGACGAATAGGATCATTTAGAATCCTAGACAAATTTGGAAAATCCAAAGTAGCAAGAAAAGGTAACTGTCGATTCACCCGCGGGTACTGGTGACTTTGGGGTGGAAGCCCTGTGGGAAAACCAGTAGGACCGTATGTAGTCTGCCCATAGTGGGAAGACCTAGGATGATTCGGTGGTGGTTGGAGAGGATAGTAGCTCGGAGGATTATAACCTTGAGCGGGGACATGAGTTTGAGCATTCGTACCCCAAATAGGATTTGGTATACCTGGATATGGTTGACCTATAGTAGGGACAGGCTGCTGCCCCCCAGTCGTTTGAGGAAGATTTTGTAACATCTGATTCCAATACTGGGCCAAAGCAAGAGGTATATTTTGTCCAAAAGGTGGGGTCGGTACCCCTATCGTAGGTGGAGTTCCAATCGGAAGTTGTGTCCCAATCGAAGGTTGAGTAGTAACTGGAACGTGTCCGGTAAGAGGAGGTTGAGACGTACCACCTTGTCCACCAACGGGAATCTGGAAGTTTGGGGTAATGGACGGTATAGTGCCACTAGGATTACGATTGCCAGAAGGAAATTGAGGGAGTGTCAGAATAAAACTGGGAATAGGGTGCCCAGAAGGACCACCAGGAGTACCAGATGGGGTTTTGCAGAGGTGTTGGAACAAAAGAATTCAACAAAGCATTCAACGCATGGTATCCGGGGGGTAGTGTCGGAGTAACATTGGGCATGCACTGGGTGTTGATAGGAGGAAGACCAGCTGTAGTGAACCCAGTCGAGACACTCGTAGTGTTCGCGAGATGGGCTATCTCAGCAGGGAGAGTAAAGTGATAAGTGGTATTCACCGGTACAGTCTCTGTCTCAGAAAACACTGGAAGGTTGATTTCAGAGACCACAGGTGAACTAGGACTAAAAAGGGTCCTGCAGAAATCACCTGCAGACCAAAAAGGATCTTGGCCTTCTACACCAGGAAAGGTCCCAATAGGTGATCCAGAAGAGGTAAAAACTACGTCTCCAGAATAATTTAATCGCACAAAATATCGTTCACCACGGCGAATTCGATAGTCCTCTCTAGTATTAGTAATTCAAAAAGGTTCTAGAGATTTAGTTGATTCCACTTGGGGTGTGGTAACAACTTTGGCTTCACCGTGCTGAGGAGAATCCTCAGGTGTAGCTGTAGGCGAGGGTTGTGAACCGTCCAGATGCTCTGGAGATAAAACCTGCATTCTACGTGAGAGACATGGGGGAGCTATTGTAAACAAGTGATAAGCTCCGCAAAGAAACTTCTATGGTCAACTTTGAGAAACAAACAACACGTGCTAGTAAACAAAATCTAGGAAGCAATCACCAGGCAAACAAGACCTTCTAATTTCGAAGCCACTAGTTGGTGATGAAATCCAATGTCGCAACAATGAGACGAGAAGGGGCAGGGCTAGGGTGGAAAATTTACGCTGACGTCCTGCTTAACGGACTTACACCCTGGTGCAAGCTCCCACACATAATCGTGGGTATACCCTCCAAGGAGCCCGAGTGAGTTTGGTCAACGTCAATTCCAGGTACTGTGAAGACTTTCCCCTCCACAGTCACCTTGGGTAAGAACCTAGAGAGATAGGCCACTAAGGTCACCACAAACAACAGTAAAGCCTGGGGGAACATTCGACAGTCCGATCCACACGCAAGGGTAGGGTATCTAGCCCGAAATCAACTCAAAAGGCTTCCACTCATCATTGTGGGTATACCTCCGAGTGACCCTCATAATACGTGAAATCTCTACACTGATGTCAACAAAGAAGGGTGAGTAACTTTGCCAACATCAATGCGACCTAGTGCTTGACCCTTGTGTGAGAAGGGCTTCCCAGGACAATATGTTGCAAATGGAATTTAACACTCCCTAATGCAAGATGCTATTGTGTGGTTTGAGCTTTTGGAGAGTGTATCTCTCTTCCTACTCCAAAGCACTAGCCTAGCTAAATCTTGGTGTAAAAGAGCCCTAGAAAAGAGTTACTAGATAAATTTTATGATTACGCAGTGTTTTTAAGAGCTGTTGTTTACTCAAAGGTAACGGAAGTGAAACGTATGTTGTATGACTCTGACCCAATAATGAAAGGATGAGAATGAAATGTATCAATTTTCGTTCAATGAATCCTATGTATGGGAGAGAGAGAAAGTTTTCTAGATCAACCTTGAACGATAATGCAAAATTTCCTTTCAAATGCCAACACAAACAATCATTTATCAAATGAAAATTCTCTATTGTGTCTATTTCAAATACTTCAACAATCTCAATAATTTGATTTTCAAAGTTTTCTAAAACGAAAAGAATTTTTGAAAGAAAAACCTTTTGTTGTTCACTTTTCAAAAAGGACTCAGACTATGACAACAAGAGTACAGAAAATCAAATCAACAAACAAGCGAATAACCCAATCCACTCTTTCAATGAAAGCAAAAATAAAGAGCAAACCAATGTAGTCTTTTCAAATGCAAAAGAAAAATGATCTTTTCAAACCATAATCAAATGAGAAAACAAATCAAACTTAACCTTCAACCAATCATTGGTTCTTGACTAATCAAACACACTCAGAAACTGAAGTCCAAGAGAATGGTTTTGTCACAAAGAGTCAAGAAATGAAAGTCAAGCCACAAATGACCAGAAAAGCCTTGAAACCCTAAGACTGTTCAAGCATGCAAACAAAAGCAAGAAATATATCAATCATTGGTCCAGGAAACTCATAAGAAGCAATCCAACTGATCTAGGCAATTAGAAATACCAAAATTCAAATTCAAAATTTTGAAAAATTGTGTTCGCAGGCAAGCAATATTACACAGTGTGAGAATCACTGATTCTCGCAAGTGACCTTTGAGCAAGGTGTGAGAACCTCGCACTGAAACCTATAAGCAGGGTGCGAACCTGACCAATTCTCGCAGGCTGCAATGAAGTGCAGTGCGATAACTCTCGAACATAACAAAAATTTTGAAAATTGAAGCAAAATTGACAAAGGCTTCTGGACCCAGAAAGTCTATCAGGATAACCTGAAGACTCAGAGACTGATAGGACAGGAGAAAAATGAAACTAGAGAAAATGGCCACAGAAAAACACAAAAGGCTACAAAGAAAAAGGGATTATCCCCAGTGGAGTCGTGAAAAAGGGATATGGACATGTTTTTCTTCATTATGGTATGTTTTTTATCGTTTTTTATGGTTTTTACATAAAACATCGAGCGTCGTTTTTGTCCGTTCTTGCGCTCGTAAATACATGAGAACACGGTCGAGCATACTTTTATCACTTTTTTAGGCTCAACAAGGTTATATGAAAAAGGAACCCCCCTGGAGTCCTCTTTAAGCTCTTTTCAGACTCTCTAAACATGAAAAGATCGCCGAGCGACCTTGCTATTTTCATGCTCGATAAAGTATTTGAAGTACGCGTTTGGTGAGCGATAATTTCTCTCTTTTTCGGTCTCGTCCAGACTACTTTACGAAAAATGAACTGAGAGAGTTCTCTTTTAAGTGTTTTTCCAAACTCTATAATCTTGAAAAACCTTCGAGTTTTCTATCTATGGACTCGTTAAACAAACATTGACAGACCCGTGATGGGACCGAACCACTCCTTCTTAGGGTTCGTTAAACATACTCTGAGGGACTCGTCCGAAGGATGAGATTATATCAACAAGCATATGTTATCCTCCTCAAGATTGCGTAAAAATAAAGAGGTACTCGCCAGAAATGGTGGGGGAAAATTTGGGAAAGGGATATGTTTCATTTTTGTATTGATTGGAAGTAAGTGTCGCTCTTGAACATGACACCCCCTATTCATCATTTGAAGTCGGTTTGAGAAAACCATTTGTCTCTCATTTGATTTGTTACAAGGTCATTCTCTGTGTCGTCTTTGAGTCAATGCTGCCAAATCATTGGTCATGTCATTCATATGTTCAAGAGAAGTCCATCTGAAACCTATATTGAGTCGGCCATCTGTAGTTATCCATTCTCTCTGTGTCGTCCTTCCCTGTGTCCAGTCCAATTCACACCATACTTTGTTTCACCTTCAAAATCTGTTACTCATTTCATGTCATTGATGGGGGATACATCAAGGCCCTCCTATGACGAGTTTTGTTCCGTCAACTTCAGCACATTATCCGGAATCAAGACTTAGAAATTATTTAGTACCTTGGAGCTTGCATGCCTCAATGGCAAGTTTCCTCGCTTTCAACAGTGGGTTTACATCATTGATCCCTGATCGAAAGATTCCATCGGATGTTCGACTTCATCTCATTTATTCACACTCGATGGATTTTACTTTGGTACCTTGGGAGTCATTGACATCAATGGTGATTTCCCTTGCACTTGTTAATGGTTTCATCAATGACCGGTAATCAAGTGGTTTCTACCATGTTCGACTTCAACACATGTAATCACATGGTTAGATTCGTACTTTTGGGCGATGAGATTGAAGACCCTCGATATTATCTTTGTGATCCAGGTTGTGATGGAGTATGTATAATTTACGACACATAGATCCACTGTGTATGTTTTGTGGCTATGTCGTCTTGATTTGAAATTTCTCGCATAGATCCACAGTGTATTCCGGTGGCTATGCTATATTTTGACGGCATGGCTCCACAGTGTATGATTGGTGGCCATGACCTATGTCTATAATGTCATTAGTCTATGATCTGAGTATGGGAATGCCTACGTTAGAATTGATATACATGATTTTCTGTAGATGCTTGGTTGTTTGCAGGTTTCCGATTAGATGTGCTCCTGGTTCTTGACACACACATGCAGCTTACAAAGTATATCGGCTGTCACTGGTTCCAACCTCATACTTTGGGGGGCATTCTGTTACCCATGATTTTTGTCATCATGATGATGTATTGATGATGGTGTATTTAGGCTCTTCATAAGAACTTTTTCCTGAGAAAAGTTACCTTCATCTCTTTCTAGAAATCACATTTTTGAGGACTGTTCGCAGGTTGCTAGTATATTTGCCTGCGAGAATGCATGATTCTTGCAGGCTGCTTTAAGCCAGGGTGCGAGAAGTTCACACTTTGTTGTATTGCTAGGGTGCGAACTCTTTCTAAAGAATATTACTTTGATGTTGCAAACTTCCTTTCAATGGCCCTTAGCTCCGACACACACACTTTCTCACTTGTATGAAGAAGATCAACCACCTTTGATAAACTTGCTAGAGTTTCCTAACTGCTGTAGCTTCAGTCCTTCACACAATCTTTCACCAATTCTCCAATGTCTCACTTAACCTTGTTTTCTTCTATCCTTTTCCATGAGAACTCCCTCAATATATAGGAGAGAATGAATTGGTTACTTGGATAAGAATGATCCCAAAATATCAGGGAATCCAGTACTAGGATAACTATTCGAATGCCATCTCATCCTTCTAGAATATTCCCTTCTAGATGCTTCGAGAATTCATCTTTTTCCCTTCTTTAGAAAGAGTTCGCACCCTAGAAATACAACACAGTGTGAACTTCTCGCACCCTGGCTTAAAGAAGCCTGTGAGAATCATGCATTCTCACAGGAAAATATACTAGCAACCTGTGAACAGTCCTCAAAAATGTGATTTCTGGAAAGAGATGAAGGTAACTTTTCTCAGGAAAAAGTTTTTATGAAGAGCCTGAATACACCATCATCAATACATCATCATGATGACCAAAATCATGGGTAACACCTAGACTGTCATAACAAGGAATTTACTTGATTGGATGAGGAAGGGACCCTAAGAAAATTGAAGGGAATTCCCAGGGAACTAACCATCAGAGAGATTTCAGCATTGCAGCTGAAGAAATGTTACAGGAAAGGGTGTCAAATATTTGCAGCTCATATGGAGGAGACACATAAAGATAAGGTGCCAAATTTAGAATATCATGCATTCCTGGAAGATTTTGAAGATGTGTTCAAGGAGGTACCAGGACTACCCCCAAAGAGAGACATTGATTTCTCTATAAATCTAATGCCTGGGGCAGCTCCAGTTTCACATACTCCTTACAGAATTAGTATACCGGAGTTGAAGGAGTTGCAAATGCAACTTGAAGAGCTTCTGAAGAAGGGGTATATACACCCAAGTGTGTCACCTTGGGGTGCCCCAGTCTTGTTTGTAAAGAAAAAGTATGGGACATTAAGATTGTGCATTGATTTAAGATAGTTGAATAAAGTGACTGTAAAAATAAATATCCTTTGCCAAGGATTGATGATCTTTTTGATAAATTGAAAGATGAAAAGATCTTTTCAAAGATAGATCTTAGGTCAGGATAACATCATGTAAGGATTAAAGAGGAAGATATCAATAAGACTGCCTTCAGGACAAGGTATGGTCATTATGAGTTCACAATGGTGCCATTTGGGTTGTCAAATGCACCATTTGTTTTCATGTGCTTAATGAATGGTATTTTCCGAGAATATTTAGACAAGTTTGTCATTGTCTATTTGGATGACATTCTTATATATTCCAAATTAGAGGAAGAGAATGAACATCATTTGAGGATGATGTTGCAAGTATTAAGGGAGCATCAGTTGTATGCCAAATTGAGCAAGTGCTCATTCTATCAGAAACAAATTCATTATTTGGGGCATATCATTTCAAAGGATGGGATAGCAGTGGATCCTGAGAAGATGGAAGCCATTAGAGAATGGTTTTCACCAAAGAATGTGACAGAGGTTATATCATTCATGGGCCTTGCAGGCTACTACCGAATATTTATTGAAGGATTTTCAAAGATTACACACCCAATCACTTCCTTGCAAAGAAAGGGTGTGAAGTTTCAGTGGACATTGGATTGTGAAAAGCGTTTCCAACACTTGAAACAGTTATTGACAAGTGATCCAATAATAGGGATTGCAGACCCAATTGAATACTTCATTGTATGCACATGTGCATGTAAAGAGGGACTTGGTGGAGTCCTTAGTCAAAATGGGTTTGTTATATGTTATGAATCAAGGAAGTTGAAGGAGCATGAAAGACACTATGCCACTCATGATTTGGATTTGGCAGCCATAGTGCATGCCTTGAGGAAATGGAGACACTACCTCATGGGAAAAATGTTTGAGCTAAAAACATACCATAATGGTCTAAAATATTTATTTCATCAGCCAACTCTAAATGCTAGGCAAAGCAGATGGTTATAATTTCTATGTGAATATGACTTTGATATAAAACATATCAAGGGGAAAGACAATAAAGTGGTTGATGCACTCAGCAGAAGAGTGCATGAATTGCATGCTACAACCATTAGCATGTACCAATCAGATTTGAAGGACATAATTATAGAGGTTGCCAAATCAGATTTGCAATACAAGGAATTAGTGGCAAAATTATAGCAAGGTATTTTGTAGCAGAAAATTGAGGAATACAAGCTAGATAATGATGGAATTCTCATGTACAAGGGAAAAATTTATGTACCAAATTTCCAGGAGTTGAAAAATCTTATATTAAGAGAAATGCATAATGTGCCTTATGCTGGGCACCCAGGATATCAGAAAACTATTGCAACTGTCAAGAGCCAATATTATTGGCTAGGCATGAAGAAAGAGGTTGTTGATTTTATTGCCAGATGTTTGGAATGTCAAAAGGTAAAGGCTGAGCATAGACACCCATCTGGTTTTCTACAGCCATTACCCATTCCTGAGTGGAAATGGGAAGTTGTAGCAATGGATTTCATCACTAAACTTCCCAGAACAAACAAGCAACATGATTCTATCATGGTAGTGGTGGATAAGCTTAGTAAAGATGCACATTTTATTCCAGTTAATCTCACTCACAAGGCAGCGGGCATTGCTCATGTTTATATGAAAGAAATTGCTAGATTACATGGCATACCAAGACAATTGTGTCTAACAGAGATCCAAAATTTACCTCAAAATTTTGGAAGGGATTATTTAATGGATTTGGAACAAAGTTGAATTTTAGTACAACTTATCATCCAGAATCAGATGGACAAACAGAGAGGTTAGATCAAGTGATTGAGGATATGTTAAGGATGTATGTGATGGATAAACCATCAAAATGGGAAGACTATCTACACTTGGTAGAGTTTGCTTATAACAATGGGTACCAATCATCTCTAAAGATGAGCTCATTTGAGGCACTTTATGGAAGAAAGTAAAACACACCAATAATTTGGGATAACCTAGCAGACAAAGCAGTGGTTGGCTCAGATTTGCTTAGGGAAATGGAGGAGCAAATGATAAAAATAAAGAAAAATTTAAAGGCTTCCTAGGACAGGAAGAAAATCTATGCTGATAAGGGTAGAACTCTCAGGGAATTTAAAGTGGTTGATCATGTATTCTTGAAAGTGAAAGCCAACAGAAGTTCCCTGAAGTTGGGAAATTGTTCAAAGTTGGCAGCTCGCTATTGTGGGCCATTTGAAATCCTAGAGAGGATTGGTCTAGTAGCTTATATGATTGCATTGCCTGTATCTATGTCTGTTCATAATGTATTCCATGTATCATTGCTCAAGAAATATATACCTGATGCTAATCATGTTATTGATTGGAATTTGATTCAGGTGGAGCAAGAAGGCGCTTTTCAAGTGCATCAGGTGCGCATTCTGGACCGAAAAATCAAAACATTTCAGAACTGAGCCATAGGGCCTATAAAGATCCAATGGACCTGGTATGGTCTTGAGGAAGTTACTTGGGAGAATGAGGATGAAATGTGGGCAAAATACCCACATCTTTTTGAGGATTTTTGAAATTTTGTTGTACATGGGTACATGATGCACTGAGGACAGTGCATAAATAAGGGGAGGGGATTGTAATATCCCTAAGGCCGAACCCAATTGTAATTGTAAATGCAAATGTACTTAAGATGGTGAGTTGTTTGATATCATTTTTGTATGCACCTTTCATGGCATAGTGTGCGCATGTACTGCGCAGTGAAATAATGAAGTGTGCACATTCTAAGACATCGAGTGCAGCATCTTAATTGTGCGTGATTGTGAGGCTAGCGAGCCTTTCTGTATATGTAATTTTTTATAGGCTGGTGAGCCAGTTATTATAAGCTAGGATGCTTATGTTTTGATTAGGCCGGAAAGCCTAGATGTTAAAGGCTAGTGTGCCTATTTTTGTACATGTATCATAATTAATATAAAATACATCGTTGCACACAGACTGACAATGATAAAATATATGGGGGACTAAAATCCATTTGTTATGGAAATGGAGGGGACTAAAAGTTAAGTAAAAGGGCTAAGCTAGGGAGCTTAAGCCAAAAATGAATATTATATTAATATTTCTTAAATCATAAAGTATGGATAATTATTTTATCCTAAGTCCTAAAGTTGGGAACAAGTGGGCCAAAGTAGCTCCCAACATGACAAGTGTCAAGTTGGGGACATGCATACATATTGTTGGGACTTAGTTCATTTTCCCATCTCTTTCATCATTCAGTCATCCAGTCAATAATCCATGAGAATGCACACACCCATTGAGCTATCCTTTGTATCTTCATGATTGTACTTGAACCTGTATCCATAGCCATTTTTGTGTTGGTGTATCTGGTTAGCTTGGGAGCTGGACTGAAGAAGTGGGTTGTCAGGCCCGTGGGGTATTGAAGAGGCGGGTTGTCAGGCCCGTGAGAAATTATCTAGGTGAGAGAATTGTTGGGGATTGATTCCTGAAGGTGATGAACTGTAGCTACAGTGCTCTGAGACTTCTTGTCCGTCTTATTGCTGAAGCCCGGAAAGGAAGTGAGGAAGCCGAAGGAATGTTGAGTAGAGAAGGGGCACACTTCTTGGGTGGGACAAGCATGTGGGGAATGAGGGACTCTAGGTTGTTATTTTGAGTTGGCATCTGATACAGAGTCTTTCCTGTTGTCTATGAGCCTTTATCCTTGTTAGGAATCCCTTTACCCGAGTGGAGTTTAGTCCCAACTCAGGGGTGACTCACTATTGAGAGTGACAAATAGTGTGGTCTAAGGCTGGGAGGTTCGTGGGAGTTCTGCACGTAGTTGGTGATATTATCACAAAGATAAGTGTCATTTGTGTGATGAAATTACATGTTGCATTGTTATTTACGTGTTTATTTTTATGGGTGTTTCCTGTATATGTTGCATGTCTATGTTTACCGTTATTTTAGTGTGAATCCATGCATTTATGAAATGTATTTGTCCATTTACATTTTACATGTAAATCTTCTGCAAGTGTTCTGTGTGCATATGTTTTAATTGCATGTAGTTATAAAATTTTATGTGGCATAGTTTAGTTGTATACTGGGTATGTTACAGTATGTTCCAGAGAGAGAGAATGTAAGAGTTCTCTGGAATAACGTGGCTCGGCATGGATGGTCGGGGACATTACACATATTGATATTCAATATCACTTTTTGAGAGACATGGTTGAAGAAAATAAAGTGTTGTTGATGAAGGTGGACACTTTCAAGAATGTTGCAAATTCATTAACAAAATTTGTGAGCACTAAGAATTTCTCTTGGTGTAGAGGATACATGGGCATTCTTACCCTGGATTGTTGACTATGTAACCCTATAACCCCATGTATGAAAAGAAAATAATAAGTGGGAGAATTTTGGGTATGTGTTATATTCTTTGCACAACGAATTTTGTTTTTGCCTCGGGAAACATGTCGCCTTGATTTTCATGTCCATTGTTGGGTGGTTTTTCGGCACATGGTTTTTGCCGATGGTTTTCTATTTTCGGTTAAGGAATTAGGGTTGTTGACTAATCTAGGTCATTTGGTTAGGTTTTTGGATGCCATTGGATCCTATATGTATATTTTATTGTAAACAATGTATCGCTATGAATGAATATAGTATATGTTGGTTTTCCCGGTTTTGGGTTTCCAAGGGAAAAATCTCTGTGTAATGTGTGTATTTTCCATTGTATCTTTTCTATTCTTTTATTGAAAATCTATTTGCAGTAAAATATTGTACAAGGTTAAAATATACAAAAATTACTCAAAAAGTGACACCATGTGTACTTGCAGAATTGTGCTCACTAGAGGTTCGAACATCTAGCCCTTATGTTCTAGTGGATCTCCAAAAAATAATTGACAATCATTCCAATATATTTGAAGAGATTCCTAAGGATATTCATCCTACTCGAAATTATGACCATGTTATTCAATTGCAATTAGGAAGTGTACCACCTAACATTCATCCTTAAAGACACCCATATGCACAAAAGAGTGAGATTGAGCATATGATTTAGGAAATGTTAGAGGCCGACATCATTTAACTTGGAAAAAGTTCTTGTTCTTCACCAGTAGTGATACTTACAAAAAATGATTTTTCATGGCATATGTGTCAATATTATAGAAAACTCAACAAAATGACCATTAAATATAAGTTTCCTATCCTCGTTATTGACGAATTATTAGATGAATTGGAAGGAACATTTTTTTTACTAAGTTGGATCTCTTCTCTAGATGTCATCAAATCAAAACAAGGAAATAAGACATTCCCAAAATATTCTTTAGAACACATGAAGTTCATTATGAGTTTTTGGTGATGCCATTTGGCCTTACTAATGCACCTTCAACATTTCAAAGATCGATGAATTTTGTTTTCAAACAGTTACTCATAAAATTTGTGTTAATAGTTTTTGATAATATACTAATCTAAAACAAATTGTGGGAAGAACATTTACAACATGTTGACATGGTATTAAAAATATTGCAAGAGAAACAATTATATGCAAAGTCTTCCAAATCTTCCTTTGGGGTTCAAGAAGTGGAATATCTGGGTTATATTGTATCTCATGAAGGTGCCAAAGTAAACCCTAAAAAAATTAAAACTATGATGGAATGGCCAATTCTGAAAACCTTGAAGAATCTTAGAGGATTCTTAGTATTGACAGGATATTACCACAAGTTTGTTAATAATTATTCTTAGAATAACAACACCTCTAATGATGTTATTTAAAAATAAGGCATTTTTTTGGACTTAATAAGAAACCAAATATTTTGAAAATCTTAAGGAGGCTATGTGTACGACTCCTATCCTATCCATGAATAACTCCACAAAAAACTTTATTATGAAAAGTGATGCCTCGAGACATGACATTGGTGTAGTTTTAATGCAAGAAGGAAGGCCCCTTACCTTTGAAAGTATCCATATTAAAGGAAAGAAATTACTCAAACTCATTTATGAAATGGAAATGTTGGCCATATTACATGCAATTAAGAAATGGTCCCCTTACCTAATACAGAGACACTTCAAGGTAAAAACAAATCATGATAGTTTGAAGTACTTCTTGGGACAATGATTATCTTCAAAAGAGCGACAAAAATGGTTTATAAAGATTATAGGTTAAGACTCTAGAATTATCTATAAAAAAGGAAGACAAAATATGGTGGCAGATACACTTTCAAGGAAAGAAGAAGACACATAAGGTTAATTATCTTCTATTTCTATTCCACAATCTAATTGGGTGGAAGAAGCAAGCATATAATGGAAACAATATAATTTAACAAATACAAGATGACCCAAGTGCATTAGATAAATTTGTGCAGAATAATGATTTACTATGGTATCAATATCACTTATATTTATGTAATAATTCCCAAATCAAACAAAATCTCTGTTTGGAATTTCACACTTCTCGTATAGGAGGACATTCAGGGTTCTTGAAAACTTGCCATAGGATCAAGAAGGACTTTTCCTGGGAAGGTCTTAAAATTGATGTTCAAAAGTTTGTGGCTAAATGTGTTATTTTCCAATAGAACAAGGGAGATATGATCAAGACCCCATGTATCCTACAACCATTAGCTATACCAAGTCAACGTTGGGAAGAGGTTTCAATGGATTTCATTACAGTTCTACCTAACTCCGAAGGAAAGAATGTCATCATCGTAGTAGTGGATCGACTCAGAAAGTATGCCCATTTTTTCTCTCTTTCTCATCCTTTTAAAGCAAGTATAGTAGCAATAAAATTCATGGAAACAATTTAGAAGCTACAAGGAATCCTTAATATTATTCTAAGTGACAGAGATCTAATTTTCACTATAAATTTTTGGACTGAATTAATTTCTTGTTTAGGTACTCGATTGGTTTGTAGATCCTCTTACCATCCTCAATTCGATGGGAAAACTAAGATTGTGAATAAACGTCTAGAATTATATCTTCGTTGCTTTGCATCTAATAAACAAACACAATGGATCAAGAGGTTTCCCTTGACATAATGGTGGTACAACACATCCTTCCATGCTTCATAAAAAATGTCCTAATTTATGGCACTTTATGGATATCATCCTTCATCCATCACATCACCCTTGAAAGGGGAAGTGAAGATTCATGCAGTGTAGGAACACATAGAGCACCAACAAGAGGTTCTCAAACTATTAAAGGATAACTTGGTTACATCACAAAATATGATGAAACAACTAGCAAATCAACATCGTGGCAAAAGGAAATTTGAAGTGGGGAATTGGGTATATCTAATGCTACAACCATACAAACAGATGTCCCTTGAGAAACAAAATAAGAATAATAAATTGGCACCGAAGTATTATGGTCCCTTTAAGGTATTGCAAAGGATTGGAAGTATGGATTAGAAATTGGAATTACCTCCATCTTCACATGTACATCGAGTCTTCCATGTTTCTTACTTAAATAAAGTAATTAGTGAAAAGGCCCCAGTTCAAATTATTTTACTAGAGATCAATGGAGAAGGGAAAAACATACCAGAATCAGAAACAAAACTTGAAACAAGGGTTAAGAAACTATGAAATTGAGAAATTATTGAGTGTCTCATCAAGTGGAGGAACCTACCAATAGAAGAAGTGACCTGGGAAGATGAGTTATTCATGCAGAAACATCTGCGACTAATCAAGTGTTGAGGGAAACACTTGTTTGATAGGTAGGGGCATGTTAATCCCATAGAAAAAGCCCCATATTAAGCATAAAGGCCCATCTAAAGCCCTATATATTGAGTTGTTGTATTTCTATTGTTATATTAGTATTGTCAACTAGACCTTTTAATTGTAATTGTATCCTTGGTATCTTATATATATACCAAGGAGACCTAGTTTTAGGATCATCTTGTCTTGTATTTTTCATTGCATATATCATAAGTCGAGGTTCGTGTTAAGAACAAAATATCAATATAACATAGAAAAACCTCAGAAAAAGTACTCAAGGCCTTGAAAAAGAGATAATTTCATATAATAATCCTCTTCGAGGGTGTTGGTCACTATAATTGCTTAATTAATTTTAAACAACCAAGTGAAACATAAATTATCAACCTAGGGAAGTCTTTTATTTCAAAGATAACCACGCACAATATATGCTCAATTCCAAAAGCAGCTTAGTGTTGCAGTAAAGAAATTATACTAATTACTCTTGCTGAAGCTCTGAATTAAATCACAGGAAAGTAACCCCCCTATTGCAATTCCTTAAAGATCAATCTAAGAATCCTGGATTACATTAAAATAACACTTGCAATGGGAAAGAACATTTATTCTGCAATCAGAGAACAGGACCCTTACTCTCAAACAGAGACTTCAACATTAACACTCTTTTCGTGAAAACAATAATGCAGAAAACAATTAACTCTATCTAACAGAAAACAAAGCCACCTAGTTCTTTTCTTTCTAAGCAGGAGCCTTGGGCCTGACTTCT
>ML793080.1:111593-123130 GCA_009831015.1 Picea engelmannii
GGAGGGTGGCTTCGGCCTATGGTTGGGTGACAATAGAGATATTGTCAATGGTAAAACGAGCACATCCATTATATTCTAACAACCCACTCCCACACACTTGGATGATTTCTCCTTCCAAGTGGTGCACCCCTCTTCACCAAGTGTGCGCCCTCCTCATCTCCCAACCTCTCACCCTTTGCTATATAATGAAGCATCCTCCCATTGCTTGAGTTAGTTCAAGATGGGTTAGAATTGCTTTTATGTTGTAAACTGTACTATCATTTCCTGTATTGGAATAAAGAAAGGCTTTGGAGCCAGCTTGGTGTGGATCTCATGTGTGGATGCTTATTGTCTTGTACCAATCTATGAGGTGAAATTGTTTTGATGCATTTCTTTCAAGTGGTTAAATGGTAGCTTTGATCTATTAAACTTGTTTCATTCTTAGATCAATTATCTTTCTTTTAACAAGATTTACTAAGCTTGTTTGCATTTTAAATCTTGTTGATACTCATATGTAATCAAAGAATTCATGCTTTCTTGCTTGATTAACATGCTTTCTGGATTTCATATGTAAAGGATACTACTATTTGATATTGTGTTTGTAAGTGTGTTGAAGCTTGTAGCATCTCATACTTGAAGGGAGGTGGAGCTTGTTTGCATCCTCTTCATCTTCAAGATTCAAAAAGACGAACAATAGACCCTCTTTCATGCCGAGAAGACTCCATATTGCCCAAGCTTTCCAAGGGTTTTAAAGCATTTCTTCTCATCTCCTCAAACAAAATCAAAATATTTTCCGAGTTACTTTAATTTCTGGCAAAGTAAAAGCGTCTTATCAAAAGAATTATCATAAGTTTCTCTTTTTTTTTTGCATAGTAAAGCAAGTAGATTGGATCACTCTTTAATCTAACTTGCAATCTACTTCTAGCTTAAATTTTGTTGGAAATTTTTGAAGGCTAAAGGTAGTTTTGATTTATAAAGGATTCAAAGTCATATCTTGGTATCTTTGTGATATTACTTACTGTTTTGGGACAGCAAGCAATATCAGAAAGAAAGTCCCCTTTCTTCCTTGTTTACTTAACTCTTTTTCTCATTTTTAGTGTAGTTTTAATTAGCCAATTTTCTATAGTTTTATGTACATTGACTAACATTTTTTTTCCAGGGTCTTCCAATAGCTTTTTGGGCATCTTTGCCCCAATTAACTTGTTGTTTTTGCAGGTTTGACGAAAAGACAAAGAGGAATGCTGCCCAAATTTTGAAGTTTTCAAGCCTCAAGAACCCCTTGAAGTACCCCATACTTGTATAAAATTTCTCAGAAAGATTGTAAACCTTTTCGATCCATTTAGATAAGGATTCCAAGTCTCTAAAATAGACCATTGTAACTGAGTTAATAAAATAAGTGAGCCAAGGGAGGCCTCACTTTTGTTTTCCCCCTAAGCGGGTTGGTGTTGTGATTTTGGACATCTTTCCATTTAGCTTGTTTTCTTTGCTTAAAGTTCCAAATTATTTCACGTATAAAGGATAAACTAAAAGTAGTATCTCAATTCATCACACCTCACATAACGTTAAAGCAATCTAAATTAGATTTCCTTTTGCAAAGTAGAACACTAATTGCTAGATTAGTTTTATTTTCTACAATTTCAATTTGGCAAATAAACCATCCCCTCAGCTCCTTGAAAGAGGCTTGGTCAGTGTGGATTAGTAATTAGTCTTACATTTCAATTTCAATACTTTACTTGTTTAAAATAAACAAATTCCCCTCAGCTCTCAGTGCGGTTCCTGACCCTTCCATTTGCGAGCTAGTCTCGATCTACTGGAAGTAAGTTTCATACACGATGTACTAGTCAGTGGTTGATAGATTAATTAAGACAATCTCTAAAGTAGTTAGCTTAATGCGTGGGAAAACGCCTTAAAGTGACCTACGAAGTAAGGCGGGCCCTCTTGGGACCTGGCTTCCCACCCGTTTTGGACATCCAACACTTTGAGTGAGTTCACTGGTGAGACCATTGAGTTTCGGTAAACTCTCCGCAAGTTTCCAAACAAAAAGCTAACCTCCAAGGAGGCCCAAACCATTTCATTAACTCAACATCAATTTATACTAATAAAACACACAAACTACATTGCCCACGATTCACTTTAAGGCACTTGTCTCATTTTACACTCAGCAAAGCCACAGGCTTCACTTTACATTATTGGTTATCTATTTGAAGCTATTTTAATATTACTTGCATCTAATAATTGTATCTCAGTATCCATCCTTTTATGCAAGTATATGCTTGATGTTATATCGTGGATGAATAATTGGTTTATGTGTATTTCAATTTATGATTGATTATTGAAAAGTAATAAACTCCTAGATTTATATTTTTGTACTTAGCTTAGATCAAACCTTAGTATTTTTGTTAGGGACTACCCCCCTTGGCTTTGCTAGGAGTTGGCCTAGACGGAGGAGTTGAGGATTAGGTGACAGCACCTTAACTCTCACTTGCCCCCATGGACACACCGAGTGGATTGAAGATTTCTTCCACGTCTCCTAGGTGTGTATAAGGCTGCAACAGGCCCTATTGTGCCAATAGACACATCATTTTGATGTGCTAGGTCTTGTATAAATAAGAGTAGATCCCCATTGTGGATCTCACTCACACACACTTCATTATAAAATTCTCTCAAGCTAAGTGTACGGCTGAAGTGCGCACTTCTCTTATTAGCCGCAAGTTTCAAGGTCAAAGAGCACCCTCTTGTGTGCTCTAGGGTTTATGGTGTGGGCGATCTTCTCTTGACTCTATAGCAAAGGATTGTTGGGTGTTTCCCTTGATTGAGAAGGGTTTTCCCAGGATAAACTCTTGTGTTCTTGTGCATGGTTATTCTTCTTGTGATCTTGGTTACTGCAGCTATTGTATATGGTATTGTTGCATTGTTTATGGTTCAAGTACATGCTAAATGAAAAAAACTACATGTGCATGAGCTAAGCATTAAAATTCAACAAGACAGATAGTGCTTTGCAGAAAGCACATAAAGCTAGCACATGATTGTTCAGATTAAGTTGCAGCTGAGCAAGTGTACCAGGTTGGTACAATGTGATATGAAAATTTGGTTTTGAGGTACAGGACAGGAAGACTCATGTATGCAAGTTGAAGCAAGCTCCAAGAGCTTGGTATGGCAGGATTGATAATTTTCTGACGAGCTTGGGCTTTACCAAGAGTAAAGTTGGTTCTAATCTTTACTTCAAGGTTATGAATGATCAGCTAGTTGTATTGCTACTATATGTGGATAACTTATTCTTGAAAGGAGAAGAAAAGCTCATCACAAATTGCAAAAGGAAGCTCGGTACAGAATTTGAGATGAAAGACCTAGGCCCGATGCTTTATTTTTTAGGTCTTGAAGTTTGGCAGAGCCCAGAGAAGATCTTCCTTAACTAAGAGAAGTATGTGTTAGAAATAAAGGGATATTCTCGTTTTTCCATAGACAATATAGTAATATTGTCACCCAACCATAGGCATAAAGGCCACCCCCGAGCACCTTAACCTTGACAGACAGAATAATTTTGGTAGCAGACCAATAGCCAACCAAGGCTAGCACACCTTTCTCCAAGGGTAGCGCACCAATCAAGAATAACCAAAAACCAAGCAGGAAGTCCAAACCATAACCAAGAGAAAGTCCAAACCATAACCAATATGTCAGTTGCAGTAGCTGCAGTTACACTCCCTCTCCAAACTTGCGCACCACTAGTCCTTATGCAGTTGTGAGAGTGAGAGTGACAAATGAGCTCTAGCACCCTCTATTTATACTGCTCTATCACACTTGACTGGGCCGACTTCTCTTTTTGGAGGCTAATAACTCAATATTAAATATTCTCTTGAGTCGACTTGTCCTCTAGTGTTATTATCCAACGTTTTAGGGTTTCTCTTGCTTCCCGGAATATTCTAGTCTTGTCAAAGGTTACACTTGGAAGTTAATACCTCCCGCAACTATTGTAATATCAACACTCCCTCCTAGCTAGGGAGGTATTAAAGGTAATGGTCTTGAGCACAAACAAACCATTAAACCAGTAGCACCATCATATCCACACAGGCTATCTCATGGTCACGTAGATCAACTCACGAGCAACATCATCACTATCAGTATCATCTGATAGCATCAACTGCATCATCTCTCAAAGCCATACTCCATCTGAGTAATCGGGCATCATGTTAAATAAGTCACTCACTCCACAGAGTGATACAAGAACTATTCTTCTAATCTAGACACATGTCCTAGAAGAATAATTGTCCCAACAAATGCTGTAAGCTACACCATGGGCTACAAGGACTATTCTTCTAATCCGGACATACGTCCTAGAAGAATGACTGTCTTGGACCATTTTCCCTCCGACCACTACTGTGAACTCAAGGAAAATGTTTGTCCTGTACCAATCTCTCCACTCTGGTCACTACTGTGAACTCAAGGAGACGGGCCATTCTTCTAATCCAGACATATATCTTAGAAGAATAGTTGTCCATGGTACATCAACAATCTGTCAACCTGGACCATTCTCCACAGGGAGAATGTCTGCCCACCAGTACTCAGTCATGCCTGGACCATTCTCCACCTAGAGAATGTTTGTCCATCAGGATACTAACTATCCATCTAGCTGGAAATCATCTCAAACACTAGTGATAGTCTCCATGGCAATTAGAACAATCTCATCCAATAGAACACAACTATGTCTATGCATAGTAGTACACAACTACTATCCAGTGGTACACAACGACACCTGGTAGCACACGGCTATTAACCAATGACACAAAGTCACTACCATTGGATCACATCCACCATAGTAGCATACAGCTATGGTCCAGAGACATACAGTCTCCACAACAATTATATCATCTGACATCAACCTGCATAAAGAATATCATGATACAAACTGAGTCATTTGGGCCGTTCTTCCACTCACATCTGTGAGATCTGGAAGGGCATCTGCCCTCAGAAAGTAAAACATCAACCATGGCTATCTGGACTATTCTTCCCAAGCATAGAAGAATAATTGTCCCTGATTTTTTAGCCTGGACCATTCCTTCGGCACTAATTATGGTGCAACCTAGAGAGAATGAGTCTGCCCTAGGGAATGCATGTCCCTGATTACTGAACCTGGAACATTCACCTAACTGGCCCATTCCTCTGGCACTAATCACGATGCAACCTGGAGAGAATGAGTCTTCCCTAGAGAATGATTGTCCGGACCATTTCCTATGGAAATGACTGTCCTGCATCAACCTCGAAAACGGACCATTCTTCGAAACTGCTCACAACTGTGAACTTCGAAAGAATGACTGCCCGGCAAGGTGGACCATTCTACTTGACCACTACTCAAAGTGACTTCCAATAAGAATGATTGTCCTAGACCATTCCCCCACACTGGCCACAAGAGGAATTGTTGTCTATGGAACATCAACAATCTATCGGACCATTTTCATTATGAAAATGATTGTTTAATTTGGACCATTTTCCGAACTGGAAAATGCTTGTCCATCAGAAATCTTGGGCCACTTTCCGAACTGGAAGGTGACTGCCCAACCTGGACCATTTTCCAAACAGGAAAATGACTGCCCATAAATCAATAACATATCAGTGCTCCCTCCCAACCTGGGAGTAATCTCTTCCTTTTTCAATAAGGAAGTTGTCTCCACGAGCCCCATCTTATCCCTCAAGTACGCAATCTTTTCATCTTGGACAGAGGCTTTACCAAAATATTTGCTATCTGCTCATCTGTGGAGATATACTGGAGAACCACTTCTCCCCTCTGGACTTTATCACGAAGAATATAATGCTTGATCTCAATCTGCTTCGACCTGTCATGGAACATCGGGTTTTCTGAAAGCTTCACATAGCTTTGATCATCACAAAATATCACGATCGAATTCAACACCTGATCAGAAAGTCCAGAAACCAACTTACAGAGCCACATTGCTTCCGTACAAGCATCACAGACTGTAATATACTCAGCTTCTGCAGTGTCGAGTGCAACAAACTTATGTTTCTTGCTAGCCCATAACATCGTGGAAAAGCTCAAATTGAAACATATCCAAGTAGCACTTCTTATGTCATCTGCACTCCCTGCCCAATCTGAATTGATAAATCCATGCAGTTCTATATCATAACTCAAACGTCCCACAAGGCAAATATCTGGCTGAGTATTCTCCAAATACATTAACGAGCCAATCAATTGTCGATACAAAGACAGGTCTACTGGATCGGAGTCTCTCAACTTCTGCAGATCTGTCATCATGGGAGTTTTCCATGGATTTGCAATCCATCATCCCGGACTTCTGAAGAACCATTCAATATATTTCCTCTGTCATATGAAGTTTTCACCACGCTTTTGTTGTACATGAGAAGCTCTGCACCAAGTTTTCTTGAATCCATACAAGGTCTTCTTCCATCTGCATACAAGGGTCTCTTTCAGGTATACCTCAAAACCTTGAGGTTGCTCTGCATACGCTTCTTCTTCAATTAGTCTGTTGAGAAGAACAGTCTTTACATTCATCTGATGTAAACTCCAACCCATGGATATTACAGGAGATACAATAGCTTAGGTAGAGGTATATCTGGTTACTAGAACAAGTTGTCATCGTAGTCTTCTCCCTCCTACTGGGAGAACCCTCTAGCCCTGAGTCTCGCCTTGTATATATCAATGCTTAATATCTCACATACATTGTTCTTCATCGCAACTTCCTTCCATTCCTTCTTCTTGACTGCTTCTAGTGGGTTCAAACTGGTTCAATTGGTTGTTCTGACTTTTCTTTCTTTCTTGGAATCCTCATGTTCTTCCTCATGTTTATCTTCAATTTTGGAGTCCATGGAATCTTCTACAGATTACATGCCCTTCTTTCCTGAAGGCTCCAACCTTCCACCATAGGAACATAAATGTAGATGGACAACCAAGGATATTCAAGGCTTATTTTTGAAGAAGACTTCTTCTAGAGTCAAACTGAACACATGCTGCTTATCATGGCTACTACTTCCAATGAAGAACATGGATGGATACTTCAAAGTCTTTACGGATTCTTCTTCAATAAGCATCTATATCAATAGTATTCATATGAAGTTGGTCCAATATTTCAAAGACTGCTTTCACAATTTGTGATAAAGTAACTATCACCTTTGATATACACAAATTTGAAGCTTAACAATTTAATCAAACCTAGAACCTGAAGCCTTAACTGCTATGGAGGGTGCACTTGTTCTTCTGAATGCGATGAATCCAAGATTACAGCTTGGACAAGATCTCTAGTACTTTCCCTACAAACACACTCATGTTTTGCTAGATGATATAACTTAGATAGCATATACAAGTGCATACCTTTGAAACCTTGTAGCATCGTCCAGCTTGTCTTCCAATCTAAAACTAGATACCATCTTGACAAGAAGAGATTAGAAACTCAATCAGAAGATTCAATGATTAGAACAAGCTAGAAACTCAAAAATTTCAACTTTGACCACAAAATCAATTTGACCAGAAGTCAACCTTTGACTTTGACCTTGACCAAAGATTCAAACCTAGCTTTTTTGCTGGCTGAGAGGACCAAGAGGTGCACTAGGCTAGGGCGCACTAGGATGTCAAGGAATTAGGTCAAATGCTTCACCAGAAGTGCCCGAAAACAAGGGTTAGGTTTTATTGCAGCTGCATAATCAGAAAACCTAGGTGCAGCTGTAACTAGTGCCATAACGAGCTTAACAAATAACTTCCCAATCTATCTTCCAATGGTTAGACTGTCTTAAGATAGAGTGGGCCAATTACCTGTTAGAAATAAAGGGATGTGCTCGTTTTTCCATAGACAATATAGTAATATTGTCACCCAACCATAGGCACAAAGGCCACCCCCGAGCACCTTAACCTTGACAGACAAAATAATTTTGGTAGCAAACCCATAGCCAACCAAGGCTAGCACACCTTTCTCCAAGGGTAGTGCACCAAGAAAGAATAACCAGAAACCAAGCAGAAAGTCCAAACCATAACCAAGATGCCAGCTGTAGCAGCTGCAGCTGCACTCCCTCTCCAAACTTGCGCACCACTAGTCCTTATGCAGTTGTGAGAGTGAGAGTGACAAATGAGCTCTAGCACCCTCTATTTATACTTCTTTATCTCACTTGATTAGATGGACTTCTCTTTCTGGAGGCTAATAACTCAATATTAAATATTCTCTTGGGCCGACTTGTCTCCTAGGGTTATTATCCAACGTTTTAGGGTTTATTTTGCTTCCCGGAATGTTCTAGTCTTGTCAAAGGTTACATGTGGAGGTTAATACCTCCCGCAACTACCATAATATCAACAGTATGAAGTTGAAATACTAAAGAAGTTTGACACGTTGGAATGTAAATCCATAGCCACACCCATGGAGACGAATTTGAAGCTCCTGGTTGATACTTCGTCAAAGTTAGTTAATGCTACTTTATACAAAGAGATTATTGGTTCGTTGATATATTTGACAAATACCAAGCCAGATATATGCTTTGTTGTGAACACCTTGAGTCAGTATCTGGTGGAGCACAGACGTGTTCACCTTGTAGCTGCAAAGCATGTGATGAGATACCTTAAGGGTACGTTGGATTATGGTCTTTGTTATACTGGAGATCATGACTTCAGATTGTATGGCTATACTAATTTAGATTGGGCTGGAAATGCTTCAGACAGAAAAAGTGTTGGAAAAGTGGGTGTGCTCGTTTAACCATAGACAATATAGCAATATTGTCACCCAACCATAGGCACGAATGCCACCCCCGAGCACCTTGACCTTGACAGAGAGAAGAATTCTGGTAGCAATTCAATAGCCAACCAAGGCTAATGCACCAAGCATACCAAGACTGATCAGAAAGTCCAACCCAGAATGACCGAAATTATAGATTGCAGTAACTACAGCTACAGTTGCTCCCCAGACTTGCGCACTACTGGATTTCTGCAAATGCAACTTGTGTGTATCAAATGAGCTCTGGCACCTTATATTTATACTGTTCTTTCCAGGCTGTTTGGGCCGACTTCTCTTTCTAGAGACTAAAGAATTAATATAAAATATTCTCTTTAGCCGACTTTACTTCTAGGGTTATGTCCAAGTCTTTTAGGGTTCTTTCTTGCTTCCTGGAATATTCTAATCTCATTAAAGGTCACAAGTGGAGGTTAATACCTCTCGCAACTACCATAATATCAACACTCCCTCCTAGCTAGGGAGGTATAAAAGGAAATGGTCTTGAGCACAAACAGAACAGTCAACCGGTGGCATCATCATAGCCACACAGGCTATCTCATGATCAAGTCACGAGCACCATCAACATTATCCAACTGGATAATCTCCATGACAATCAATACAATGTCATCTGATAAAACACAATTGTGTCTATCCATAGTAGTACATAACTACTATCCAGTGGTACACAACCATACCAAGTAGCACACTGCTACTAACCAGTGACGCATAGTCACAATCAATGGAACACATCCACCACATTAGTATACAACTACTGTCCAGAGACATACAGTCTCTACAACAGTCATATCATCTGATATCAACCTGCATAAACAATATCATGATATAAGTTGAGTCATCTAGGCCATTCTTCCACTCACATCTGTGAGATCTGGAAGAGCATCTGCCCTCATACAGTAAAAGCATCAACCATGGGCTATCTGGACTATTCTTCCCAAGCATGGAAGAATAAATGTCATTCCAAACTTCTAAAGAATCTTCACTGCATACTTTCCTTGTCCAAGGAATACTTCACCACGTTTTTGCCATATTTCTAGTCCCAAGTAATAATGCATGAGACCAAGATCTTTCATATCGAACTCAGAAGCTAGTTCCTTCTTACACTAGGTGATGAGAGACTATTCACCTGTCAAGAATAAATCATCGACATATAGTAGTAGAATCACAAGTGCATTGTTCACGACTTTGTAGTAGAGATTTGGATCTGCATGAGTCTTTGAGAAACCAAGTCTTATTAATTAGCTTTCTATTCTGGCATACCAAGCTCTTGGAGCTTACTTGAGTCCATACAGGGCTTTCTTTAATCTGCAAACATGAGTGTCTCTGGAGTGTACTTCAAATCTTTGAGGTTGTTCAATGTATACTTATTCTTCGATTGCTGCATTGAGAAAAGCTATATTTACATCCATCTAATGTAAACTCCATCCCATGGAAGCAACAAGAGACATAATGGCTCTAATAGAAGTATATCTGGTAACAGGAGCAAATGTCTCGTCATAGTCTTCTCCCTCCTTCTAGGAGAACCCTCTAGCTACGAACCTTGCTTTGTATTTGTCCACGCTTCCGTCTGCGGCATGTTTGATCTTATAGACCCACTTTGAAGTTACATCTGATTTTTCTTTAGGTCTAGGCACAATTTCCCATACATCATTTTTCATGATGGGATGGTGTTCTTCTGTCATGGCTTCTTTCCATTGTTTCTTTTGAGATGCCTCTTCAAATGTGGTGGGTTCTTCATTTAGAAACTTGTCATACATGTTGCATAGTTGGAGAATCTTTTGGGCTTTTTGCTTTTTCTGAAGGTGCCACTTGGGGCTTTGAGTCTTTCTGCTTCTTGTAAAGTATCTTCAAGCCAAGATGGACATTTCTTGATTTTGGGTAAAATGACTGATTCAATAGTTTCACATGGTTGCATCGAATGATCAAGTTGTTTTGTTTCTTCATTCTGACTTTCTGGAAGACATGTGCTTTCTTCTTTAGGCTCTTCATACTCTTCTTCTTCTATAGTTTCTTCTATGGATTTCTTGAAAGCCATCTTTTCATTGAAGGTTACATCTCTGCTGACTTCAACCTTATGTTGTTCTCGAATATAGATTATATAGGCTTTGGATGATTCACTGTGTCCTGTTATCGCACAGTTTGTAGGACAGGTTTAGGTAGCTTGAAGTCAAGGCTCAAACTGGCGTAACAGGAACTTCCCCACCCACTGTCACCTCGATGGGGAGCTCTTTCTATTTAGGGCAGCTAATCCCAAGGGAGACGTCCCTAGTAATCTGGGGTTCTGAAGGAAAAGGATCAAGGTGTAAGGCTTCAAAGGTTAGAGCAAGCTTTCCCTTCACAGATTACTGCCAAATGGATAGTCAAAAAGAAGAAGATATTCCACTGGATGGCACCTGTTTGCGAGACAAGGCAAATAAAACTAAAAGAGTGTGCTGCAGTGGTTAGTACTTCGCAATATCAATGACTATCTTTTATACATATGAGCATTAATGAAAGAAATTATTGACGAAGTCAATGATTGCAATAAAAGCTTATATTTTATGTCACTTCTTCAATAAATACACAAGAGATACTGGCATTCAATGTGTAAAATCAAATCTTTGTATCATCACAATGCAATAAATATCACAAATCTGCTCATATAAATATTGTTGCTGCGTCACTATTGCAGAATTAGGGTGACGTCAGCCCTAGTATTAGGTCAAAATTAAAGACAATGAGAAGAACGTTTTGTCAAACAAGCTTATGAATGTAATCAACAACTCAAGGTCTATCAAATAGATGACAATGTCAAAACGTTTTAAGGCCAAACAAGGGTTT
>ML793080.1:142404-153632 GCA_009831015.1 Picea engelmannii
AAATTCACTTACATCCACCAAGCATTCATATAGCCAAACCCTAGTTGTAAACCTTCCACCAAGAAAATGCCAAAATAGCCAAGAAAAAGCCTCCTTCAACAAGTGTGCATCAAAATTTCAGCCAAAACCTAAAGAAGGGCACAAATTTCAGACCTCACACAAGTGTGAATGAAAGATGATGTCTAAAAAGAGAGTTTTGCTCTCTTACTTATACAGTACAAATGACCTTAATTAAATTTTAGGTCACCAAAAGGCCGACAAGGCCAAAATACAAGATAATATTGTTTTACATTAAATGTCATAAATTAAACCCTAATCAAGCAAAAAGTAAGACGTCAAGCCCTTTCTAGGGTGATATTAGCCCCTTTTAGGGTAGCATAGGCCTCCTGGAGCAAAACGTTAGCCCTCCTTGGGTCTCTCCAAGCTGCCATATGTGCCACACTGCAATAACTGCCTCCCCAAAACGTCCACAATATTGGACAACATCATGGGCATCCTGGGTGATGTCATGGGCCTTCCAAGGCCAACGTTCCAGTGGAGAGGGCACAACCCCTTAGGTAAGGCTCTGTCAGGGTGCCTCTGTGGAACGTGCCCCTCTTCTCCGATGCAAAGCCTCTGATCTATCTCTCCCCCCTGTTGGGGTCTCAGCATCCATCTAGTAGGCTCTTCAGCCCCATGGAGGTCCGAACTAATCATCTCCCCATATGTACATGTCCAATGTGGTACCTGTCCGTCGGGTATGATCCTGCACATCAACAGATACGCCCATCAACAGATACGCCCTCCATGGGCTCATAAGTCACAGGGTTCATAGCAATGTCAATCACATCCAATCATCAATTTTATTAAACATGTGCATAAAACCCCTCTTACCCAGTCAAGTGCTCAAAGACATTACACAAATCTGCAAGGCAAGTTTGGAGGAAGTGATAGGGCGTCCTATTGGGCTAGTGTCCACTGGAAAAGGGGTGTTTCTGGAAGAGATCAAATCCAAGTCATGTAAATGGGTGAGGTGGATAAGGGATGTCCTGACAAGGGGTGCAGTGATAGCGGGGAAATGCAAGGCTTACCTGTGGGTGCCTTTGTAGAAGGCGAGTTGCACCTGCCCTAGATGCAAATGTTTCCAAGCCCATTCATGTCTTTTATTCTTATTTCTTTATTGCTTTTTCTTTCAAGAAGCTAATCTAGGGACACTGCCCTAGCGTGCTGACCAGTGGTGGCAATGTTACCCACAAGCACTTTCATGGAAATGAGAAGGTTGGCTTGTGATGAGACCCCCTTTCTCTTGGCTATGCCACCAAGAGCCACTACCCTGGCGTGGTGACCAGCTGCTAGTAGTGTCATACCGCTAGATGCCCATGGACCTAATAGGCCAGCTCATGAGACCCCCTATCCTTTGACTAGGTCTTGTTTTATTATTTTTATGGGTTCCTCTTGTTTCTTGCTGAGAATATTTTTACTGCTTTCTCAGGGATCCCTGGGCAAAGCATCTCGAGGTTTTATTTTTTAGGCTTTTATCTTTTGCTAGTTGCTTTTACCTTCTGGGCCTTTAGCCCCTTCTTCCCACAAGGCAAGGTGCAACCCCTAAATGGTTGGCCAACCCATTGCCCGGACCAATGTAATGGGATAGATGAGCGGCAAGCCAGATGGAAAGTTGTAAGTATGACGAGAACGGACGATGACTTTTCAGAAATCCCCCCAGTAGCAACTCAAAACCTATGGGCACAGGCTTACTGGGCATCTTGTCATTCCCCCCAGACATGGTCAAGTGGATAAGTATAAGATCCAAGCACCCGTTAGAAACAAAAAGAACTAGATGCACATATTCAAAGGTTTTGAGGATCAGAGTGACACTTACCATGATACCCAGACTCATTACCTCATGGAGCAAGAACCATCTCCGATACAGGACCAAACCGAGGTGATGGATGTTGTTGCTGCTAACAAAGTGGAGGTGCTAAAAGGAAGAAAACATGGGCCCTCCAGGGCCATGCTCAAGTCGATTTGGCTCTCGGTACTCCATGTCTAGGACCTGTGAGCCTCGAGACATAATCTCCTTAGTTATCCCTAAAAGTGAGGGATAACAGGGCCAACTTGAACCTTTTGTCTTCTGCGTCAGGCTTGGGGCCTTCTCCTTCTCTTGACGTCATAGTGAAAGGTCTCCTCTATCACATCACACATGGCTACAACCAATGTGGACTTGTCCAACTCTTCTAGGGGCTACAACCCACTAGAGAACGATGGGATGCAACCCATAATGTCCCAACCACATGGGCTACAACCCAAGGGTCGTTGGGCACCAACCCAGTACAATATCCCAACCACATGGGCTACAACCCAAGGGTTGTTGGGCACCAACCCAATACAACTTATCAGTCCATCGATAAGTGTCATACTCAACTCTGACCATCGAGGAGTATCATCATAGGTCAACCCAACTCAGTCCATCGAGGAGTACGACCTGGAGAATGTCTCACAAAGCTGCAATCATCAACACTAGACATCAAACTATTGACCATTTTCTCAATGTCAAAGCGATCATTAAGGATGTGGAACACTGCTTTTAGAAAATCTTCCACTGCTTTGTAGACTATTGGAAAGTGTTTCACTCAATCCTAAGGGAGGCCCTTTTTTAGTGGCTTCAAGACATTGGCATATCAAAGACCCATATAATTTCCATCATGTGCGTTGATGAGTTCGTCCTTGGTCGACTCAGCATAGCACACAGGTTATCTAATTTTATTTAGAGCACCACTGGGGTGAAGCAAGGATGCCCTCTCTCCCCAATCTTGTTTGGGATTTATATCAATGAGCTAGAGTCGTTCCTACAAGAGCATACTTAGTATGTAGATGGTTGTCTTCTTCATCAGGTCCTGACCTCCATCCTCCTCTTCGCAGATGACATGATCCTCTTGGCCTCTTCCCTAGAGAGCTTGCAGAGATAGTTAGATGCCCTATCTAGCTTTTGTGATCTTCAAAAGTTGACAATCAACCTGGGTAAAACCAAGGTGATGATATTCAACGAATCCAAGAACGTCCCAATGGACTTCCATTTCTTTTTTCGAGGGGAAGAGGTTGAGATTACCACTGCATATACCTACTTGGAAGTCCAATCTTTAGGGCCTAGGTTTGGGTTGAGTAAGGCACTCCAACCCTGAATCAACAAGGGGTACAGGTCCCTCGCTCTCCTCAAGTGGTAGTGTTTCCAAATTCACTTCTAGGACACATTGTCCAAAATGGATCTCGTGGACTCTATAATTTAGCCCACAATCCTTTATGTTTCTGAGGTGTGGAAGCCTACCCTTCTTAAGATAGAGAGTGTACAGACCCTCATGCTCCATTATATCATCAAGAACAAGAGGAAATATCCCCATGCCATTGTTCATGCAAGGCTTGTAGTACACTCTTTCCAACTTGAGACCATTTTCATATTGATCTCATTTTGCATCATATTCGATGTTATGGCAACTTGATAGCCAGTAGGGACTATTATCTGTACCTTGCCTACTGCTCTTTAGAGGCCACAGCAATGGAAAGTAAAGAGTCTGAACATTAGAGTCCGAACATTCAGTGCTATATGCGATGGAAAGTAAAGAGCATCACAATGCCACTAGAAGCTAGGATACATTAGTGCCATGTGCAATGGAATGCAAAAGGTACCGCAATGCATCCCCTCGACAAGAGGGGCATTTATTAATTATGTGATTTCTTTTGCAGGTCCTTCATTTTTTTGAGAAGCGTTTTATTGTTCTCAAGACCTCAGGGCGAGCATCTAGAAGGATAATGATTGGCTTTTATCTCTTGCAAGCTACAGCACCTTTTATCTCTTGCCAGCTACAACACCTCTGGGCCTTCAACCCCTTCTTCCCATGAAATGAGGTACAATCCCTTCTTGGGTCAATGAACCCGAAAACCCAAAAGATATGGAAACGGAGGGGTAGAATGATGGAAGGTGGTAAGTATGGAAAGGAATGGTACAATGACCCTTCAAAGGACCACCCAATAGCAACCCTTTTCCCGAGGGTGACCTACTTGCTAGGACACCATGTCACTCACCAAGGTGATACTAGGCAAAAGGTATAAATTCCAAGCAGATGTTAATCAAGAAATGATTCTTCGCAACATGATCAAATGCTTCAAATATTAAACTTACCATGATACCGGACTCGTTACCTCATGAAGCAAGACTTGCTATCATCTTGGGCCAGGCCGATGTGGTGGATGTTGCTCTGCTACTAGTGATGAATGATGGCGTGATCAAAAATAAGAGGGACCTTGCGAGCTTTGCTGGTCGATCTGACTCTCGACACTCCATGTTTGCTACCTGTGGACCTTGATGTTGATGATTACAACTTCGTGAGACATTCTCCAGGTCGTACTCCTCGATGAACTGAGATGGGTTGACCTGTGATGGTACTTCTCGATGGACTGAGTTGAGTATGACACTTATTGATGCACTGATAAGTTGTACTGGGTTGGTGCCCATCGACCCTCGGGTTGTATCCCAAGAGGTTGGGATATTGTACTGGGTTGGTACCCAGCGACCCTTGGGTTATAGCCCAAGTGGTTGGGACGATGTATTGGGTTGGTGGCCAGCAACCCTTGGGTTGTAGCCCAAGAGGTTTGTATATTGTACTAGTTTGGTGCCGAGCAACCCTTGGGTTGTAGCCCAAGTGATTGGGATACTATGGGTTGTAGCCCATCGTCCCTTGTGGTTGTAGCCCTTGTGGACACGTCTTGTGGTTGTAGCCCTTGACGATGATGACACACACTATGTGGTTGTATCCTTAGTGTATCCTAGTGGGTTGTAGCCCCTAGACAAGATGAGAAGGTCCACATTGGTTGTAGCCATGTGTGACGTGATGGAGAAGACTTTCACTATGACATCAAGAGAAGGAAGAAGGCCCATGCCTTGCACAGAAGACTTAAAGGTTCAAGTCGACCCTGTTGAGAGGCACCACTTGGATGTGACAGTTCACACGTTGGACTTGTATATATAGGAGAGCTATCTCCCCTTTGGGGATCATCACTTGGATCATTCTCTCTTGTGTATTTTCGCTCTATTGGACTAGTGCACTATCTTTGGAGTTGTAGCGCCATTCTTCTTTCTGCTCTTGTATCTTCTCTTGGACAAATATTATAGTGAAAAGTTGTTGGGTTTTCTTCCCTTGTGCAGTAGGGTTTCCCAGGATAAATTCTTGTGTATCTTGTGCATGGTTATCTTCTTGTGATCTTGGTTATTTACTGCAGTTACTGTATGTGGTTTATGCTTCAGTTATGCTTCTGTTAATGTGAAACGATATAGAAAGTTAATGAAATTGAACAAGCATAAAATTCTAACACTCGAGACATAATATCCTTAGTAACCCCTAGCCTGGGGGGGTAACAAAGCTCAAGACTTGTATTTCCATGGTAATATCAAGTATTAATAGTGCAACAAACCACTCCAACTAAAGCCACATGTTAGCATGTACATCTATAATATTCCTTGTAATTATTTGTATAATGTACCGCACAAACTACTGCAAATATTCCCTACTGAAACGTCATAAGGAGTTACCAACCTACTCAAACTTGTGCAACCATACACAAACTCCATTGACATTAATGATTAAATGATGTTGTCTCACATTATTTATTAATATACCTTATACCAACTTAGGACCACCAATGATCATGTCCAAAATACTCTAAGAGATGAACAATATCCAACGTTGATACATTCATTAGCTCATGCACTACATCGTAAGATTGCAATAACAAATGTCATTGGACTAAAATAGTGTGAGATTTCCCCAAATGTCTAATAAGCTAGTACCATGTGTGTTGAGCACCTATTTCAACTAGGGGGTCCATGTGCCATGAAGCTATGTACCTGATGGTGCAGCAAAGTTGAAGACTTTCTGGTTCTACAAGGCAGTTTTTGCCCCCAGCACTTATTTTTGTAATTGGAATTTTCGCTCCCCTGCGTGGGCTAATGATGTAATGGGTCAGCATGGATCATATTGTAGGTTAGTTGCCTAGGAATTTATCATTAGGGAAGTCCTTTCATAGAGTGTTTTTTATCCTTGGGTAATTTTTAATTACCCTTGAGTTTTTCACTCATAATCCTCCAAAGTGGTGAAAGGTGTTCTAATGATTGAGCCCAATGGGTGACTAGGGTCTAGGAATATTGTAAATGACCATGCTAGACATCTCCTAGAATCTTGCGGAATTCCATTGAGTCTAAGTAGTTTTTTTTAATTTTTTAAAATTACCTAGTTAATGGTAATTTTAATTAAAATTGATGTAAAAATGTAAAAACTAGGTCCTAGGGGATTTTGATAGGGGTGTGAGTACTCAAAAGAAATGGAATGAGACCCCCTACACCCTTGGACCAAGTTTGAACTCAATTGGAAAAGTTTTGCTAGGTGATTGTCCATGAGGAATCCAAGTCAGTCTTGAGTCAACAATTTAATTGCTTAATTTAGCTAAGTCAAAAATGTCAAAAATTGTAAAATAAGCAAAAAGGTTTGAGAAAGAGTGGGAGATGATTCCTAAGAGATTGCCTAAGTTAAGAAATTCATTTCCTAACTTATTCTAACCCCCCATGCCTAGCCACAACACCACATTGATCATCCCCCTAGGGAAGTTGCGCCCCCTTGATGAGGAACTCACCCAAACTCAAAAATTAATAAAGGAAACACCTAAACTCCCTAGTGCACCCTTCTAATGTTCTAACTTAGTGTTTGACTAATCAAAAAGGTGTTCCCCCTCAACCTCACTCAACCCTCAAACCCTAAATCATACCAAAACCCTAAAAGTGTGCCCCTCCTTGAAATGATGATCTCTCTTGCTTGAGTGATGGAGCTCATCCAAGAGGGGTCTCTCTTGCCTCCTAGGTATAAAAGAATGCCTACCCCTCCCTCATTTCAGATCTATTCTCAGTGTAAAGTTATTATGCCTGAATCTCTCCCACTCTCCTCTCTTTCCCATTTTGCTCTCTTTCTCTTCTCAAGCTTGTTGCAAGTATTTGCAGCAACCTTGCTTTCAATAATAGAAAATCTTTGGAGGAATATGGTGTGCATTGGCAGTACTCTTGGTGCAAGATCTTGAGCTTCATTGAGTTGAATTTGTTTTGGTTTGTTGTTGAGTTTCTTGCTTTAGATCTAGAGTAGGAGATATACTTTGCTTGGATAGATTTATAGTAATATTGCTATATAAATCTATTTGGTATTTCAAAGTATTTTGTATTTCTATTTGGTATTTCAAAGTATTTTGTGATCATATATGATCTACTCACCTCCTTTCTTGTCTTGTAGCTTGATCTCATACTTTTGCAAGCCACCAACAGTTGGAGGAAGACAAATTTCAAATCTGGAAATTTGTCTCTTCAACCACTAAAACCCTCATTTTATTTGTTTCATTCATATTTCTTTCGTGCATCTTATTGGGTAAATTTTTGTTCTAGAATAGGTCATATTTAAATCATTTACTTGCAGATTTTTGTATGTAAAATTTTTGTTTTCACTAACAGAAATTTTCCTAAAGTTTTTTGGTTGTTTGTAGCATTTCCAACAAGCTTTGCTTGCTGATTTTCTGCAGGTTTTCACCAGAAAATGGGAGGTGTTGCCCATTCGGGGCCATAAAACACCAAAGAAGAACCTCTCAAGTAAGGGTTTTGATACCCACTTCTTCTCTTCTCCTCTTTTCATTGTAAGCAAACCCAAAGAGAGTCTCTTAGGCTTGCATTTCTTCAAGTATTTTAAATTTCTGCATTTTATTTACTTGTTTGCCTACAACTAGCAAAGAGGATTGGCTTAGTCACCCATGCTAAATCGTAAGACTAGGTTTTTAGTTTAATCTTTTGTTTTAAGCATTTAAATTCTTTGCCCCACTTGTCCTTAGGACAAGGTTGAGAGGCTAGGTTCTTTGCTTTCTTGTCAAGTTAATTCTTTCATTTCATTTCACCCACTTTGGCACAAAATCGGTAGGCTTGCTCTCCTCCTTGTGCCTTAGTTGAAGTTGCAAATGTTTATTTCAATTATTGTTTGCCCCACTTGTCCTTAAGACAAGTTTAAGTGGCTAAGATCTTGTTATTTTACTTTCCAAGTTTATTTACTTTCAAGATTTATTTTGCCTACACCTAGCAAAAAGGTTTGGCTAAGCCAACCCATGCTATACCGTAAGGCTTGTTTCTAGCTTAGCTTGTCATTATCTCATCTTGCTAATATTTGCTTAAGTTTTATTTTCCTTTAATTTGTTTAAGTTGCAAAGTCATTTTAATCTTGCTATCTCTTTCTTAAGATTAGACAACTATCTAATTGATCAATATCCTGTATCTTAAGTTGGGGATCAATTTATTTTGCAATTTATCTTTAAGTCAATCATAGCTTGTAGTCTAGACTAGGAGGAAATTAATCTAGTCTAATTAGGCACCCAGGACTGGTACAACTTCCGCCACCAAAAAGGAGGCTTGTGGAGGCTACAGGGGCTGCTAAGTCGGGGACGACTTCACGGCACTAGGTGTCCCCCCTGCTTGAGCGCCCAAATTTTCTGGGTTGACCTATGGAGCTAGGGAAGGACCTTGTTTTCCCTTCTTCTTGAGCACCCAACAATCATTTTGGCCAAAGCGGTAAGAGTCTAGGGGTAGACACATAGTCTAGACTTGCTTCACAACACCTTAAGCCCCTTAATCAAAGAGAGACTCTAAAACGTATCTAAAATTTACCTACTACACTTCACAACATTCTTGATTTACATTTCAGCATCTTTTAGTTGTGCAAACCTTGTTGTTCAAGGATTTTTACATGTTTATGGGTTTAATTTACTAGCACTTTCATTTCCAAGCATTTGAAATTTGACAATGAATAGAATGACAACGTCTAGATAAAGATATCATACTTGGCGGTAAGGTTTCTCTGGAGTTCTCCAAAATGCCTAAAAGCCATCACACCAAGCAAAATATAAGAAAAATAAAAAATTGAATGGCTAGTTCAACGTTTCAAATAATTTCATGATTTTAGTTTGTATATAAAAGCGGATTACCTGCTCAAAATATAAAACTCTTGATCCATCAGCCATCACAGTTGCTGGGCATACAAGCATCCTGCCATGAAATATACATTAAAGCTTATCATATTTAAAAAGCAAGGGTGATGGCTTAATTCAAACAGCCTAACATCAACAAGCATAAAAGGGTTCTTTGAAATATAATAAGAGGACCTGATTTCCAAAATTTCTAATAATATAGCCGAGTTGAACTTTGCACTGCTGAAGCTAGCAACATGGGCTCTTCACACTCATTCATCTAGAGGACAATGGTTTTCTTTTCAAACAAAGAAGATCGATATATTTTACAGAAGAAACTCACAAAGATCAAAGCTAATGCATTGATAAGCCAGTATACAAATTGAAAAGAATAAAACTTCCAACTTCCAGATGTAAATGATATTCACCAGTTAACTACGAGAAGCATCAACCCAAAGTCATTAGTAGATGAAGTTTGGCATTGTTACAAATTTTAAAGAATGTCAACTAGCATAGTAAAAATTCCTAGCTTCCAATTGCCACTAACATTAAACTCATAAGCTTCTTGTTGTACCCACTTCAAGATCATTACTTCATTTCAAACAGCTTTTGTTCATGGAAGGTTAATGCAAGGAAAATAAGAAAAGAAAATAACTGAATAATAAGTAAGTCAACCATAATTGGACAGGGATCAAAAAATCTAGAAAATCTAGCAGTGCTGTGTGCTCTAAGGCTAACTCTCACCTTGGCAGCTGAATATGGTCAACCCTCTCTACAGATATTCGGTGACTCTTTGTCGGTAATCAAGTGGATCAAGGGGGAGTATATTATGAGAAATTTCCATTTACAACCGCTGTTGCATGAGACAATCTCACTAGCAAATATTTTCAATAGTCTAACTATCGCTCACAACTTTAGAGAGCAGAACGAGGAAGCGAATGCTCTGTCTGAAGAGGCACTACACTTACCTTGGGGGGACTGGTCTATTATGGAGATCAAGGATGATGTGAGATCAGAATTTCAACATGCTTCTCTCTATAGTTTCATGCTCGGCTTTTATGTTTTCTGCATGTTATATGATCAGATACTCATCTTGATATGGTATTTGGAGTTTCTATTGTTTAACTGGAGGGCGGTTTCACTCTGATCAAATTCTAAAGTGGTACTGTAATCTACAGCCAAGTTTTTGGGGGCTATGTGGGGAACTATGTTTTTTTTATGCATGGCACCCTGCTTCCTTTTCTTCTGAGCCTGACAAGGCGATCTGATGATTTGAATGCTTTTAAGCATCTATCTGATGTAATTTAAACTGAAAAGAATGAAATTATGATCATTCCACAGAAAGAAAGAAAAAAAGTAAGTCAACCATACACAATACCAAAAATCATGGATCTAAATTCACTCCAAAAATGGAAACAATTCTTCCATAACCACAGCTTCATCAAATGCATCATCTTACAACCACTGCCAGTCTGAAAGACTACATCTAAGACCTTTAAATGGGATATTTCCCTGATTTTTCCTACTATTCCCTAAAACTAGCTCACCTAGACACAGAAATGTTTTATTACTATCCATTATTCTTAACCACTCCCCTAAAACATCGTTCAAATATTACATACTGTCAAAACAACACAGATAGATCTCTAATAATCTATATATTATTATTTTGCAACGTTTAGGGACAGGAGGAATGGGGGTACAAGTGGATGGGAGGACAAGTTTTAGAGACAGCTGGATAGACCCCTCAAATTTCATGGGTCAGGGCAGGGGACGACAGGGTGTGTGACATATGGGTCCCCCCAAGTGTTAGATTTAGGGAAAATAGAGAAAACAATGATGTTTTTTCAATTCTGCTCACTAGTATAAATTTAGATCAGCACATTTAAACAAAGACATAAACAGATCTGAATATATAAAATTAAATTCTGAACATAAACAAAATTTCTAAGTGCAGAAAACAAACCTTAGCTTACCTCTTAGCCAATTAAGAATGTACCTGTCACATGTGTGGATGTAGTCCTCTTTAATATGCTCAGAAAATCAGTTTAAGGTTCATGGATCAAACCTCTAGGATTTTGATCTCTATCATAAGGACTGGTAGACAGTTTTGCCAAAGGGAGGACCACAAGCAATGCTGGAGTAAAACACTTAACTGCTGTCCAAAACTGAGACAGTAAAACCCAGCAGCAATAACAACCTTCAAACTAGAGAAGGTA
>ML793080.1:180728-191559 GCA_009831015.1 Picea engelmannii
TCAGTGATCTTGTCTTATGTTGCTATTATCTATTGAAATGCAAAGAACTATAATAATGGCTTAAACATTAACATTCAACACCATCTACAAGTGACTCGGGAGACAATGCGCAGGGGACAGGTTGAGATGAGAGAGACCTTGGAGAGATTGAATGCTAGCCAGGAGAAGATTGTGCTTCTCCTTATGCAGATGAACCATGGTGGGGATGGCCCAAATAATAATATGAACAGGGAAGCTAGTGGTTCTCGTGGGGGAACTAGACATCATCATGAGCAGGATCCTCACTACCATACAGAGGAACAGAGCTTTGGAGGGGGACCTTCCAGGGGGCTAACACACAGTAGAGCCACTCCTAAACCTTTCATGCCTGCTTTCTTGGAAGCTCAGCAACAGGATAACTTCCCTACAGAAGTAGAGGACAACTTTGAGTATGCTAGGGAGTATGCAGCTTTGAGTGCAGGTTTCAGAAGACATGTTACATTGGATCAGTACTGTGGCATCAAATACAAGGGTAGGCCTAGAAACTACCAGAGGAGCATTCATGAGTTGGAGTGCAGAGCAGGGAAGATGGAGATACTGACCTTTGATGGGACAGCTAGATCTACTGCGCAGGCTTGGGTGCAAAAATTGGATGCTTATTTGTAGCTTAACCCCATGAGGGAACTTGATGCTATAAAATTCGCCACTATATATTTGGAGGGGAAAGCACATGATTGGTGGTATCATGGTATGAACACTTTGGGACACATTCAGATCACATCATATCCAGAGTTCACCCAGAGGCTCATTAACAGATTTGATCAGGGAGATCCTGAAAATACACTTTAGGGAGCTCACGCAACTCAAGCAGACAGGGTCACCAGATAGTTATATTGAGGAGTTCCAGAGGGTAGTCGTGATGGTACCAGACATATCACATGATAGACTATTGATGCTTTTCACTGAAGGGTTGTTGGAACCCTTACGTGGTTGGGTTAAGGATTTTAAACCCCCCAACTTACAGGATGCCATATGGAGGACTAGGGACTTGATGAGGTCAGTCGCTAAAGCCAAATTCACTCCAAGACCCCCAATAAACCAAGGGGCAAAGGATCCAAGGGCAATGGATAGAGGTAAGGGAAGGATGGATGAGGCTACTAGGAGAGAGTTGACGAGGAAACAACTTTGCTTCACATGCAAAGAACCTTGGGAACCGAAACATAAATGCATGGGCAAAGGCAAGGTTCACTACATTGAGGTGATCTTAGATGATGAAGAGGATGAGGAGATTGGCCACATACAAAATATAGAAGCAAATCAACCCAGCCCTAACAATTCGCAAGGTGAAGGGAGAGAAGAGACAGATTTCAGCCCATCAGGAGAGAAGAAAATTACCATTGCATCCATCAGTGGAGTGCCCAAATACAGTACCTTCAAGATGAGGGGAGTGCTTCAAGGTCAAAAGGTCTCTATCCTTATTGATGGAGGAGCTTCACACGACTTCATTGATTCGACCTTGGTGAAAAGGAGGCATATTCCTACAGTTGAGTTCGAAGGATTTCGTGTGGAGGTAACAGGGGGCAAGCCGCAATACTATGCCTTGTGACAGGTACATTCCAGGTTTGAGCCTCACATTGGGCAGATATGATTTGGCACAAGACTTTTATGTGATGGACCTACCTGACACTAATGTGATATTGGGAGTACAGTGGCTTAGTACTTTGGGGCCCATCACCACAAACTACAAAACTATGGAGATGTCTTTCAATGGGGAGAATGGAAAAAGGGTCACCTTAAGGGGAGTGACAGGTAATGCGCCCAAAGTGGTTACAGCAAAGTGCATGGAAGCCATCTTCAGGAGAGAGGACATTGTATATGCAGCAGAATGTTTGATATCAATTCAGATGGATAAGGAAGGGCATCCTCATTACTCTCATGACATACAGAAAATCATTGATAGCCACAGCAGGGTTTTTGAACCTATTCCACCAGGACCACCACCAGACAGGGGGTTTGAGCACATTATAGAGTTGGAAGAAGGTGAAAAACCAGTTATCACTACTCCTTATAGACACACAAAAAAGTATAAGGATGAAATTGAAAAAGTTATTAAAGAATTGTTGGACATGGGTCATATTAGGCCAAGTTCTAGCCCTTTTGCATCCTCGGTGGTTTTGGTTAAGAAGAGGGATGGGACTATGTGAATGTGCATTGACTACAAGGCATTGAACAAGAAGACCATTAAGAACAGGTACCCCATCCCTCGGATAGATGAGCTATTGGATGAGCTACATGGTGCCATCTACTTCACCAAAATAGACTTGCGCTCTGGTTATCACCAAATCAAAATGAGGGAGCAAGATGTGCCAAAAACAGCTTTTAGATGCCATTATGGTCATTATGAATTTTTGGTTATGCCCTTTGGGCTAACTAATGCGCCAGCCACCTTACAATCTTGCATGAATCATGTCTTCAACAAGCAGTTGAGGAAGTTTCTCTTAGTCTTTTTTGATGACTTGTTAATATATAGCAAGAGTTGGGAGGATCATCTCAAGCCTGTAGACCAAATCTTGAGCATTATGGAGGAGCAGTCCTTGTACGCTAAGGAGTCAGTGTGAATTTGGGATGACTGAAGTCCTTTACTTGAGACATATCATTGGAGAGAAAGGGGTACAGGTGCACCAAGAGAAAATACAAGCTATACTTGACTGGCATTCCTTGGCATTTGCAGTTACTACAGGAGATTTGTCAAAGAATTCTCCCAGCTGGCACACCCTTGACAGATTTGACCAGAAAAGGTGCATTTAGGTGGAGCCAAGAGGCACAGGTAACATTTGATAAAATGAAGAAGGTTATGAGCACTTGTCCGGTTCTCTCTTTACCAGATTTCTCGCAGCTTTTCATATTGGAGTGTGATGCCTCAGGTGAGGGCATTGGAGCAATTCTTATGCAAAAAGGCACCCCATTGCCTATGAGAGTCGAAAACTGAGGGGGCTTGAGCTCGTATACACTATTTATGACAAGGAAATGTTGGCCATCATGCATGCTCTGGCTAAATTTAGACACTACTTGGTTGGGGTGAAATTTGTTGTCAGGATAGATTACAATAGCCTCAAGTACTTCTTGGATCAAAAAGACCTTAATGAAAGACAGCAAAAATGGGTTAGCAAGATCCAAGCTTATGACTTTGATATTGAATATGTCAAAGGAAAAAACAATGTGGTGGTTGATGCTTTATCCCGGAGGCCTTCAGTATATGCTATGACAGATATTTTAGTTGATTGGAAGGCACATATTTTGGTGGAATATTCTAAAAACAAGTTTGCTTGTGAGTTGATGGATGGGCAGGTACAGGATGATAACTTCAAGATCATTGATGACATCATATACTACAGGGGCCGAATTTTCATGGTTCCCGAATCAAAATTCAAAACGAGAGTATTGCATGCATGCCATGACTCACCATTGGTTGGGCATCAAGGATTTGTAAAAACGTACAGACAGGTAAGGGAAAGATTCGCATGGAGGGGCATGAAAGAGGATGTAATGTGCCATATCAGGGAATGTTCCACTTGTCAGGAGAACAAGGAGGAACACACTCATCCAACAGGTCTATTGCAACCACTCCCTATTCCAGAGCATAAATGGGAGAGTATATCCATGGATTTCATCACGGGGTTGCCCAAGGTTCAGGGCAAGGATTACATCTTTGTAGTTGTGGACAGATTAACCAAGTTTGCCCATTTCTTTGCCATTGCTACAGATTACAATGCTTCACAAGTTGCAGAACTGTTCTTCAGAGAGATCTTCAGGTTGCATGGTTTACCCAAAACCATAGTGAGTGATAGGGACAGCAGGTTCATGAGCACCTTTTGGCAGGAGCTATTCAGGTTGGTAGGTACGGCCTTGACCCCCAGCACTAGCTATCATCCTCAAACTGATGGCCAAACAGAGACGGTCAACAAATGGATGGAAGGGTACCTTCGGAATTATGTTTCAGGGCAACAAAGGGCATGGGTTAAGTGGTTACACTTGGGTGAGTATTGTTACAACACCACCTACCACATGTCTAATGGTATGTCTCCTTTCAAGGCTTTGTATAGTTACAATCCTCTCACCTTTGTGGAGATTGCATTTGGGGACAACAGAGCACCTATGGTATAGGATTGGATCCAGAAGAGCCAGGATATACTTAGAGAACTCAAAAACCATTTGCACAGGGCACAAAATCAGCAAAAGATTCAGGCAGATAAGCACAGGGTGGAGCGCACTTTTGAGGTTGGTGATCTCGTATACCTAAGACTCCAACCATATAGGCAAGCCTCTATAAAGAGTGGCACAGAAAAGTTTCAACCTTGTTTTTTTGGGCTGTACAGGGTGAGAAGAAAGGTAGGGACCATGGCATATGAGCTTGAGTTACCCTCCGAGAGAAAAATACATAATGTTTTTCATGTATCATGCTTGAAAAGAGCCTTAGGCCAACACATCACTCCTATTGAGAAACTACCTCCCTTGGCTAAGGAGGGATAGTTGATATTAATACCAGAAACAGTGTTGGAAATGAGGGAGAAAAGGCTAAGGAAGAGGAGCATCAGGGAGTACCTAATCAAGTGGAAAGATTTGCCTATTGAGGATGCTACATGGGAAAATGAACATGTTCTTCAAAAAACAGGACCACAAGCAATTCCCAGTAGGGGAGACTGTAATGTCCCCCACCTCTTGATGAGAGGATTATAGAGATTTAGTAGTCTAGATGTCCCCACTAGAATATAGTCTCATGAGATATGGGGACTAAGAGACTCCAAAGTATTCACTTAAGCACAATGCTATAATTTAAAAGTGAATTTGGGGAAAAAGGTAAAGTAAGTGGAAAAAAAGACCACATGAAGAAAGTAAGGAGTTAACCTTAGAAGGTGGTCAACTAACTCAACTAAGAATTAGAACAAGGGTATAAAGGAAAAAGGAGGGCACCTCACTCCTCATTCTTGAAATTTTCACTTTTGGATCTTGAGCTCTAGAGCCAAAGACGTTTTGAGGGTTTTGGGAGAACAAACCCTAGAGATTAGCTCGGTGGTGAAAGATCCCACCCAACCTGGTCCAAGCTTGGTCACAGAGGTGCAAGATTTCTCCCTCGCCATTCTATCTCAGTCACAGGTGGATTCTACAGCTACAAAGAAAGGAAGTGCGCATCGGAGAGGGTTTCCAGCAGGAGGGCGCACTAGTGAAGGAAGATCTATTCGATCTGGAGAGAGGAGGGAGTTTCAGGGGCCCAAAGCTATTGGGATTTAATCATTGGGCCTAGGGCACCTTTCTTAGCCAGTTGTGGAAGGGTTTTATCTTGCCTATCTTTTATTTGGAGCTCAGCTCGATTTGTAGAGGAGGAGGGCGCACTGCAGAAGAGAGGTTCAGACATTTGAGGTATCAATAAACCTCCATTCAGCTTGAAACTTAGCCAAGGGGTTGGTATTTCCCGATCTATTGTTCTACCAATTTTGGAGGGGTTTGGAGGTCCAGAAGAGGAGGGCCGAAATCTTGGTGAGCTACAGCAAACAGTGAAGTGCGCAACTCAGCCAGAGAGAGTAGATCTAGCTGTTGAAGGGAAAGAAAATGATCTTGTCCCTTTCTTCATGAGTTTGGGGTGCCTTTGGAGGATATTATCTTTAGTCTTTGAGCTTGTGGGAGCAGCCATCTTTCCATCTTGATTATTCTTCTTGTATCTATCCAGATCTGCAGATCTATTGTATCAGGATCATCTTATTATCTAAATAAAGGTCAGATATGAAGTTGTTGCTATTCCATTGTGTTATATCTCTTGTATTTTGTTATTTAATGTGATTGTTGTCATACTTCTGTCATTTGCACAACATAAAAACTTCACATAACCCTTCTAGCGCAAATCTGGAAGGTTAACCTGCAAACAAAACAAAAGACAAGCAAAAAACTCAATAAAAACCTAAGTTTCCAAGCAAGGAACGGCTTGGGAACATTGCAACTATGTTGGACAGCGTCCCAACAAAAAGAAGAAGAAGAAGTAGGATGGTAGTGGTACTGCAACGATAGTAGAGGAGGAGGAGTTCCAAACTCAGTTTGAGAGGGAGTTCTCCTTGATAGGTTGTTGTTCGACAGTTGAGACACCATCCAACGACTGGTACATTGACAATGGAGCATTGAGTCATATGTCAAGTGTTAGGGAGCACTTTATTGATCTCAGAGATCCAAAGATCAAGTTGGAGATAGTACTTGGAGACGACACAGTTGTCAGGGCGGTCGAGCGTGGCACAATATCATCTCAGAGGGAGTGTATGCCACCCTTGGTGTTCAAGGATGTGTTATTTGTCCCTGGGTTGAAGAAGAATCTTGTTTCAGTTTCCTCCCTACAGGATAGGGGTCTTGAGGTGTCCTTCAGAGGGACAGAGGTCCTCATACACCCTAAGGGGTTCAGTATCACTCATGGCAGGGTGATTGGGACGAGAGAGGGGAACTTGTACAAATTGATTTTCTAGCCATTGTGTGCCTTGATGAGTAGTAGCAGCAGCAGTCAGTTGTGTGAGCTATGGCATTAGAGGATAGCTCATCTGCATTATGGAGCTTGGAGATTGTTGAGAGAGATTATGATGGGTATGCCACAGTTCAGCATTGAGCACCAGGAGGTGTTTAAAGAGTGTACTCTTGGGGAGAAAACCGAATTTGTTTTTCCCAGCAGTGACAGTAGATCAGTTGGGGTACTAGGTGCAACGAGGAGTATGTTGCATGATCAAGCACTGCCAGTCTACTTGTGGGAAGATGCTTGCAGTACTGTAGTTTACCTGCAGATTAGGAGTCCCCATAGAGCTTTGGGGAGGAAGACACTTGAGGAGGCCTTCACTGGGATGAGGCCTGATATCAAGCACCTACGCATCTTTGGATGCTTGACTTTCTCTCATGTCCTCTCAGAGAAGAGGACAGAGCTAGATCCCACAGCACAGAGAGGGATTCTAATTGGTTACTCAGAGGTCACAAAGGCCTACCGAATCTACATTCCAGCACTGAGCAAAGTGGTGGTGAGGAGAGATGTTGGATCTGAGGATGGTAGAGCCTTAAGGAGATCTCTCGAGTTGAGAGACAATGTTGAGGAGGTCCCATAGTTGCAGAGTGATGCTTCGTAGGGGATACAACCTCGGGTGTCGAGTACACCATATTCATGGGTGACTGGTCCACCCGGGGCAACTTCAGTTTCAGAGTTGCCGAGTAGACAGACATTGATGAGTGTCTTCAGAGCATCAGAGATTGATGAGTGTGAGCAAGGCACCAGAGAGGTTTGAGTCTCACTTGGCTATAGAGACGAACAAATCAGTTTCAAATTCCTCTTTAGGAGGAAGACCCTTGGTCAGAGACCGAGGTGAAGATCTTTGGTGAGATGCCAAGAGCTAGAGACTCTTGGTGAGATGCCAAGGTAGAGATCTTTGGTGAGATGCCAAGATCAGGATCTTTGGTGAGATCCCAAGATCAAGGCTTGGATCAAGAAGGACTTTGATTCAAGGAGATCTCAGATAGGTGGAGATTGACTTCCATCTAGAGATCATGTAGGTCGAACAGATCAGAGTCAGAGGCCACTTTTGATGATCAGGGTACAGCCATACTCGCTGAGTATTTGCCAACAGGCAACAATGTCCACTGCAGGGATAAGATTGGAGGGGTGAGTGACACTTTCCTCGGTAGGAGGGAGTGTTGAGATTTGGGTACCTTGGAAAGTGGTCCCCTTGTGTTTGTGAGTCTCTAAACACAAGAGGGAAATGTTTGACCCTTGTGCCTATTACTTTATGTCTAATTTCACTTCGACTTAAGAGATTTAAGTCAAAAGTGAAATATGTCACTTAAGTCATAAAGTGACAATTAATTCACTTTGTGGGTGAATTAAAAGACATAAAGCAAACTAAAGAAACTTAACCAAAAGCGGGTTTCTAAGTTAGATACTTGAGATGAGATCTCACCCATTGATTAGGCTTGGCAAGAGCTAATATTAGCCACTAATCTTTTAGGTTTGGCATTGGATGGCTAAAGGGGGTGCATAGGGCAAAAGGGAGACTCATTCTCACTTGAGAGAGTTGAGTGAAGAGAGGAAGAAGACTTGGGCGCATTCTTGAGGAGAAGAAGGGCACATGAGGTCAAGGTTTGGAGAAGAGCAAAGGGTGAGGGCACACCATGGATGCTTGAGCAAGGTAGCTTGAGTGTCGAGTGTCTTGCTTGTGTAGGGGCACACTAGTAGAGAAGGGAGCACCAAAAGCTTGAGAGGGGCGCTTGTGTGAGAGGGCGCACCAAGAGCTTGAGGTAGGGGCGCACTTCATCTTGAGGACGGGCACATATGAGGGTGGAGTGCTTCATTGTATTGGTGGAGGCGCACTAGTGAGAAGTATTATCCAACACAAAGGAAGGGGCGCTTACTTCATCCCAAGAGCCAAGGTTTCTAGAGAGGGCGCAAGCACAAGCTAGCAGGCACATATTCCAAGAGGGGCGCAAGTCATCATTAGAAGGCACAAGTTTTGAGGAACTCCGTTACAAGCTTGACGATACGCTTGGATTGTATCAGGTTCCTTGTGTATTTACTTGTTGTAGCATTTGCTTTCAGATCGCCAATATATATCTATCTCTCTTACCGGTTTTCCCCATGGGGGGTTTTCCAAGGTCATGTTGACCAAAAACTACATGTGTACATTTGTCATGTTTGCTTAGTATTTACAGTGGTAGGTTGTTAAAGATCCTAGAGGGTATTGTTTGTTTTAAGGTTTATGCATGTGCTAACATTGGTTACTAAAACACTTGTAAGAGCACCTTAAGAGAGCATGCAATCATTAGTTTAAAGGCAGATTTGACGGGGTGAAAAGTCAGACCTGTTTGCTGTCCTAAAACAGCAGCAAGAACAGTTTGAGCACCTTAAACTTAGAGCCCAACAAGAGATCATAAGACAGACTTGTTGGGCAGCCTTTATTTCCTCTAAAATCTTCAGACATTTAAGTTATAAAATTGAAGATTGACCCCCTCTCTTAAACTTTATGGAAACCGATCTACTTGACCAATAAAAGGTAAATCGTGGGTCATGTATTACATGAGAAAAGGTGAAGTCGTGGATGATAAAGGAAGCCGCTAATGTGCTAGCCGCCATCCCAGACGCCACTAATTAAAGGAGTCGTCGTCCAATTAAGCCACCAAAGTATAAGGGAGCAGCACGAATAAGAGGGGCAGCTATGCAGAGAAATCAGCCTCATCCACCTCATCGTTGGGCAGAGAAGTGGGTCGTTGAGTAATAAAAAATCAGCCGAGTGGTTAAAAAAGGGAATGGAACGTTGCATTGTGGCTCAAATAACTAAATCGGCCCAAAATTAAGTCAAATCGTGGAGCCAATCATTTAAATCAGGTTCCCATTAATTAAATTTGCCCTCAAAAATTAAATCGGGCCATTCATCTAGTGGTTGGGTTTGCTCAAGCAAATGGTCAAAGGAATTGAATGTTGGAGTGAGAAGTCAAAGGCAATTGTTGAACCCATTTGAGATAGTTGTTGCAAATCTGGTCAAAACAAACCTCTTAGTGAGTAAATTTTTTATGCAAAAAATTGATTAAAATCATTTTATTGTAAATGACTTAGTCTCCAGGTTGTGGATGACAAGTCAAGAAATTATTTTTTAATGAGAGGGAGAACTAGCCGTTACAAATAAATCTATATAAGGCTAGTTCCTCCTCTCATTTTATGTCGTTGAAGTTCTGTGAGATCATAATGCCATATTTTTTAACTTTCAACTCTTGTGTCTTGTGGATCGATTTTCTCTATGCTTGTGTCTCTTGGTTAAAGGTTTTTGTGCTTTGTATCAATATTGTTAGTGCGATTTGCAATAGTCAATTGGATCAATCCAATGAGGGGCTACCTAGCCACAAGGAAGAAGGAAACTAAACTCCTCGTCTCTTCCTCTTTCTTTGTTGGTGTTAGTGGTTCAAACCCAAGTGTTGGACAAACTTCCTTGGAAGTATCTTCAACCACAGTTGGTTCTCACTCTCACCAAAGTTGATCACTCCGTTTGGAAACCATCCTTCAAGGAGCTTTCCTAGCAAACTCAAGAACAATCATCTTCTAAATAGAATTGGGGGCAATTAGTCCTTCGACTCCAAACCCAATATCTAGGCATCTTCCAAAGCCAACTTAAGACAAGTTGTGGTTGCGATTTCTCAAAGCAAGAGGTAATAAAAGGTAAAAAACTCACCTTGTTCAACCATCACTATTCAAAATCCAAAATCTATTTTCATTTTTGCTTTTATAAAATATAAAAACACAAAAAATGCTTACCCTTACTTTGCATTTCATTTTTTATCTTACAAGCTAGTAGATCTATTGGGGATTTTGCTCTAGAGAATTTATATACCCCAAATATAAGTTTTCCCTTGGAATTTGTGCTTCTAACATTGTATTTTACAAGGGTTTTAGTTGAGAAAGTGTGCAGGTCTGCAATATTACAGCAAACATATATGCAGATCTACACTCATTTTCCTAACTTGAAGGGACGTTTAAGTAAGTCTTTCATCACTCAAACTCTTTCTCCATTTCCAGAATTGTTAGCAAAGGTTGTATCATTTATTTTTTGGTTAGATCAGCTAAATTTCAGCCCCAACAAGCTCCCATGTTGGCTGGAATTTATTTCTGGATTTTGACCCTGGGGGGATTTGAACCCCAAATCTGCACTATCATTTCCAGCTTGCTGGAAATCACATTTTATTGCAGAACCAAGGCTATAGGGCATTGGTAATCATTCATATATGTTTCCCTAACCTTCCCACCCACAGATCTGTTGATCTTAAGTGTTAATACACTTGTGGGAGGCCTAGAAAG
>ML793080.1:198176-290800 GCA_009831015.1 Picea engelmannii
ACAGAAGACCAACACAAGTCATCTCAACTCGGTCCAGAGCAGTACGACTCACCTATCACATAGGTGTTCTCACAGATCATCTCCACTCAGTCCAGAGGAGTACAATCTGGAGAATGTCTCATGAAGCTGCAATCATCAACAATTTGACCACGTTAATCAGCCCAGAATTTGTATAAGGCAAAGTACTATCAATTAGAGCTAAAGTGTGTGTTTAACTACCTTCATAAAGTGCAATTTTGAGGCTTAATTACGACTATCACAACTTTTTACTGTTCTACTGTCATCTCTAGCAAGTTATTTAAGGTTCATTTACTAGCTAAGATATCTCCAGAATTTGCATAAGGCAAAGTAATATCAATCAAAGTTAAATTGTGCATTTCTGAAGATATATCTTAGCTATCATACTTTTCCTTTTTACTGTTGTTACAGTCATCCTTGGCATCCTGTTAAGATTTATTCGTTGGTTGATACATCTCTAGAACTTGGATGTGACAAATTATTATCATCTTGAAGTTTTAGATATCTTGTTATCTTGTCCAAACAAGTGCATTTTCTAGAATACATTGCGGTTGTTATTACTGTATTGAATGTTGTTATATATTTGTTTCTTACATACACTTGTTTATTAGCAATTTTCATTGCAAGTCTATTGCCTTGTCGAAGCATCATTATCATTTGTTGCTTGCCTTAACATTTGTTGTTGTCTTGGCTAAGGGCAAGTACATTCCTTTTATTTCTTTGCTTCACCCTTCAAGACATAAACTAATTTGACTGACCTAGAGAGGGGTGGTTTGCCTTACACTTTTCCCTTCACCAACCCACTAGGTCTTGGGACGTCTCCCTTGGAGTGTATTTATCCTTCTCCTAAACAAAAAGGGGCATCCTATTGAGGTGAAAGTGATAGGATTACCCACGTGTTACGCCAATCTTGTCCCACTTGCCTTGGGCTTTGGGCAAGTACAGATTGTGCGATAACAAGGACCAAACTATGAAAAACTTAGAACAGTTTTGCTCAGGAAAGAGAGGCTACAACTTGATGATGTTCTAAAACCAATTTGTAGCTCATGGGGCAGCACAATAGATTCCATTATCTTAGATGGATGGATTGATACAAGGCGGAGGCCATTGATCAATGTCATTGCCTCGTCACCAAAAGGAGCAATGTTCCTTAAAGCAGAAGATTGTTCAGGTGAGGTGAAAGATAGTAACTTCATTGCTGATATTTTAATTGTTGCTATTGAACAAGTAGGGCCAGCAAATGTGGTGCAAGTTATCATAGATAATGCACATGTTTGCAAAGTTGCAGGCTTGATTGTTGAAAGTAGATACAATCATATCTTTTGGACTCCTTGCATTGTCCATAATCTTAATCTGATTTTAGAAGAGATTGAGTCAAAAACTGCATGGATTAAGGAGGTCACAGGGCAAGCTAGGGAGATCATAAAATTCATCACCAACCACCACCAGTCTCAAGCAATATATCGAGAACACTACAAATTAGAGTTGTTCAAAGTTGTTGAGACAAGATATGCCTCCAAGTTCATCATGTTGCGTCGCCTTGTGGAGGTCAAAACTACATTAATGAGTATGGTGGTGGGTGCCACTTGGGCTGAGTGGAGACAGGCAAATTCAGAGAGGGGAAGTATGGTGCGGAGGGTGTTGATTGATGAGGATTGGTGGAGCAAGATAGAATTCTTGCTCAAGTTCACATTACCAGCATTTGAGCTTCTCCAAAATGCAGACACGGACAAACCTTTCTTAGGAGAGATTTTAGATGGCATGGATACCATGGTTGAGAAAACTGTGGAAATTATTACACAGGAGGCTCCCACTCTTCTTTTTGTTGATGTTGATTTTGTTGAGCATGTGAAATCCATCATGGTTATGAGGTGGAATGGGTTCAACACTCCATTGCACATTTTGGCACATGCTCTAAATCCTAGATTTTATGACGAAGATTTCATTGCTCAAAGCAATGGGAAGAGGAAGGCCCCACATAAGGACAAGGAGGTGGCCATTGGAGTGAAAAAGGTCTTCCAGAGGTTGTTTCCAACTTCTCAACAAACAGAGGTGAGGGAGGAATTTGCTTGTTTTGTTGTTGGATTAGAGGATTTTGCAAACATATCATTTTTGGAGGAGAGGAGGACCATGGACCTGGTGAAATGGTGGACTTGTCATGGGGAAAATGGTGTATATTTGCAAAGCCTTGCCACTCGTATTCTATCACAAGTGGCAAGCTCTTCATCGGCGGAAAGGAATTGGAGCACCTATGGCTTCATTCATTTCGTGAAGCGCAACACATTGGGATCCCAGAAGGTTGAAGATCTTATATACATGCATTCAAATCTCCCCCTTGTGTCTCGTAGGGGTGAAGAATATGCAACTAAGCCTCATAAAGAGTGGGATGTGGATGCAGAATGCCCAGACTTGGAGCTCTCTCTTAGTTCTCTTGATATTAGTGATGATGCAACAACAGTTGCAAGTGGAATTGCCTCTTCTGCCCATCCGGGCTCTAGTTCTGCTAAGCATGCATCTTGTTCTATTTTTAATGATGAGGATGATGATGAGTATGACATGTATTAGGAATCTATGTAATTGCAGTTGTCTTTAGCTTATGTTTTATTTCATTTTCAGCACATAAAGCCCCATTTATAAATGTTAATTTTGAATGTATTGCCTCATTTATAAAGGCCAATTTTGGATTTTGTTGCTTGCCTCATGTAATCAATGATATTGACCATCTTTTCCTTCTAAAATGTCATTTATGTGTGTCATTATGTTTTTCTTGCAAGATAATGTGTTTTATATATATATATATATATATATATATATATATATATATATATATACGGTGTTTCCCCGACGTTTCCATTTTTGGAGGGTTGTGTTTCCTACCGTACCAATTTTGGAAACTTCAAGACGTTTCCCCATTTCTTGCAACTTAGATCTCCATTATTAGCTATTAATTATTGATTATTATTATTGATTATATTTATTATGTTTGTAACAGAGATCAATGTTTTAAAACTCGCACTCTAACTCATAATCAGTTGAGGGTCAACTTAGACTAGCCATGACTTGGACCTCTCTGATTTTAATTACTCAGTTTACTAAAAAATACATTAAATATTTAAATTTTAATGAAAAAATATATATTTTAAAGATTCCAAACCATTAGAGACAAATATTGTATATACCATGTAAGGGTGAATATCAAAATGGCATCGAGTGCAATACATATAAGCAACAAAATACATGATCAATGAGAATCTAAATGGCCTCTAGAGTACAAAAACATGCTACAAGCTACTGGCCTACTACATAGTACATAATACAAATCATTGGTCAACATGATCAATCATCAAACTCGTCACCAATGCTAGAAATGGGATCTTCAACATGAGCTACAAAATCATTCTCTGGCTCAAAGTCTTCAGACTCCTCAGGGACATATACAATTGCAGTAGTAGTACTAGCAAAAGCATAAGCTACACGACTAGTGCTTGCATGTGCCATGCCTAGTAGGGTTTAGGTCGCTAGGAATTAGGTTTTAGGTTTTTTTTTTTAAATTGACTTTTCCATGATCAATGCATTGCGGTGGGGTCCCTAACCAAATCAACCGAGTTGGACCGGTTTGGTACCAAATCAGCCGAGTCATGGCAAGCCATGACTTGGTCAGTGCAGTACCAAACTGGTCCCCTGAACTGAGCAGAGGGTCGAGTTGACTTAGTAAGGGATCAACTCGATCAAGTTGGCCGAGTCAGATTCCGAACGAACCGATGAGTCAAAGTCCAAATGGACCATTTTTAAAAATATGGTGGAGATGAAGGGGAAACAAAGAGACCAATGGGGCATTGAGGGAGAAGCCTCATGGCAACACACCCAGCTATCACCTATGCCTATGCAGCAGGACCTAGACTCTCTAGCCTAGAAGGTAACCTATTAAGAAGCTAAAGCCCTCACTCTATATCCACTGCACTAGTGGACCCTTGAAAAAATAATGATGTCGGACTCTGACAATGGTTTGGAGTTGGCACTCCAAATTTTGGCAAAAGTAGCCATATGGATGTCCCGGTTGATAGATTGCCTCAAGTTTCCACTAAATTTTGTGAAGCTGAAATTATTTTTTTTTGCTAAGCATAAAAAAAGCCTTTATCACTTAGTCACCATTGCAATTGTTAACGAAGATAGCAGAAGAATTAAAATACCGTATATACCTCCCCATTTTCTCATGTCCTCATTTCCCAACATCTCTAGGTATTCATGAGCTCCTACCACACTATTGTGGGGTGTTTGGGATAAAGAGGGAGAGTAACCTCCTCTAAAAGTGACACTTCATTTGTGCGTATTTTTGTGTATCTATGGCACATTTATCACAAAACTATGACTTTAAGATAAGAGTGACTTTATGATGAGAGAAACCTCTTTTTCTGCTACAATAACTAGCATTAATGATTAATTTTCAAATTTAAAGGCTACAATTTGCAGTGACATAATTTTATCTTCGGTCTCCAATTTTGTGACATATTTTATAAATACATATTCATTGTTAAAGCAATGCACACAGTCTTTTAGACTCAATTCTCTTGTTCAATTGTAAGATACATCTCTCGTTCTCTTCTGTTATGTGCTCTAATCATATGAAGAGAATGTGTGATTAATAAAGAATTATGGTGGTGGCTTAGAGTTATTGTATAGACTTGAGAGTAGGACCTGAATAGTAACATGTTGAAATTTGATTGTGACATACATATTATCAGAATATAAAATGCAGCCCAAACATTTGACAAAAAATGCAATTGCTACCTGCATATTGGCTTGTATCCATAAGATGATTCATGTTTGTAGAGCAATGGCCAAGACACTAAGGGTAATTTGATGACTTTGGGACTCGTATGAATTCTTTGCCTAATGGCCTAAATGTATGATTTAATGATATATGTTTTGGTTTCTTTCTATGTCTATGTTGGTTAGAATTGTGATGATGGTACAAGGGACTATTTAATTGGATCCATTATTATACGCATGACAGTTTTGATTATTGCTACTATACTTGCATCGTCACAAGCCATAGTTATATTATGAGATAGGGTGATGTATTGAGTATGATAGCATGGTGGACATGGATTTTATCTATCTATATGACTGCGTTACCAATGATTGCCACATATCAAATTTTCTTACCCTATGTGGTAAGGAGCTCCAAGCGATTCAAATTATTCATCTTGAGCCCATAGCTTGTGCCAATAGCTATATGGTGAAGGGGTGGAGTCACGTGCATGCTAGTCACACCTTTAAAGACAGGATAGTGATGACCATGTAACAATAATGATTGGAGGAGTTTTGGCGGTCCATATAGATTTACCCACAGACATGGAAACTATCAACTGCATGTACCCTTACAGTAAAATTATCACTCTTTTTTCTTTTTGCTTGTTTCGGATGTAGAGAACGGTTCCTTAACCACGCCTGTGGAAGCTCTGCATCTTCTGAGCTGAATGCTGCTTTTTGCTGTTGTATGGTATATTCTTCGTCCAAAATTACAGTCAATCTTCATGGTTGTTGAAAATGAGAGAGATTGGAAGTGTGGTTTTTAACCGCAGATTTAAACAAAGAAAAATTATACAGTTGTGCAACCTCTGTTTCACCTTTTTAATACTATACAGTTGCAAAAAGTTATACAGATATCAGAAATAAGGCTGTTGCCTCTTCACCCAATCCATAAAACAGAGAATTGACTTGAAGAAAATATAGTGGCATAAGCTGCCTGCGTGATTGAAACCCTAGTTCCCCGAGCAACCGGAAGTGGACGGTGTGTTCCTCCCAAGCCAAAGTTAGAATGTGGGTAGCTAATAAGCATGGAATTAGGTTTGAGCCCTGAGCTTGACCAGCTCAAAATCAAAAGGCATGCTGCCGGAACCTGTGCTCTGTTGCATGGGAAATCATGACTCCGTGGGAACCAGAAAATACTAGAACCGTTTGCAATCAATTTCTGATAATAATCAAGACATACTGTTGCTATACTCTAAACCAAATGCCAGAAAAATACATATTTCATACTGTTATAGAAATATGAAATAAGCCCGGACCTTGACGCTGAAACCCAAACGCCTTAATAACAAGTAGCTATGATGGTAACATTAGAAGACAAAGAAAACCTTCTGGAACAAAGGACATACCTCAGATTGAAGTAATTCATGGGATCACGAGATGCCTGTTCACTGGAAAACTGTAAAAATATAAAATGTTAATACAGAAATTTTTCATGTAACTGAATATTCTATTGATAAACTGAATCTAATAACGGGACAAAGAAGTTGAATCAAATTGACTTCGGCTTGTAATCTCTGAAAATAAAATTGAATCCATTCCCCCAAGAAACAGTGGCTGGAATAATTCTGAACTGTAGCATAGCAAGAGATTTGTTTTTGCTGTTTGAAAGAAACGATCCTATGACTAGCACAAGAACCCATGACTGCAGGCAGAGAGAAGAATGAAAAAAATGCAGAAGCAGAAACAAATAATGGCGAGTCCTACCTTTTCTCCAGTGAGAGCGTCTGCAACAATCCTTGCATGATCCGTGGTGGGCTGGGTGAGTTTTCTGACGAGGAGAGCTCCGCCCACCACACATAAGGCCTTGATGAACACATTTCTAGCCCTGCTCCTTCCTGATGACGATGGCTGATCATGTTCTCCCATGCCCACAACTTCCACTCACTTCACCTCACATGTGTTGAATATGGCAGATAGATGGATGGATTTACTTATTGTAGACTGAAGATTCACTCACTCCCCAAGCCCCGTCTTATCAGTTTATTTCATTGGATGCCCCTTGCACTTCCTTCCACTCCATTGAAATCTGCCATAAATGGATTCTATAATATTCTTGATGTGGGAAACCATGACAAATGTACAAATATGAGAATGAGAATAAAACAAAATTGTTGTAATCAAAGATATGTATATCTCGATGGAATTGATGATGAAGATATTGATCGGTTAAGTCACTCAAGCTTTAATCTAATTGATTTTACATTATGTAAGAGCCAAACAGACGTGTTTATATTTAATAATTTGTATAAAGATATTTTTTCGTTACTACGATAAAACCCTCACCATAAATGTACAATCATTGGGGCTGGAACTACTTCTGAACCATTTTGCCTACCAATCTCATCCAACATCTTGTAAAATTTGGGCAATCTATTTCGAATAAGGTTATAAGACTCCATTAAAAAAAATTGGATAATCTATTTCAAAAAGGTTATAACCCTGCATAAATGTGAACTTTGGGTTTTTTCATGATAATATTCATTTCCACGTGCATAAATTGGAACTTGGAATATTTTCATGATAATACTCATCTTAACCATTCTTACCAAGACAATAATAACCATATTAAAAAATAAGAAGAAAGTTAACAATGTTGCATAATAGCGGTAAGGGTTTATTGGGTAGAAAAAGAATAAAGAATTTAATTGGTTTTTCAAAGTTTGTTGTAAATTTTATTTTATTTTTAAACATGTATTTTTCTTTATAGAATAAGAGGAGGGTTATGGTTTTTTTTCTTTTTATCTTTTGTGTTTTATTTTTATTTAGTTGAAGGTTTTTTTTATCTCTAGGTTTTTCTTTACAGTATTAATCTATTAATCTATTAATCTGTGGTTTTCTTTCTGAGTTGTGTATTTATATTTTATTTTTTACTGATTTGATTTCATAATTTTTTTATTTCTAGTGATAAATTGTGTATCTCAAATTTGAAAAGTCAACAAAATGTTTCAAAAATCCATAAACCTATACTAATAAATTAACAAAGTGTAAAAACCTAAAAAATATATTATAAAGAAAATTGTTAAAAATATTTGAAAAATAATTAATAATTTTTTATTTTTTAATAAGAATTTTGGAGTTAATCATTATGAAATAGCAAAGTGGTAAGAGAGAATGGATATAAAATGTTTTTTATAACTCGATGTAATAGGTAAAAACATAAATAATTGTATCTATAATTGTATATATAAAAATAAAATATATCTTATAAATGTGTAGTGGTATAAGTTAGTTTAATATAATAATTAAAAAACATTAAAAAATACAAGTATGGATGAGATCGGTAACATCATTTTATAGTCATTATATGAGTATATGATGATGTGGAAGGATCTTATAGATTTCTTTATCTCACATATAGAGGCAGGGACATGATAATGGATGGACTATCAAAAGATGGATTAAGATTAGATATAGGAACCTGAATTATATGCATATTTTACCATGGGCACACAAGTAAATATACTCATGAACCTTGGTTCCAATTATATACTATTACAAAATTTTGATTAAGGTAGAGGATAGTTAGGTTTATAGTTTGAATGGTGTAACTTGTATGTTTTTTGTGATGGGAAAGAGAATCGATATTATTGAAACACTTTTTCTTATACTTAAAAAGGCAAGTGTGAAGAGTTATTTTGGCAAGTGGCTTAAGTAAACTCTTGCAGCATATGATTATGTAATTTTGTGTATATTTAATAAAATTACACAATTTTCTCCTTGGAAAAGAAATAAATGTATAACATTGATGTTTAAAAAAAAATAAGATAAAATATGGATAGTTAATTCATATATATATATATATATATAAAAGATCGTTTGAACTTAGAATCTTGTACGTAGAGAAAGGTTTGCATTTCAATTTTTTTTTATTAAATTATTATTATAATTAAAATGAATATATCCTCAAATATAAAAACTTTAAAAAAATAGATTAACAACTCAAAATATCAAAGTATTTAGTAAAAGTCTATTTCTTTAAATATTACTCCATTTCAAATAACCGAGTTTTGTTTAAACTTAATGACTTGATTACAAATCCAAGTCTTGAAATTATATCAATAAAAATTAAACTAATACTCTTTAAATCTACTTTAAAAACAATTTTTTTAAAATTCAATTAATTTTTATTTTTATTTTATTATGATAATATGTTTTTAATATTACAAAAATCTATTTTTAATATTACGACTTTTAAAGAAATTAATATACATTTAAAAAAAACTTAAAATATCAATTCAAAAATTCAATTAATTTTTGTTTTTTATTTTATTATGATAATATGTTTTTAATATTACAATAATCTATTTTTAATATTATAACTTTTAAAGAAATTAATATACGTTTAAAAAAACTCAAAATTTCATTAAATAAAATAAAAAGGCGTTTTACTGGTTTAACTTAATAATAAAATGTATAAAAATTTAAAATCATTAGCCAAATTCTGTACATTAATTGTAAATTGCGCAACCAATTCATATATCTCACTTAGTCATAGAATAATAACAAGGGAAGATGAGTGAAGTAATCTAATAACATGTGAGAAAAGGAATATTGTATTTAGAATAAGCTTAAAGACTTCGAATATTTTTAACATAATTCAAAAGTTTTTTGTTTCCATACATCGAAAAGTTGAATGTCTACTCAAATGTTTTCTTTTCTTACATCGAAAAGTTGAATGTCTTTTAGTAAACAAACTTAGAAATAAAAATGTTTCATAGTTGTATTGTATTTTAGTGATTCTTTTCGGATAAAGTGATGTATTAAGGTCGACACATAATATTGATTACTTTATCCTTAATGGATTAAAAAATTAGCTTAAATTATTTTGATGTATTTGTCTTTTCTTTTCTTTTTTTAAATAGCTTAAATTATTTTGATGTATTTGTTTTTCATTACAGTGGCTCTTGTGTCAAACCTTTTTAAGGCTTTATCCACTTGATGGTGGTTAAGCAAAGTAAGGAGGTGGTTTTCTGGGAAAGGAGAGTAAATTTACGATGCTTCTAGAGAATCACTTGGCATATTGTTACGTGATTGTTGATTGGCTCAACTGTTTTTTGGTTTGTGGTTTGCACTAATGTATTTTATGTTTTTCATGTTTTTGTTAGTGGATCAACTTCATAAATCTACACTAGAGGTGTTTTCATTTTCCTGATCTTGTCACTTTTTGTTAATGGCAATAGGGTTTTTCAATTGGTCCATATGTTTTGGCTTGTCGTGGTCACTCGATGTGGCCTTGGGGGTGTGTGCTTCCCCACACACCTATCGATAACTTGTAGTGGATGTTTATTTGGTTCAAATGCCCAACCTTGTGTTGCTCCCTTACATGGAAGCTTGAGTTTTTGTAAAGGAGGGGGTATATGTTAAGAGTGGTTTAATGCTCACCTAATTTAGAGCCACAATTCTACATAAATACTTTTGGAGCCATTTTTTTTGTTGTGCTTAGAATTTATTAGTGTTTATATATGATGCATGTTAAGCCCTAGGTCTTGGGACATTATATTGTTATTGTTATATTATTTTTGTTATTATTGGTCAACTGGGCCCATTATTTGCAATTTTACCTTTGTCTTTTATATATACCAAAAAGACCTAGTTCTAGGAATCATATTATCTTGTATATTTTATATATTGTAAAAGGAGTTCCCCCCTCAAAGAGGCTTCTTATTCATTCACTCTTTTATTTGATTTAGCCATTGCATTATTGAATTGAGTTTTTCTTCTGCTTATTTGGTTATTTGGTCCATAACATTTGGAATCAAAAGAGCGAATGATCCTTGCTTTGGCTCCTTTAAACAGGTCTTCTTACCATTTTCGCTCTATTTGGGTCGGGAGGGGGGGGGGTGGGGGAATATAGTGAAGTACATTAGGTAAAAATGTCAATCTAATGTGCTAAAATTTCAAAGTTACAAGTTGTGATGTCCCCTTCCACTTGATCGAGACAGAGGATGACTTAGTAGCCTATATGACTCCCATAGGCTATAGTCAGTAAAGAAAAGGGAGTCAATGGTGCTTATTTGATGTCACTTGGCCAGGAGATGTGATGTTCTAAACTGGCATTAAGTTAAAAAGGTAAATTATTAATTGCTTAAACATTAAAAGTGACTTTTAATGTTTAAGTAAAAATTAAAAAGGGAATGAGGGTCATCTTTGATTTGGTCAAAAAGGGGAAAGATCTACAAGGCTTTGAAGAAGAATAAAAGGAGGGGTAGCACTTCACTTTGGAATTATGGTTTGATATCTTGTTTGGAGTGCTCTTTGAGCCAAGTTATTGTTGGGGTTTTGACAAAACTCTTCCACTTGAGTTTGGTTTCGGTGGTGCAACATCCACCCTAGCTAGACATTGAGGAGGATCCATTTCGGGTCTTCAATTAAGCATCATCTTTGAGGTTCTATGGCAGCGTGGGGATTCAACAACCTTGAAAGGATATTTGAAGGGCTTCCTTGAGGAGTCAATTCTTCTATTTCACAGGGTCGTAGTGATTTAGTGGAACCATGAGGGTTTGTGGGGGTGTGACAGTCATGGAGGGCCACTAGGGGTCACTTGGAGGGCTTGATACCTCCCATTTGTATAATCATGAGCCAAGGAAGGGTCGTGGAGGCACCTTGAAGGACCGTCCACCGTTTAACAAGGTTGTGGGGGTCTTGGAGAAGCCGTGGGGGTATTAGCAGGTCGCGAGGGGTCTAGAGGAGAGGGTCGTGAGGCCAACTATTGTGTTGTGAGGTCTAGGAGAGGGTCGTAAGCCCAATCGTTGAGCAGAGAGGGTTTTAAGGAGGGTCGTGGGCCCACTACAGAGTTGTGAGGGTAGAGAAGGGGGTCATGATCTATGTTTTGGATGTGGAGAAGTTGGCATCGTCCATTGAGGAGGCTAAGGCATTATTCCAAGTTTTTTCTTATGTTGTGTAGTAATTGTTGCAGCTCCTACAACAACCATTAGAACTTTATAATCATTGTATTACAATTTCCATTCATAATAAAATGCCTACATTATCTCTTCTATTTCATGAGATCATTAGGTACATGCAATATGCTTGAAGACATGTGTATTGTTAGACTTCATGCAAATTGTTTGTTAAAAGTTGTCAACCATCATAACTAGTGGTAATACAAAGTATTTTGACAAAGGAACACAACCAGATTGGACAAAAAACATAATACCCTAGCCTAAGTTATATTGGGATTATTGTAGTGGTATTAGAGTTGGTGATCTTGCGAGCTTGTGATTGCATTGATGCCTAAAATACGAGGGCATGGAGGATGTCCCTTCCCAGAGTCACCAAAGGAAGAAGAAATAGAAGTGAACCAACCAGAGTCATGACAAGAAGGAAACATGGGTGACCATAATGAGGACAGGGCCTTGCAAATTTTAAAAACCATAGCCAATGGGAAGCAACAAATGCAAGAAGCCTTGACACATTTCATTACCAACATCTAGGCAAATCTAAACCAAGGAGGTCCCAATGGGAACAATCTAGAGGACAACACATAGGAGGTAGGACTCATGCAGAGGGTAGCAATACCCATACTCTGGCTCAGACCGGGAGCAGAAGAAACATGCCTAGGGAGTGGAACAAAGCAACACATAACCAACAAAACTTTGATCTCATGCGCAAGGTGGGGAAGTTGTCCATTTCACCTTTTGACGGATCTGCCAGGAGCACAGTCAAAGCTTGGGTGCAGAAGTTGGACACTTACTTCCAACTTAACCAGATGACATAAGCAAAGGCAATTAAGTTTGCCACCCCACACTTGAATGGAGAAGCTCATGAGTGGTGGTACCATGGGATATTGACATTAGGGCACGCCAACATCACATCATATGAGGACTTCACTCAAAGGTTGATGGGCAGGTTCGACAAGAAGGATCCCAAGATACATGTCAGGGAGTTAGCGCAATTGAGATAAACATGTACACCAAAGGCATACATCACAAAATTCCATAGGATGGAGGTTATGGTGACAAACATCCCTGAGCATAGATTGGTGATGTTATTGACTTAAGGGTTATCTGAACCCTTAAGAGGGTGGGTGAAGGCATTTAGGCCATCCACACAACAAGACATCATCATGAAGACCCAAGACATGGCAGACACAGTTCCAAGAAGGCACCGGTGAAACCCGTCATTCCACAAAAAAGTGAGGAGAGGAATTTTCCCCATAAACCATGGATAGGGAAGGACCGGTTGGATGAGGAGACTCGGAGGGAGTTGAGGAGGAAGAAGCTTTGCTTCAACTGTAAAGAACCTTGGAAGTCAAGTCACCAATGTATGGGAAAAGGAAAAGTACATTACATAGAGGTACTTTCCGATGAGGAGGATGAGGAGGATGAGACAACTCATGTATAGGACAGTGGACAGAGCAGTGAGGAGCCACCACACATGGAGCAAGCATAGTTGCAGGAAGGTGTCAAGGGAGTGACCACTGCCACACTTTCAGGAGTCCCCAAATATTACACCTTCAGTGTCAAAGGCATTTTGCAAAATCAAAGAGTTACAACATTGATTGATGGTGGGGCCACCCACAACTTCATTTATGCAACACTTGTCACTAGGAGACACATCTCTGCATAGGAATTTGAGGGGTTCAACGTGGTGGTAGAAAATGGGTACAACATGACATGTACTTAAAGGATTAGGGGATTGGATGTGACATTGGGAAACTATATGTTGATCAATGACTTTTATGTCATGGATTTGGCAAACACCTGTGTGGTATTAGATCTCTAGTGGTTGTACTTGTTGGGAGATATCCACATGAAATATCAAGACATGAGGATGGAGTTCAGGGATAAAGAAGGTCAACAAGTTCTTCTGAGAGGTATGTCGACCAGAGTTCCCAAGATCGTGTCAAACAAACACATGGAGGTCATTTTTAGACACAAGTCATAGCTTGCACAACAGAGTGTTTGATCACCATGCAGAATCCATCACAGAATCGTCAGCACTATCATGTGGACATACATGAGCTACTTGGGAATCATGACAGAGTATTTAGACCGCTACTAGTAGGGAGACCACTTAACACGGGATTTGAGCATGTCATTGAGTTAGAGCAGGGGGCAAAGCCCGTGATCACCACAACTTATAGACATCTAAAGAAGTTTAAGGATGAGATAGAGAAGGCCATAAAGGATTTTTTGGAGATGGGGCACATCATGCCTAGTTCTAGTCCCTTCGCTTCTTCAGTGGTACCGGTGAAGAAGAAGGATGGCATGATGAAGATGTGCATTGACTACAAGGCATTGAACAAGAAGACATTCAAGAAAAGGTGCATGATACCCATGATTGATGAGTTGATAGATGAGTTGCATGGGGCAGTGTACTTCTTGAAGATTGATCTTCGATCGGGGTACCATCAAATCCAGGTCAAAGAGGACAACATCCACAAAACAAAATTCAAATGTCATTACAGGCACTATGAGTTTTTAGTCATGCCCTTTGGGTTGACTAATGCACTAGCCACCTTCCAATCATGCATGAACCATATCTTCAACAAGTAGTTGGGGAAGTTCTTATTGGTATTCTTTGATGGTCTATTGATCTATAGCAGGACTTGGGAGGAACATCTAAGGCATGTTGATGAGATTCTCAGCATCATAAAGAAGTAGTCATTGTTTGTCAAGGAGGAAAAATGTGAGTTTGGGATGACAAATATTATTTATCTGGGACATGTGATTGGAAAGAAGGGAGTACAGGTGTGTTGGGTATGTGTTATATTCTTTGCACGAGTAGTAGTGTTTGAGCATCTGCGTCAGGCACATAGGGGGGGTGCAGGGGTTCGGGGGCAGTGCCCCCGAATTTTTTTTTTTCACACCGGGACGACATATTTCCGGGACCACGTGATATTTAGGTGGTTTTTCGACACATGGTTTTTTGCCGATGGTTTTCTATTTTCGGTTAAGGAATTAGGGTTTTGGACTAATCCAGATCATTGGGTTAGGGTTTTGGATGCCGCTGGCTCCTATATGTATATTGTATTGTAAACAATGTAACACAATGTATGAATATAATATATGTTGGTTTTCCCAGTTTGGGTTTCCAGGGGAAAAATCTCTGTGTAATGTTTGCATTTGCCATTGTATATTTTCTATTCTTTTCTGAATATCTGTTTATAGTAGACATTGTACAAGGTTAGAATTTACAAGGTGCACCAAGAGAAGATCCATGTGATCTTAGATTGGCCCACGCCCAGATCAATTAAAAATTTGTTGGGGTTCTTCGGATACAGGCACTTTGTGAAAGGATATTTCACAAATTGATGCACCATTAATGGATCTCACCAAGAAGGGAGCATTCAGATGGTCAAAGGAGGTACAGTGAGCATTTGACAGGATGAAGAAGGTGATGAGTAATTTCCCAGTGCTAGCGCTTCCATATTTCTCACAGTCATTGTGTTGGAGTGGGATGCATCCAGAGAGGGGATAGGAGCAGTGTTGATGCATAATCAACATCCCATAGCTTTCAAGAGTAGGAAGATAAGGGAGCCCGAGAGGCTCTACCCCATTTATGATAAGGATATGTTGGCCACCATGCATGCATTGGCCAAGTTCAGACAATACCTGGTTAGGGGATGCTTTGTGGTGAGGACCACAACAACATCTTGAGGTATTTCTTGGGGAAAAGAGACTTGAGCGAGAGGTAGCAGAAATAGGTAAGTAAGGTTCAAGAATATAACTTGGACATTGAGTATGTGAAGGGAAAGAAGAAATCAATTGCTAATGCCCTTTCGAGGAGAGTTGGAACCTTCTCCATGACAAAGATCTCAGTAGACTAGAAGTCCATTCTCTTGGTGGAATACTCCAAGAATACATTCACTTGTGAACTGATGGAGGGAATTATTCAATATGACATGTGCGGAGTAGTGTATGACATCATCTACTACAATAAGAGGATCTATCTTGTCCCTAAGTCCACACTCAAGGATAAGATTATGAGATCAGTACATGACGCACCATTGGCATAGCACCGAGGGTATCTGAATACTTATCGACAGGTGAGAGAGAGATTCTCTTGGAAGGGTCTCAAGGAGGATTTACTACGTTATGTGAGAGAGTGTATGACTTGTCAACAGAACAAGTCGGAGCTTGCACATCCTACAAGTTTGCTTCAACCATTACCTATTCCATAGCAAAAGTGGGAGAGCATTTCCATGGATTTCATTACAGGGTTTCCAAAGGTAAAGGGCGTGAATTATATCTATGTAGTGGTGGATGGGTTGATCAAGTATGCACACTTTTTTCCATTCCTTTAGAGTATAGCGCATCTCAGGTGGCAGGCATATTCTTCAGGGAGATGTTAAGACTACATGGTCTTTCGAGATACATAGTCAGTGATCGAGACAACAGGTTTCTCAGCACATTCTGATAGGATCTGTTCAAGTTATCATGGATAAAGTTCATGCCTAATACCATCTATCAACTCAAATAGATGGACAAACAAAGTGAACAAGTGGATTGAGGGATACCTACAAAACTATTTATCGGGAGAGCAAATGGCTTAGATAAAGTGGTTGCATCTCGGGGAGCATTGCTACAATACCGCTTATCACATGTCTATCGGGATGAGTTCATTCAGAGTGTTGTATGGCTACGATGCTCCATCATTTGTGGATTTGGAATTTGGGGATAAAAGGCCCCCCGAGGCCAAATATTGGTTGTAGGAGAGCCAGGACATCTTGAGAGTCTTGAAGGAGAAGTTACAGGCCACCTAGAATTAATAGAAGATGTATGCAGACAGGCACAAGGAAGAGTTCATCTTGTTGGAGATACTTCACACACACCTAGGAATTATTTTTCCTTAGGTTTTCCCTATGTTTACTAATCATTATTCAGTCTCCTATAGTCTAGGGAGAATATTCCTCTAGGAGAATAGTCTCTTCAGTTCACACTTTAGTTTGATCATTTGATTGGAGTCTAGAGGCCACATTGGGATAACATCATGTAGCATTGGGATCATCACCAACTAATGCACATTGTCCTTGGAATTATCACCAGACTAGCGCATTACTCATGATTCCCTAATATCCTCCTCACTTCACTTTGTTTAAGTCAATTAACTAAAGACTGAGAGACTAGTTAACTCAGACTTGGTGGCAGTTAACTCCCGTAACTACCTGAGAGACTAGACTAGGTGGAAGTTTACTCCTGTAACTGTCGACGTGTGTCCAGATCACTCTAGACCACCACTATGGTGCATTGGCTTCTCCTCAAGTGCACATTATTTGAGTTATACAGAGCATATCATGTGTAAATTATCATTCATTCATTTGGTTAATATAATTCTTCCATTCATTCTCTCATGTTTCTCTCTTTCTCATTTATCTGCAAACTGTGTATGTATTTTTGCTAGCTACATCTTATCTTTGCAGGTTCATCCACATTTACATGGTATCAGAGCCGACGTATTGCTCGGAAAAAGACACACCAGATTATTTTTGCAGGTACCGAAGATTGAAGACAGTGGAAAAATGGAATTTCCAAAATAATTCATTCTTACACCGTACAATTTCTTTGCATGGAAGGAAAATATGATAGTGCATCTTCGAAGCAGAGGATTATACAGGTTAACCATGAACACAGAGACCGAACCCACATCAGCCATAGAAAAATCCAAGTATTTGAATCGAATGGATGAAGAGTTTGAAACTATTTGCAGTCTCATTTCTCCTTAACTCCTCTTTCACATATCCTTCTATAAAACCCCCAATGAATCCTGGACCACCATGGAAGGGATTTTTGGAAAATAGGATGAGATGAGGGGACACATGCTCGAGGTGGAATTGCTCACTTTGGATCCAAAAACCTTCGACAATCTCCAAGATTCTTTACCAAATATAAGGATTTGTTGTCACAACTCAAGGCTTGAGGGGTTGATAAATCTAAGGAGGAGAAACAAATGGTTCTTACCATTCTCTCCAAACTTGGTCTGGAATACTCAGTGTTTGTATCCATATTTCATTCAATTAGGCTCGCCTCTGGAGCCACCTGGATGATGGCCTCTCTTGAGGCCTTTATCGAGTCTCTGACACAAGAGCATAAAAAGCTCATCAATATGGGCAAAATCAAAGGCCCAAAGATGCATGCACTTACTGTGCATGATGGTGGTGGTCATCAAAATCAGAAATATAAATACAAAGACAAAAGAAAAGCACATGCAAATCCAAAGAAGGAAGGGTACTCAAAACCCTTCAATGATGCCTCCAGATCCAAAGGTGGAAAGGGAAGAAAATAAGAGAAATACACTTACTACCATAAAGGATTACATCCTGAATCTGCATGTATGCAGAAAGATATAGATCAAATGGCCCAAATACTTCAACAAAACAACCTTGGAGATTGAATCCTCGAGGGTGCCAAGAAGAAGAAGCCAGAAGATCAGAATCTCAAGAAAGGCAATTCTAGCCATGCTTTGATTTCCATGAACTCCTCTCTCGATGCCTGGATTGTAGATTTAGGAGCAGCACACCACATGGAAGCCACAAAAGAAGTCTACTCTTCATTGGATGCATGCAAAGGTCCTCTTATTTTGATGCGGGACAACTCTCCAGTCGAGGTCACCGTCAAAGGAAGAATTGAACTCACAAACGAAAGCTTCAAGAATGTGCTTCATGTTCCCAAACTTTTTGTCAATATTCTCTCCATGTATTAGATGACAAACTCCGGCACCGGAAAGAGAGTTGTATTCACACCTAATGTTGTGGATATCTATGACATAAAAAACAATTCCAAGGTTGCTACCGGTGAGGTAAATCACCAATCCAGACTCTACACATTTTCTAAATTTATTGAACCAGATTTTGCATCACTTCTTACCCATTTTAATGAAAGGAGTAGGATATGGCACGAAAGGTTCGGGCATTTAAATTTCAGATATATGCAACAACTTAACAAGCAGGGAATGGTTGATGGTCTACCTAACATCCACTTATCCAAAGGAATTTGTGAGGGATGTGTTCTTTGAAAACACCCTCAAGAGAAATTCGACAAAGGAAAGACTTAGAAGGCCTCATTTCCTTTAGACCTGATCCATAGTGATCTAATGGGCCCTTTTCCACATCCATCAATCAATAAAGAAAGGTACTTGATCATTTATCTTTATGATTTCTCACGCTTCACATGGACTTTCTTTCTCAGGAAAAGTTCATAGGTCTTTCAACACCTCAAAGATTTCAAAGTCCTTGCTAAAACACAGTCAGGAAAGAAGATAAAAGTCCTTCGAACAGATAATGGGGGAGAGTATGTCAATCATTAGATACAAAACCTTTGTCATGAGGTTGGGATTCAGTTGTAGCACACGGTTCCTTATACTCCGTAGCAAAACGAAGTTGCTAAGCGGAAAAATAGATCTCTGAAAAAGATGACATCTTTCATGCTACATGCAAAGTCACTTCCATAGAGATTATGGGCTGAAGCGCTTAATTATGCAACCTGCATCCAAAACAAATCTCCCCATAGATTTGTCAAGGACAAGACCCCCTACGAGGCTTTGAGTGGACTCAAACTGGAAGTGACCCACTTTCGCATATTCGGTTCTCATGCAAGAGCCAAAATTCCCTCTAAGAAGAGGACGACACTTAATCAACAGAGCAAAGAGTGTATCTTTGTTGGATACCTCGACGGTGTGAAGGGATACAGACTCATTGATATTTCCTCGGACCGACTTATCATTGAGTGTAGTGTCCAATTCGAGGAAAGTGTCTCACATGTACCTCAGCAGCCGCATACAAACATTTTTGTTCTTCCACCTGTTAGGGATGATGAGCATGCACATGCTGACTCTTCTTCAGATGAGAGTTTTGATTTAGAGGATTCAGATGATTCAGATATTGAGTCAGTATAGTCATATGCAGAGTCAATGCACACAGATGTAGTTACAGAGCTAGCGATAGAGTCGAGGCCCAAGTGGGCCAAGACTACTCTTCAGGATGCAGGAGATCTTTTTGGGGATCCAATTGATACTAGGAGGAATCGATCTGATTTCAAGGAGCCTCCTCTTACACTCACTGCCACTGAACCGATGCCACCCAAACTTCTTTTCTTGGTTCAGTATTCAGATCCACAATCCTATGGCGAGGCTACTGGAAATCTCTTTTGGGAATGTGCCATGCAGGAGGAGTACAACTCCCTCCTCGAGAATCAGACTTGGGATCTGGTTCCCTTTCCTTTAGGAAGGAAACTTGTCAGGTGTAGATGGATCTACAGGACCAAGAGAGCAGTGGATGGATAGGTTAGTAGATACAAAGACAGACTAGTTGCAAAAGGCTTTCAACAGGTGCATGGCATTGACTATGATGAGACCCCCGCTCCAATAGTGAAGATGGATTCCATATGTTTGGCACTTGCCATTGCGGTAGCCAAGGGATGGGAATTCCATTAGATGGACGTGAAGAATGCATTTCTTCACGACGATCTCTCTAAGGAGAACTATATGGAGCAGCCCTAGGGATTTTTGCAGGATTCATCTTTGGTCTTTCGACTGAAGAAGTCTCTTTATGGCCTCAAGCAGACCCCGAGGGCATGGTATGCCAAGATGGACTCCTACCTGTTGTCACAAAACTTTGTACGTTGTAAGTCAGACCCGAATATTTACATGCTTAGGATGAATGATTCACTTTGACCCCTAGTTATGTATGTTGATGATTTGTTGATCACCAGTTGCTCGACTTCAATGATTGTTATAGTCAAGAGGATTCTGCATGATAGGTTATTGATGACGGACATGGGTCCACTACTTTTCTTCCTTGGACTCGAGATTAGTCAGGATTCATCATGCATCAAATTGTCTCAGGCCAAGTATGCACGAGATATCCTTGAGAGATTTCACATGACAGACTGCAAGTCTACCCCAACTCCTTTCCTATCAAGAGTCGTACTTGAGAATGGCAGGGACACTCCACTAGTGGACAACACACTATAAAGACAACTAGTGGGGAGCTTGTTGTATCTCAGACACTCCAGACCAGACCTTTCCTATGCAGTTGGAGTAGTCTACAGGTTCATGCAGGAGCCACATGAGCTACATTAGAAGGCTACAAAGTGTATCCTTCGATACGTGAAGGGCACCATCACCTTTGGGATTCACTATGTAGTGGACTCTACATTGGACATCATCGGGTTCATTAAGTATGACTAGGTTGGCGATAGCATTGATCGCAAGTCCACATTCGGTTATTCACTCAGTCTTGGATCCCAACCTATCTGTTGGTCGAGCAAGAAGCAAGTTGTTATTGCTCTATCTTCAGTCGAGGCAGAGTACAGAGGGGTAGTTAACATAACCATTCAGGCTATGTGTCTACAACATTTTCTCACTAAGTTGGGCATCATCTATCAATCGTCATCTAGTGTGACAACTAGAGCACTCTAAATTTCTGTACAGATCCAATTCAGAGGCAGCGGAGGAAGCACATCGAGATCCACCAGCACTACATCTGAGACTTAGTACATGATGGGATCATCGACTTGCAGTTCTTTCCTTAAGCAAAACAGATTGTAGATATCTTCACCAAGACCTTCACTGAGAAAAAGTTTCATTCTCTTCACAGTCATCTTGGAGTGAAGGACATAGTTGCCTAGCAACTATTAGTTCTTCTTTTTACATACATTTTACTTTGAGTGGGGGGGTTTCCCATGAGGTTTTCCCTCTTTCCTTGTTTATTTCAGTGTATCTTTTGTATTTGGGTACCTAACATGGCCTCGTTGTCGAGACCCATTCTTTATTTTCACCATAGTGATGTTCAGAGGGGGTGTTGGAGATACTTCGCACACACCTAAGAATTTTTTTTCCTAAGGTTTTCCCTATGTTTACTAGTCATTTTTCAGTCTCCTATAGTCTAGGGAGAATATTCTCTTCAGTTCACACTCCAATTTGATCAGTTGAGGGGAGTCTATATGCCACATTGGGATCATCACCATGCAACATTGGGATCATCACCAACTAATGCACATTTTCCTTGGGATTATCACCAGACTAGCGCATTACTCATGATTCCTTGATCTCCTCCTCACTTCACTCTATTTCAGTCAGTTAATTGAAGACTGAGAGACTAGTTAACTTAGACTAGGTGGCAGTTAACTCCCGTGACTGCCCGAGAGACTAGAATGGGTGGCATTTTACTTCCGTAATTGTTGGAGTGTGTCCATATCACTCTAGACCACCACTACGGTGCATTGGCTTCTCCTCCAGTGCACATTAATTGAGTTATATAGAGCATGTCATGTGTAAATTATCATTCATTCATTTGGTTAATATAATTCTTCCATTCTTTCTCTCTTGTTTCTCTCTTTCTCATTTTTCTGCAAACTATGTATGTATTTTTGCTAGCTAGATTTTATCTGTGCAGGTTCATCCACATTTACATGGTATCAGAGCCAACGGATTGCTAGGAAAAAGACACACCAGATTCTTTTTGCATGTACCGAAGATTGAAGGCAGCGGAAAAATGGAATTTCCAAAAGAATTCATTCTTACACCGTACAATTTCTTTGCATAGAAGGAAAAGATGATAGTGCATCTTTGAAGTAGATGATTATATAGGTTAACCATGAACACAGAGACCAAATTCAAGTATCAGAATCGAATGGATGAAGCGTTTGGAACTATTTGCAATCTTATTTCTCATGAACTCCTTTTTCACATATCCTCCTATAAAAACCCCAATGAAGGATGGACCACCATGGAAGGGATTTTTGGAAAATGGGACAAGATGAGGGGACACATGCTCGAGGTGGAATTGCTCACTTTGGATCCAAAAACCTTTGACAATATCCAAGATTTCTTTACCAAATATAAGGATTTGTTGTCGCAACTCAAGGATTGTGAGGTTGATAAATACAAGGAGGAGAAACAAATGGTTCTTACCATTCTCTCCAAACTTGGTTCGGAATACTCAATGTTTTTATCCACATTTCATTCAGTTAGGCTCGCCTCTGGAACCACCTGGAAAATGCCCTCACTTGAGGCCTTTATCGAGTCTCTGACACAAGAGCCGAATGAGCTCATCAATATGGGAAAAATCAAAGGCCCAAAGGCACATGAACTTACTATGCATGATGGTAGTGGTCATCTAAATAAAAAATCTAAAGACAAAGACAAAATGAAAGCACATGAAAATCCAAAGAAGGAAGGATACTCAAAACCCTTCTACAATGCCTCCATTTCCAAAGGTTGAAAGGGAAGAAAAGAGGAGAAATGCACTTACTGTCATAAAGGATTCCAATCCAGAATCTGCATGTATGTAGAAACAGATAGATTAAATGGCCCAAATACTTCAACAAAACAACCTTGGAGATCGAATCCCCGAGGGTGACAAGAAGAAGAAGCCAGAAGATCAGAATCCCAAGAAAGACAATTCTAGCCATGCTTTGATTGCCATCAACTCCTCTCCTGTTGCCTGGATTGTAGATTCAGGAGCATCACACCACATGGCTGCCACAAAAGAAGCATACTCTTCATTGTATGCATGCAAAGGTCCTCCTATTTTTATGGGGGACAACTCTCGAGTCGAGGTCACCAACAAAGGAAGAATTAAACTCACAAACGAAAGCTTCGAGAATGTGCTTCACGTTCCCAAACTTTCTGTCAATCTTCTCTCTATGTATCAGATGACAAACTCTGGCACCGGAAAGAGAGTTGTATTCACACTTGATGTTGTGGATATATATGACATGCAAACCAATTCCGAGGTTGCTACCAGTGAGGTAAATCATCAATCTAGACTCTACACATTTTCTGAATTTATTGAACCAGATTTTGCATTACTGCTTACTCATGCTAATGAAAGCAGTAGGATATGGCACGAAAAGTTCAGGCATTTAAATTTCAGATATATGCAACAACTTAGCAATCTAGGAATAGTTGATGGTCTACCTAACATCCACTTCTCCAATGGAATTTGTGAGGGATGTGTTCTTGGAAAACACCCTCAAGAGAAATTCAACAAAGGAAAGACTGAGGAGGCCTCCTTTCCTTTAGACTTGATCCATAGTGATCTAATGGGCCATTTTCTGCATCCATCAATCAACAAAGCAAGGTACGTGCTTATTTTTATTAATGATTTCTCATGCTTCACATGGACTTTCTTTCTCAGGAAAAAATCAGAGGTCTTTCAACACCTCAAAGATTTCAAATCCCTTGTTGAAACATAATCAGGAAAGAAGATAAAAGTCCTTTGAATAGATAACGGGGGACATTAGGTCAACCATGAGATACAAAACCTTTGTCATGAGGTCAGGATTCAGTTGCAGCACACGGTTCCTTATACTCTGCAGCAAAACGGAGTTGCTGAGCGAAAAAATAAATCTCTAAAAGAGATGGCATCTTTCATGCTACATGCAAAGTCACTTCCACAAATATTATGGGATGAAGCACTTAATTATGCAACCTACATCCAAAACATATCTCCCCATATATCTTTCAAAGATAAGACCTCGTACGAAGTTTGGAGTGGCCTCAAACCAGAAGTGACCCACTTTTGCATATTCAGTTCTCGTGCATGGGCGAGGATTCTCTCTGAGAAGAGGAAGGCAATTGATCCATAGAGCATAGAGTGTATCTTTGTTGGATACCCCGACGGTGTGAAGGGATAGAAACTCATTGATCTTTCCTCAAACCGCTCATCATTAAGCATAGTGTCCAATTCGAGGAAAGTGTCTCGCATGTACCTTAGCAGCCGCATGCAAAAATATTTGCTCTTCCACCTATCAGAGATGATGAGCATGCACATGCTGACTCTTCTTCAGATGAGAGTTCTGCTTCAAAGGATTCAAATGATTCAGATACTAGTTAGTACAGTTAGATGCAGATTTAGTGCACGCAGATGTAGTTGTAGAGATATAGCCAGAGTCAAGACCCAAGTGGGCCAAGACTACTATTCAGAATGCAAGAGATATTCTTGGGGATCTAGCTGAGACTAGGAGGACTCAATCTGATTTCGAGGAGCCTCCTCTTGCACTGACTGCCACTGAAATGATGCCACCCAGAGATCTTTTCTTGGTTCAGTCTTCAGATCCACAGTCCTATGGCAAGGCTGTTGGAAATTCCTTTTGGGAATCTGCCATGCAGGAGGAGTACAACTCCCTCCTCGAGAACCAGACTTGGGATTTGGTTCCCTTTCCTTCAGGAAGGAAACTTGTCAGGTGAAGATGGATCTATAGGACCAAGAGCGCAACAAATGGATAGGTTAGAAGATATAAAGCCAGGCTAGTTTCCAAAGGCTTCCAGCAGGTGCACGACATTGACTATGATGAGACCTTCGCTCTAGTAGCAAAGATGGATTCCATACGTTTGGAACTTGCCATTGCGGCAGCTAGGGGATGGGAAGTCCATCAGATGGACGCGAAGAATACATTTCTTCACGACGATCTCTCTAAGGAGATCTATATGGAGTAGCCTCAGGGATTTGTGCAGGATTTATCTTTGGTCTGTCGACTGAAGAAGTCTCTTTATGGCCTCAAGCAGGTCCCGAGGGCATGGTATGCCAAGATAGACTCCTACATGTTGTCACCGAACTTTGTTTGTTGTAAGTCAAACTCAAATGTTTACATGCTCAAGACGACTGATTCACTTCTACTCCTAGTTCTGTATGGTGATGATTTATTGATCACCAGTTGCTTGACTTCATCGATTATTGCAGTCAAGAGGATTCTGCATGATAGGTTCTTGATGACGGACATGGGTCCACTACATTTCTTCCTTGGACTCAAGATCAGTCAGGATGCATCATGCATCAAACTGTCTCAGGCCAAGTATGGACGATATCGCCTTGATATATTTCACATGACAGAATGTAAGTTTTCCCCGACTCATTTCCTATCAGGAGTCATACTTGAGGATGGCGGGGACACTCCACTGGTGGACAACAAACTGTACAGACAGGTAGTGGGGAGCTTGTTGTATCTCAGACACTCCAGACCAGACCTTTCTTATGCAGTTGGAGCAGTGTCCAGCATCATGCAGGACCCACATGATGAACTACATTGGAAGGCTACAAAGTGTATCCTTTAATACTTACAGGGCCCCATAACCTTTCGGATTCACTATGCAACAGACTCTACATTGGACCTCATCGGGTTCACTGATTATACTGGGTTGGCGATAGCATTGATCGTAATTCCACATCTGGTTACTCACTCAGTCTTGGTTCCGGGACTATCTGTTGGTCGAGCAAGAAGCAGGTTGTTATTGCTCTATCTTCAGTCAAGGCAGAGTACATAAGGGTAGTTAACATAACCATTTAGGATATGTGGCTACAAAATTTTCTCACTGAGTTGGGCAGTTTGTTTCATCGACCGATCGTTATCTGGTATGACAACTAGAGCACTCTAAAGTTCTACAGTGATCCAGTTCAGAGGTAGAGGACGAAGCACATCGAGATCCACATGCACTACATTTGGGACTTAGTACACAAGGGAATCATTGACCTGCAGTTCTGTCCTTCGACAGAATAGACTGTAGACATCTTTACCAAGACCTTCACTGAGTAGAAGTTCCATTCTCTATGTAGTCATCTTAGAGTGAAGGACTTAGTTTCCTAGCAACTATTAGTTCTTCTTTTTACATACATTTTACTTTGAGGGGGGGGGGGGGGTNATGATTTTTTCCCTCTTTCCTCCTTTATTTCAGTGTATCTTTTGTATTTGGGTACCTAACATGGCCTCGTTGTCGAGACCCATTCTTTATTTTCACCATAGTGATGTTCAGAGGGGGTGTTGGAGATACTTCACACACACCTAGGAATTCTTTTTCCTAAGGTTTTCCCTATGTTTACTAGTCATTATTCAATCTCCTATAGTCTAGGGAGAATATTCTCTTCAGTTCACACTTCATTTTGATCAGTTGAGTGGAGTCTAGATGCCACATTGGGATCATCACCATTCAACATTAGGATCATCACCAGCTAATGTGTATTGTCCTTGGGATTATCACCAGACTAATGCATTAATCATGATTCCTCGACCTCCTCACTTCACTTTGTTTTTTAGTCAGTTAACTTAAGACTGAGAGACTAGTTAACTCAGACTAGGTGGTAGTTAACTCTCGTAACTGCCCAAGAGACTAGAATGGGCGGAAGTTTACTCCCGTAATTATCGGTGTGTGTCCAGATCACTCTAGACCACCACTATGGTGCATTGTCTTCTCCTCCAGTGCGCATTAGTTGAGTTATACAAAGTATATCATGTGTAAATTATCATTCATTCCTTTGGTTAATATAATTCTTCCATTCTTTCTCTCTTGTTTCTCTTTTTCTCATTTCTCTGCAAATCGTGTATGTATTTTTGCTAGCTAGATGTTATATGTGTAGGTTCATCCACATTTACATAGCTTTGAGGTTGGGGATCTGTCCTTTATGAGGTTGCAGCCTTATAGAAAGTCTTAACTGAAGAAGAGTGGTGTAGAGAAGTTGAAGCCTCACTTCTATGGACCATACCCGATGATCAGGAGAGTTGGAGAGGTGGCATATGAGTTGGAGTTGTGAAAGGGTAGCAAGATCCACAACATCTCCATGTATCTTGCCTCAATAAGGCTTTGAAACAACATGTCACCACTTCAACAGATCTTCCTCTAATAGATGAGGAAAGGTAGTTGGTTCTGACTCCATAGAGGACTATTGATGCCAGAGAGAGGAGATTTGAGGAGCAAAGTCTTTCAGGAGTACTTGATCATATGGAGAGGTTTGCCCATAGAGGATGCCACTTGGGAGGGAGAGAAGATCTTATAACAACCTGATTTGGAGTTACTTGGGGACAAACAATCTTGGGAAGGGAGGACTGTGATGTCCCCTTCCACTTGATCAAGACATAGGATGACTTAGTATCCTATATGACTCACACAGGCTATAGTCAGTAAAGAAAATGGAGTCAAGGTGGTTTATTTAATGTCACTTAGCTAGGATATGTGATGTTCTAAAGTGACATTAAGTAAAAAAGGTAAATTATTAATTACTTAAACATTAAAATTGACTTTTAATGTTTAAGTAAAAACTAAAAGGCGAATAAGGGTCATGTTTGATTTGGTCAAAAAGGGGAAAGATCTAGAAGGATTTGAAATTGAATAAAAGGACGGCTAGTGCTTCACTTTGGCATTATGGTTTGATTTCTTGTTTGGAGTTCTCTTTTAGCTAAGTTTTCATTGGGGTTTTGATAAAACCCTTCCGCTTGAGTTTGGTTTTGGTGGTGCAACATCCACCCTATATAGATATTAAGGAGGATCCATCGAGGGTCTTCAATTGAGCATCATCTTTGTGGTTCTATGACAACGTGGATATTTAATAGGTTAGAAAGCATATTAGAAGGGCTTCCTTGAGGGGTCGATTCTTCTATTTTGTAGCACCGTGGCAATTTAGTGGAACCGTGAGGGTTTTGGGGGATGTGATAGTCATGGAGGGATGCTAGGGGTCTCTTAGAGGGCTTGATACCTCCCATTTGTAAAACCACGAGCCAAGGAGGGGCCATGGAGGAACCTTGAAGGACTGCCCACCATTTGGTAGGGTTGTGGGGGTCTTGGATTAGTCGCAGGGGTACTAGCAGGCCGCGAGGGGTCCAAATGAGAGGGTCACGAGGCCAACTACTGTGTTGCAAGGTCCAGGAGGGGGTCGTAATCCTAATCACTGGGAAGAGAGGGTTTGAAGGAGGGTCGTGGGACCACTATAGAGTTTTGAGGGTAGAGAAGGGGGACGTGAGCTCTATTTTTTATCCAGGGGATCAAAATGCTAAAAAATAAAAGTGCTCGGAATTGCTTGAAAAACAGACTCATGCGTAGGCCTCGTTCGTGATCCCAACACAACTTGAACATGTTCAAACAAACGTCGTATGCGAGAGATATCGCGTTCTGTCCACTTTTCCAAAAAAGAAAAAAAATTGCTGACTGTACAGTCGTACAATATGTATTGCTTACTGTGTAGATTGTATTGACACGTGGTAGGGTGACTATATCGACACTTGGCAGGGTGATGTGGACAACTGCATGGCAGGGTGACTGGGAAGGTGATGTGACAGGCTCGTACGTGGACCAATCCAGTTTGGACACATGGATTTCAGTGTGACGAATAGTATGGTGCCACATGGCCTAGTCATGGGCTACCACGTTGCACCCCTCTAGTGTTTAAAAGTTTGTGGAGTCTGTGGGGTCAAACCCGCGACCTTCGGGCAAGTGGCAGAGTGTTGGCGTAGGCGGGGCTACCAACCCGCATGCTATGTGTTACTTAACCTATATGTTGTAAACTAATATTGAGTTTGTTTCAATGTATGGTTGGGAAGAGAAAAGGGTCAGGGCTTAGCCCCAACCCTTAGTTACACATACCCCATTACATAGGACCTTACCACAGGACCCAGAGCGCGGGGTTACAACTGTTAAGCCCTTAGTCACACCACTCATGATATGACTTTTTCTCATGGGGTTACAACAATACTTTCCAACGGTCAAGCCACGACGAGATCCAATGGTCAGCCCGCGAGCACGGTTTTCAATAGTTGCCAACGGATCTGGACTTGGCGCTAGGACATGGACACATGGAGGCCATGCGACCAGGACCTCCGACAGTTAAGATGCTTAACGCACTAACCGTTTGACAATTTGCCAAGATTTGCGGAACAGGTGCGGTACTGAGTTTTTGGCACGAGAAATGCCCGTGAGCTAGGTTGTTCACACACATGTGTGTTTTGGCAAGCATAGACAACAAAGAATTGGGATAAACTTCCAGGAAGTGATTCCTACTCAGTTTTTGGCCAAACCAGGTGTAGGAAGAGGCCATCTAGGGGTTTTGGGACATTCTCGAGCCATTGAAGCCATCTATTTTTCATTCTGAGCATTGTAAAGCACTATTTTTGACACTTTGAGCATTAATAAAAATGATCCATTGGAAGCTGGACCAGGAGATATAGCCCAAGAGAGGGGTGAACTCCTTTATTATTTTGTTGTGTTAATGTGTTTACTTTGATGGTTGTTATGTCTATTTATGCTGCTCATGATTAAGTAAAAACCCATTAAGCTTTATGTGTTTGTAACTTGATCCTATTACTGAAGCACATACAAATTTCACTTGCAATTTTTAAGAGACTCAAGCCTTTTCATTTTCAGATCAAGTTGGTATCAGAGCATAGGTTTTTGAAGGTTTGATAGTTTACAAGTGTTTGTTTTCTGATGCTTACAAGGTTGAAGCTCACAAGAGGAGAAGGTCAACTTGTAGAGCTAAGTTCTCAACTTTCAAGAAGGAGAACTACACAATCACCTCAAGCTTCAAGGAAATATTCACCAAGTATGGCTCATGAGGAGAGTCATGAAACTCTTACATCATAGGATGAAACTTTCAGAAAATATTTCTATGATATGACAAAAATGGTGAAAGTTTTATTTGAAGAAAGAAATGCAAGGTTGCAAGGTGAAAGCTCAAATCCTCCAAGAGGTAATGAAGATAGTGGTGATAAAACTCCAAAAGGAAATGGAGGGAATGGTGATATTCCACCTCCTTCACCTCCATCTTCCACTTCTTCTGCCATTTCACAACCACCTCCAAATTCTCCAAAAGAACATGGTAAAATTCCTCCGCAAACTCCTTTGCTTAAGCTTGATATTAAGTTTGAATTGCCTATGTACAATGGAGAGGTAAATGCTGAGAAATTGGATAACTGGATTCGTCATATTGAAGTGTATTGTAGGATACAAAGAATCAAAGATGATGAAACTAAGATTCAACTTTCTTCTCTTAGATTGGAAAGTGCAACACTCATTTGGTGGGAAGCCAAAACTCAAGAGGACATGAAGAAACATTGTAAAGTTTTATCCTCTTGGAATGATTTTATTGTTGCACTTAAAAGACAATTTTATCCATTAGCATACATGCATCAAGCTATTATGGATTGGAAAATTTTTAGACAAGCTAAAGGGAAAAGTGTGCAAAGTTACACTCAAGAATTTAGAAGAAGATATTTGATTTTGGGTATAGATTTATCTTCTCAAGAAACTTTACTCAAATACATTGGAGGATTGCATAGCTACTTGAGGCACACAATACTTATGTTTAAACCTACAAATCTAGATGAAGTTTGTGTACAAGCAACACATTTGGAAGCAAGAGGGAGGAATGAACCTCAAGAGGGCAGCAAGAAACCTTTTGTTCATGGAGACAAGGGAAATGGAAGAAAGAATGCCTCAGTCAGGAAAGAGGGAGAAAAACTTACATGTAAACACTATTCAAAATATGGCCATGATGAAGACCATTGTTGGAAACTTCATCCTAAAAGAGACCCAAAAAGTTCAACAACAAAGGGAAACCAAAGACTGTTGCAACTATACAACATGATTTAGGTTTTGATTCGGGAGATGAAACAAAAATTACAACCATGGGTTTTCAAGCTAAGGATTCTATTGCAAGTACTAGTTCTTAAAGTAGTAGTAGCCTCAATGAAACTCAACATGAAAAAGAAAGAATAGAGCTTTTCCACATAAGGGTTATTTCAAAGCATACCAAGATATATACTCTTTTTGATACTGGATCTCAAGCAAACCAAATATCTGAAGACACTGTCAAGAAATTAAAATTGGAAACTACTTCACATCTTAAACCATACCCTCTAGGATGGATATGTGACAATGCCAAATTGCGTGTGACAAGAAGGTGTAAACTTAGATTTTCCACCACTGCAAATTTTATAGATGAGGTAGAGTTTGATGTTATTCCATTGGATATTTGTGGTATTGTGTTGGGAAGCCCATATTTATATTATAGGAGAGCCATCTTTCATCGTCATGAGAACAAGAATCATTTGTTTAAAAATCGAGTTGAGTAGATTGTTAGAGCACATACAAAGAAGTTGAATTTGTCACTTGTAAATGCTGGACAAATGAAGAGATTAGTCAATGCTAGTAAGAACTTTGTCCTCTTGATGATCAAACCCAAAGACAATGTTGAAAACAAATCTTTCCAAGGTTGTGATGCAAAGTTGAAATCTGATTTATATGAGGCTGTTAACCAATATGATGAGATGTTTCAGGAACCAAAAGGATTGCCTCCTAAAAGGGGTATCCAACATGAGATACAATTGCAACAGGATTGTCCTCTTCCAAACATTTGTATGTACAGGATGTCAGTCATGGAGAATGTTGAAATTAAAAAACAAATCCAAGAGTTGCTTGACAAAGGGGTCATCATGCCAAGCACACTGCCATGTGGGTCACCAATTGTTTTAGTGCCAAATAAAGATGGTACATGGCGCTTGTGTGTAGATTTCAGAGCCTTGAACAAAAATAAGGTAAAGAATCGTTATCCTCTTCCTAGAATTGATGATTTGCTTGATCAATTGAAAGATGCTAAGTATTTTACTAAGTTGGATTTGAGAAGTGGATATCATCAGATTAGGATTGTTGAAGGAGACACATGGAAGACAACTTTCAAAACAAAGCAAGGTTTGTTTGAGTGGATGGTAATGCCATTTGGGCTTTGTAATGCTCTTGTTACATTTATGAGAGTCATGAATGATGCTTTAAGGCCTTTTCTTGATGATTGTGTGATTGTCTACTTGGATGACATTTTGATATTTAGAAAATCTCGTGAAGAGTATGTTATGCATGTAAAGAAAGTTTTGGATGTCTTGAAGAAAGAAAATGTGAGTTTGGAAAGACCTCGCTTATTTACTTGGGATATATTGTTGGAGGAGGAGAACTGAAAATTGATCCTTCCAAGGTCAAAGTCATTTTGGATTGGCCCAAGCCCAACAATGTGATAGAGGTAAGAAGCTTTTTGGGAGAAGCCCGATATTGGAGAAAGTTTATTGCTAACTTCTCTTCAATTGCAACTCCATTACATGCAGTGACAAGCATCAATCAAGTTTTCCAATGGGGAGGCAACCAACAAAAGGCTTTTGATGCATTGAAGGAGAAGATTAGTTCAACTCTAGTTCTTGCACTTCCTAATTTGAGACAACCATTTGAGATCCAAACAGATGCAAGTAATTATGCAATGGGAGCAGTCTTGTTGCAACATGGTAAGCCCATTTATTTTCATTCTGAAACTTTTAATGGCATTTTGATTAACTATCTTACTTATGATAAGGAGATGTATGCATTGGTACAAAGTGTGAAAAAGTGGAAACATTATTTGTTGGGAAAAAAAACTATCATTCACACAAATCATCAACCATTGCAATACTTACAATCACAAACAAGGCTACAACAAGCAAGACACTTCAGATGGATGGGTTTTCTACAACAATTCCACTTGGTTATAAGGTATAAGAAAGGCATTTGTAACAAAGTTGATGATATGATTTCTAGGCATCTTGTTAGTGCTTCAGTTATTCTTAAGCATAATTCTACCATGCATGAGAGCTATGTTGAACAATATGCTTTAGATGCTGATTTTAAAGAGGTTTATGCAACTTTGTGTCATTCTAACCAAGTTAAGGAATTGGATTACCATGTGCATGATAAAATTTTGTATCATCTTGGCAAGCTATGTATTCCACAGGGTGAAAGAGTCAACATCATAAGGGAAGCACATTCTTCTCTTATTGTTGGCCACTTTGGTGTAGGCAAGACGATGGATAATTTGCAAAGGTATTGCTATTGGCCTAAAATGAATGAAAGTGTTTCAAGATATGTAAGAGGATGTTCTTTATGTGCTACAAATAAGCTTAGCAATAGAAAGTTGGGTATGTATACTCCACTCCTGGTTCCTTCTCGTCCTTGGGAAATCATTTCCAGGGACTTTGTAGGAGGTCTACCTATGTCTAAAAAGAATCATGATTATCTTTATGTTGTGGTTGACCGTTTCAACAAAATGTGTATTTTGATGCCTTGTAAGAAGCAAGTTACAGCTGAAAAAATGACACAAATGTTCTTTCAACATGTTTGGGTTGCCCAAATCCATTATTTATGATCAAGATTCTTGATTTATTGGGAACTTTTGGTCAAGCTTATGGGCACTCATGGACACCAAGCTGAAAAATAGCACATCATTTCATCCACAAACCGATGGTCAAACATAAGTGGTGAATAGAACAGTAATACATATTCTTTGTGGTTATTGCAACAAATATCCTAAGCTTTGGGATGAGCACTTACACTAAATTCAACATGCTTACAACCGGGCTAAGCACTCTTCGACTCAAACATCTCCATTTGAGGCATCTTTTGGTTATTTTCCAAAATCTCCTTTATATTTTATCTTTGTGAAGGATATTTCTATTGATGGTCATTATGACATTGATAGAGAAAAGAAGTTCATTGAACAAATTCAGTTGGTGCATCAAATGGTATAAGAATAGTTGGAAAAGAGCCAAGCCAAGTACAAGACAAGACATGAAAGGCATCGTGTTTATCACAGTTTCCAAGTTGGAGATGAAGTTTGGCTTTACATTAGCAAAGAGAGGCTTAAAGGAGAAGGTAAAAAACTGAAATCAATTAGACATGGACCTTTCAAGATTCTTGAAAAGATTGGTAACAATGCCTTCCGTTTGGATTCGCCTCCTTATATGCAAATGTATGCAGTTGTTAATGTTGAGAATTTGAGATTGTATGAGCCTCCTTTGATTGATGATAAAGGAGTGCATGTTCAAATTCTTTCCATAGATGATTTCTCGCAAGAATATATTTCATAACTGCATGAGGATACAATCCTTGACAGGAGGATGAGAACTTCAAAACGAGGGAATGTGGAATACCTTCGAGTTGGTCTTAAAGGCACAAATTCAAGCAAAGCTAAATGGATTGAGGTTGGAAAGGTGAGGGAACCATACCCTCATCTTCAGATAGAATGGAAGTAGTATTTTGGAGGTCCAAAAGCTTTCCAATGGGGAGGAGTGATCCAGGGGATCAAAATATGCTAAAAAATAAAAGTGCTCGGAATTGATTGAAAACAGACTCGTGCATAGGCCTCATCCTCACGATCCCAACACAACTTGAACGAGTTCAAATAGACGTTGTATGTGAGAGATATCACATTCTGTCCACTTTGCCAAACAGACAAAAAATTTGTTGATTGTGCAGACCGTACTGACATGTGGCAGGGTGACTATACTGACACATGGCAGGGTGATGTGGAAAACTACGTGGCAGCGTGATTGAGTAGGTGATGTGGCATGCTTGTACATGGACCAATCCGATTTGGACACATGGCATTCAGTGTGATGAATAGTATGGTGCCACATGGCACCCCTCCAATGTTTAAAATTTTGTGGAGTCCGCGGGGGTTGAACCCACGACCTCCGAGCAAGTGGCAGAGTGTTGGCGTAGCCCAGGCTACTAGCCCACCTCCCATGTGTTACTTAACTTATATATTGTAAATTTATATTTAAGTTTGTTTCAATGTATGGTTGGGCAGAGAAAAGGGTCGGGGCTTAGCCCCAACCCTCGGTTACACATACCCCATTACATATGACCTTACCACAAGACCCAAAGCACGGGGTTACAAATGTCAATCCCTTAGTCACACCACTCACCATATGACCTATTCACACGGGGTTACAACATTACTATCCAACGGTCAAGCAACGACAAGATCCAATGATTCGCCCACGGGTGCGTGTTACAAGAGTTTCCAACAGATCCGGACTTGGTGCTAGGACGTGGCCACATGGAGGCCATGCGACCAGGACCTCCGATGGTTAAGGCGCTTGGCATGCTAACCGTTTGACAATTTGTCAGGATTTGTGGAACGGGCGCGGTGCTGAGTTTTTGGAACGGGAAACACCCATGCGCTAGGTTGTTCACACACATGTGCATTTTAGCGAGCAAAGACAACAAATAATTGGGAGAAACTTCTAGGAAGTGATTCCTACTCAGGTTTGGCCAAACCAGGTGCAGGAAGAGCCCAACTAGGGGTTTTTGGACATTCTGGAGCCATTGAAGCCATCTATTTTGCATTATGAGCATTGTAAATCACTCTTTTTGACAGTTTGAGCATTAATGAAAATTATCCATTGGAAGTTGGACCAGGAAATGTAGCCCAAGAGAGGGGTGAACTCCTTTATCATTTTGTTGGGTTAATGTGTTTACTTTGATGGTTCTTATGTTTGTTTATGCTGCTCATGACTAAGTAAAAACCCTTAAGTTTTATGTGTTTGTAACTTGATCTTATTACCCAAGCACATACAAATTTCACTTGCAATTTTTAAGAGACTCAAGCCTTTTCATTTTTAGATCAATTTTGGACATGGAGCAGTTGGCATCATCCATTGAGGAGGCTACAAGATTATTCCAATTTTTTGCTTGTGTTGTGTAGTAACTGTTGCAATTGCTACAACAATCATTAGAACTTTATAATTATTGTATTATGGTTTCCATTCATAATAAAATTACCTACATTGTCTCTTCTATTTCATGAGTTCATTGGGTACATGCAATATGCTTGGAGACATTTCTATTGTTAGACTTCATGGCAACTATTTGTTAAAAATTGTCAACCAAAATAACTAGTGGCAATACAAAGTATTTTGACAAACGAACACAACCTGATTGCACAACAAACATAATATTCTAGCCTAAGTTCTATTGGGAATATTACACAAGTTGTGCAAGACAGGGTTTTGGTCTAGTGCTCGAACTAGGCGTAAACAATTGGTTCTGGTAAAATTTTCACATTTGAAGACTAAAGCTCCAAATCAAGTGCCAATAGTGACATTGGAAAGAAGATAGACCAGGGTATTTCAAGTCCAAATTCCAAATCTATGAGGGAAATATTGGCAATGTGGAAGTTCATACAAGTTATTTCTCCTAAAATAAGGCAAAAACAATTAATCCTGATATTTCCACCATAAATTTATGTTCGAAGGTCCAAATTGAATGGGATCAGTAGGAACTTGAAAATAACATCTCAAAGAACAACATGCAAAAATTTCATCAACAAAGTATTAGAATTGGCAAAGGGGCAATAGTTGTAAGGTTAACTAGCATAGAGGTCCCCAAAATTATGTATTGATAAGGGTTTTAAGGAGACCCTGGTTTTGTTTCTCTCTGTCTTTTACAAAAAATAATTTTTTTATGGTAGAGACATGTATCAATGTCTTTAAACACATAGATATGACATTTAGTGAGTAAAACTATGATGGAAAAGCGTACGCACAAAGAATATAGGTGGGATCATATTTGTAAGTCTTGGTACATTGTTGTTGGTACCTAGAGAGTAGTACTTCATTAGACAAAATGTTTATATGGTTTTGATCTTCTACATATGCTAGGGTATATCATAAACCTTATAAGCATACATGATATCATACTTAGATAACCTTTCAACCATATGTATCTATAGTACATTGAGCATAACACTTGGGGAGATCACTTTCACATACTTAAGAATCATGTCATACTAAAGGTACAGTCGATCCTCCTCAGTTAGAGTCGAGAAGGACCAAGAGAGTACTACCATTGGAAACCCAATGGTATCTATAAGAGCTATAGATTCTAACACTCCCTTGCTAATAAGACCTTGCAAAACCCTAATCCCATCATGTCTAGACGTAATAATCCAAATGCAACTCTTGGGAAGTATTCTTTAGGCTCATCCTTGAAATGAGAAGAGAATGAAGAGGTGGAATTTAAGATTTCTAAGTTGGAGGAGAGAATAGAGAGCCTAGAATATATAATTGTAAAGAACGTTGACATCCTAAATATGGCAACTAAAACATAATTCCAAACATTCAAGGATGATCTCAAAGAGATGGTGAGTAAGATGATCTCATAGGGAATCTCAAAGACATGAGGCATATTTAGGAGCTAATATGTCTCCTTACTTAAATTCGCCTCCTTGAGAAGAGGACAATGAGAATAAGATGGTTGATTCCTAGTCACATATGGACAAAATTTTAACACAATTTGTGAATAAAAGGATTGAGTCCCATATACCATACCATTCATCACTCCAAGATTCACATCATCATGGGTTCAACACAAGACCAAGGAACTACTTTATTCCCAATATTGATACAAGGAAGTTTGATGGTAATGATCCCATAACATGTATATTCTAGATGGAATGATTCATTGATCTACACCAAGTGACAACTTTACAAAAGGTAACCATTTCATCTTTTTATTTAGAACATGATCAATTTGTGGTATCGATGGATCTATGATCGCAAAAAGGAATCTATTGTCTCTTGGTCTATTTTTATAGATGAATTGATGGCAGGTTGTGGGGATGTTAAGAGCAACACCTTCTTTATCCAATTAATAAATCTATGAAAAAGTCGTCCAGTTACAAAGTACATTCAAGAATTTCAAAAGTTGAGTCTTAGAGTCAAGAAAATTTCAAAGGATAATTTGTTGGATATATTTAAGGGCACTTTAAAGGAGATCATTCAACACATGGTGCATCTCTTGGAGCCTAAATCCTTGGAGAATGCTTTCAGTGTGGCAAAGAAAATTGAAATTAAAACTAGGGCTACTAGAAGGGTTGGCCCTAACACCTATAGAGAGGGAAATGTTCCCACTTCTAAACTCACTCAACTTGCAAGGTTGACACCTCAACAACTGGACGAAAGAAGACCAATGGGAATATGCTTCAATTATGACAACAAGTACAATAAGGGGAATAGTGCAGTGAGAAGAAATTATTCTATATAGATTGTGAATATGAAGAAGATCAAGAACTAGAACCTTCTCAATATCTAGAACTATAAGAGACTATTCCAACCATATGTTGTCATGCTTTGAACAACATTAGCACTCCTCAAATTATCAATATAGTGTTAAGAAAATTAGTGAGGAAAGGTAAAAGTGAGATTTTAAGTTGGGTCAATGAAAGAATAAGTCGCAACCATTGATCTTGTAAAAGATCCAATGGATGGGATCTTCCACGAAGTTGAGGGCCCACACACAAACCTTAAGCTAAGGGAAAAGGAAAATGGAAAGTCACCTAACAGTTTAGTCATTTTTCGAACATGAGAGGAGGCGCATGGGAGCACACACATCATAGTGGGTAGATTAGCCAGTGCGGCCATGGGAAACCCACATCTGGCATGAGAGAATAACAGTTGTTGTTGCATACGGTTTAACACATGTTTAGCATAGGTAACCAGACCGAGCAGGGTCATAGACACTTAGTGTCACTCCAAGACTACAAACAAAGGGAAAGTAAGAGATATATCGGGTGGAGAGGGGAAAACCCAATATGTATCAGTTCGTACGAGCTACAGGTGTACAAGCTTCCATTATATTGCCAGGGTTGTACAAAATCTACTATTGTTCTTTTGTAATATTTCTGTCGAGACAAATAAAATGTTCACTACCTCTCTCATTTTTGTTTTGTTTTGAGCAACTATTATGTTCCATAAAGAATGCGTATATCCTTTCAATTAGTGTTTTTACATGATATTAGAGCCAGGTTAAATGGAACAACTCTCCTTAAACGAAATGGCAGAGGAAGTATGTATGACATGCTTTTCTTCCACCTAAACCAGTGAGGTCTGGTATATAGAGAGTTGAGCATCCAATCACATGACTGGCCACAAGCACTACTTCAACAGCTTGAGTGAAAAGGAATTTGGGCTTGAAATCCTACTTGGTGATGACTCTGCCTATCATCCAAAGGGAGTCAAAACTGTAAGGTTTGAGAGGGAGTTTGGAAAGCCTCTCTATCTATCGGGTGTCTTTTATGTTTCTGGGCTGAAGAAGAATCTAGTCTCAGTATCATCCCTATAGGACAAGGGTTATGAGGTCTCCTTCAAGGATCGAAGGGCCTACATCAAGCCCAAAGGGTTGAGCAAGGGATCTGAACAAGCCATTGGAGTAAGAAAGGACAAGCTGTATAAACTACAGTTCGACTCCCACTATGCTCTAACAAAAAACAACAACACTATAGACTGTGAGCTATGGCACAGTCGTGTGGCTCACCTCGTACATGGTGCTCTCAAAAATTTGGGTAATATTGTGACAGGGATGCCTTCAGTCACTACAAAACACAATGAAGTATGTAAAGGGTGTGTTCTAGGAAAATATGTGCAAGCACCTTTCCCCAAGAGTGATTCAAGGTCCAAGGGCATTCTAGACCTAATTCACACTGATATCTGTGGTCCCATGTCCTCATTATCCAAAGGATGGAAGTTCATATACTACATCACTTTCATAGATGACTTCTCCAGAAAGACCTGGATTTACTTCTTGATAGGAAAAACCTCAGAAAAGGTACTCAAGAAATTTCAAGAATTCAAATCCCTTGTTGAAACCCATACAAGGAAGAGGATAAGATCCCTCAGGTCTGATAATGGGGGGGAGTACACTTCGTATGCCTTCAAGAGGTTTTGTGCTAAAGCTGGAATCAAAAGAGAACTGACAGTCCCTTATACCCCTCAATAGAATGGGGTCTTAGAGACGAAGAATAGGGCTATTGTTGGTGCAACAAAAACATTCTTGCATGATCAAAATCTTCCTAAGTTTCTCTAGGCAGAAGCTTGCAACATTGTAGTTTATCTTCAAAACAAAAGTCCTCACAAAGTGCTTGGAAATGTGACTCTAGAAGAGGCATTTACTGGAAGGAAACCATACATCATTCATCTTAGGATCTTTGGGTGTGTTCCCTTCTGCCATATCCCTATTGAGAAAAGGACTAAGCTTGATCCTATATTTGAGAAGGGGATTTTGGTTGGGTACAATGGGACCTCCAAAGCCTACAAAATATACATTCCCACCACCAGGAAAACTGTCCTACGCAGAGACGTAAAGTTTGAAGAAGAAAGAGCCCTCTGAAATTCATATCAAGACAAGGACATATCGGAAACTGAAGCCCCCAGTCAAGAGGAGAAGACTCATCAGAAGGGGCAGATCTTTCCTCAATGGAACACCAAGAGAAAGAACAATTGACTACCTCCAGGAAAAGGAAACCAAAATGGGTCGAGCAACTGTTGAAGGAAGAAAATGAACAAGTATAGTCGCTAAGAAATTCAGTCCGAACAAGCGTACCTCCTCAGAGGTGTTTGGGGTATGATGCCCTCATGAGTAGTATGATTGAATCAGAACCAACCTGCTTTGAAGAAGCTATTGGAAGGAATCCATGGAGGGATTCCATGGTGGAAGAATATGCCTCCATAATCAAGAATAATGTGTGGGAAATTATACCTAGACCCCTGAACAAATATGTAGTTATCTCCAAGTGGATATACAAAATAAAACATGTAGTGGATGGAAGCATTGACACGCACAAGGCCATATTTTTTGCTCGGGGCTTCTCTCAAAAGGAAGGAGTGGATTATGAAGAGACTTTCTCCCTAGTAGCCCGATACATTTGTATTCGTATAGTCATCTCTATTGCCACTCAAATGGGGTGGAGAATACATCGAATGGATGTTAAAACTGCATTTCTCAATGGGAACATTGAAGAGGAGGTCTCTATGGAACAACCAAGGGGTTTTGAGGTCCACAACAGAGTGAGCCATGTCTGTCATCTAAATAAGGCCCTGTATGGACTCAAACAGGCACCCAAATCCTGGTACTCTAGGATTGACAATTACTTACAAAGTATTGGATTTATCAAGAGTGATGCCGACCCAAATCTATACCTCTTTATAAAAGCAGGGGACGTCCTCATTCTTATACTATATGTGGACAATCTCTTTCTCACAGGGGCATAAACTTTAATAGCAACTTGCAAGCAACATTTGGCTAAAGAGTTTGAAATGAAGGACCTATGATTAATGCACTACTGTCTTGAGTTTGAGATCTCACAACAAGAGGGCGAGACTTTTCTTGGCCAAGGAAAGTACACAATTGAGATCCTCAAAATATTTGGGATGGAGGACTGCAAACCCATGACCTTCCCCATGATTACTAATCTGAAGAAATTAAATTCATTCGAGACAGATAAGATGAATCCTACCATCTACATACAATTGATTGGATGCTTAATGTATTTGACTAATACTAGGTCTGATATATGTTTTGATGTCAAGACTCTCAGTCAACATATGGTAGTTCCAAGGAAAATACATTGGGTTGTAGCAAAACACATCTTGAGGTATCTAAAAGGCACAATAGAATTTGGCCTTCAATACCTACAGGGAGATCAATTCAATCTGGTGGGATATTCTGATTCAGATTGGGCTGGAAGTACAACTGACAAGAAGAGTACCTATGGTTGTTGCTTCAGCCTAGGTTCAGGCATGATATCATGGTACAATAGAAAGAAAAAATCAGTTGCACTCAGTTCAACAGAAGCCAATTATATGGCAGCCAACCAAGCAAGCTATGAATCCATTTGGCTTCGGAAGATGCTTGTAAATATTTTTGACATAGACTTTGATCCCACCACAATATTCCGTGATAATCAAAGTTGTATCAAGTTATGTGAAAATCCAGTCTTCCATGATAGATCCAAGCACATTGAAATCAAATATCATTTCATCATAGATAAAGTACAAAAAGGGGTAGTAAAACTTCAGTATGTTTCCACCAATGAACAAGTTGCAGACATCTTGACCAAAGGACTGCCAAAGGGAAAGTTTGAATATTTTCAAGAAAAATTGGGTGTTGTAGAAAACCCATTCCTCACTAAGAGGGAGTGTTAAGAAAATTAGTGAGGAAAGGTAAAAGTGAGATTTTAAGTTGAGTCAATGAAAGAATATGTCCCATCCATTGATCCTATAAAAGATCCAATGGCTGGGATCTTCCATGAAGTTAAGGGCTCACACACAAACCCTAAGCTAAGGGAAAAGGAAAAGGGAAATTCACCTAGCAGTTTAGTCATTTTTCAAACATGAGAGGAGGTGCATGGGAGCACACACAACACAGTGGGAAGACTAGCCAGCGCGGCCCTGGGCAACTCGCATATGGAACGAGAGAATATTGGTTGTTGTTGCATACGGTTTAACACAGGTTTAGCACATGTAACCAGATCGAGCAGGGTCATAGACACTTAGTGTCACTCCAGGACTGCAGACAAAGGGAAAGTAAGAGATATATCGGGTGGAGAGGGAAAAACTCGGTCCGTACCAGTCCGTACGAGCTACAGGTGTATGAGCTTCCATTGTATTGCCAAGGCTGTAAGAAGTCTGGTATTGTTCTTTTGTAATATTTATGCTGAGTCAAATAAAATGTTCATTACCTCTCTCATTCCTATTTTTTTTTGAGCAACTATTATGTTCCATAAAGACTGTGTATATCCTTTCAATTAGTGTTTTTACATATAGAAGTATATATCTAAAAATATGTAACAATGTTGCTTGATTCTAATAGTACCTATAACTTCATTAATTGTAAATTAATCATACTTATCAATTTCTTTATATATTCAATGCTAGAGTTTCAAGTAATAATTGTAAATGGAGGTACCATAAATTGTTTAGGTTAGTGTCATAGTATTAAGCTCACTATGGGGGATTATTTATTGAATACCCCAATGATTGCAATCATTTAAATGGGTGGTGATAATGTGGTCTTCAGGGTCCAACGGTTACAATTGTTGGGAATAATGGATTTTAAATTTTAGGAACTTTTCTTGATATGTCCCTCAAAAGGTTCAAAAATTGAACTTAGAGGTATTCGAGTGAAAATATATAGAGTGTTAGGCTCTAACAACATGACAAAATTGTTAAAAAATGGATAGTGTGGTGTAATTGCACAATTGTGCTCACTAGATGTTCAAACATATAAACCATGTGTTCCCATGGATCTCCAAAGAGTTATCAACAATCATTTTTAGGTGTTTATGGAGATGCCCAAGGGTCTTTGGTATAATTGAGAGCATGATCATGCTTTTCACTTGATACCTAACAACCTTCCTCATAGCATCAAACCTTACAAATAGTCCCATGCTTAGAAGAATGAGATTGAGCAAATTACTTTTGCTTCTAGCATGAGATTGACATATTGAACTTATAATATTGGAGTGATAAGTGAAATGCATTTTTTTCTTCTTTCTAGCAATGAATCCTTTCCCTCATTCATTGCTCATAAACCCTTATCTCAAACCTTTTATATTGGGATATTTTGACACCATGAACTAGGTTAAGTTCAAATTGGTCTAATGTAGTGTTAGGTTAAAGTGTGATTTTAGTGTGTTTATTCGGTGTTCTTTTGTACTTTATTAATATAACAAACACAATCATGTTATACACATAAGTGATACAATGGTTCAAACATCTACTCGATATTAACAACACTTGATCCATGGCTTAGCACCGGACTAGTCAATGATCACTATATAAAGAGCATGGAGGGTTATTTCTTGATGATAAAATTGAGAGATGTTCTTGTAAATTATTTTATGCATTAATCAATTATATAAGTGTTATGGATTTTTTTCCCTCCTTGAAGGTTTTAACCATGTAATTTCCAGTGTCCCAATATTTGATATGTGTGTGAGTGTTTTGCTTAAGGTGTTCAACCTATGTGAATATACCATGTTTTTTGAACATGGTATCACATCATTCAACCTAGCTAAAGTGACTTCTCTTCACCATTGGTGATGGTTCAAAAAAAGGGTTGTTCATGGTGTATGTTTTCAAATTATAGAGATATCAACAAGATCACTATTAAAGATAAGTTTCCTATCCCGTCATTGATGAATTGTTAGATGAATTGCAAGGAGCAATTCTCTTTACTAAGTTAAATCTTCGTTCAAGATATCGTCATATTAGAATGAGGGAAGAAGACATCCCCAAAATAACCTTTAGAACACAATAAGGTCATTATGAATTTTGGGAAATGTGTTTTGGCCTTACTAACGGACCTTTAACATTTCAAAGCTTGATGAGTTATATTTTTAAGCCCTTCCTCAAAAAATTAATTTTAGTATTTTTTTGTGATATCATAATCTACAATAAATCTTGGGAAGATCAAATACAACATGTTGACATGGTATTAAAACTACTAGAGGAGAAACAACCATATGCAAAGCTTTCCAAGTATCCCTTTGGGGTACAAAAAGTGCAATATTTGGTTCATATTTTATTTAGTGAGGATGTCAAAGTGGACCTTAACAAAATTAAAGCTATGATGGAATGGCCAGTTCCCAAAACCTTGAAGAATCTTAACAAATTGTTAGGTTTGACGAGATATTACCGTAATTTCTTCAAGAACTATAGTTGAATAACACCACCCCTAACAACATTATTCGAAAGGGATGCATTTTCTTAGACTTAAGAAGCAACCCAAGCTTTTGAAAAACTTAAGTAGGCTATGTGTAGAACTACTATCCTAGACACACATGTGTTATGTATCAATAACACAGGAAACCAAAGTACACACAAAGTACACAAAGTTTGAACGTAGAGCACCACTCTAAAAGTGATAATAAATATGAGTTACATGATAAATCCTTATAAAAAAGGAGAACTTCCTCCAAATAACCCAAGCACAACCACATAACCAAATCATATGTTCATGGAAATAATGACTATATTAACCTTTGTATATACATATTCTCACTCATTGCGAGTGTGGGATCTTTATTTTTCCAACCCTATTACATATATATTTATCCCATTACATTTACATTTAACCCCATTTTTTCCCCTTTGGGGTCACATCAGTCTGACTTCACAAAAATCTTACTGTGGAGTGTGATGCCTTCGGACATGGCATTGGTGTAGTTTTAATGCAAGAAGGAAGGCCCCTTGCCTTTGAAAATTGCTAACTTAAAGGAGAGAACTTACTCAAGCCCACTTACGAGAAGGAATTATTTTCCATACTGCATGCAATTAAGCAATGGTACCCTTACTTAATAAGAAGACACTTCAAGGTAAAAATGGATTGTGTTAGTCCAAAGTGCTTCTTGGAACAACAAATATCTTCAAAAGAGTAACAAAAATGGGATATAAAGATGCTAGGTTATGACTTTGAAAATATTTACAATAAAGGGAAATAAAATGTGTTGGCAAATGCATTTGCAAGGAAAGAAGATGACATTGAGGCCTTGCTTTGTGCTATCTCCATTATAAAAGCTAATTAGGTGGAAGAAGCAAAAATAGAATGGTAGCAAGACTAGAAGGCATGGAAGCTCATTCAACAACTATAAGAATACCCTAGTGCATCAAATAAATTTGTGTGGGCAAATGATTCACTTTGGCACAAGGGTAGTCTATATTTATGCGAGACTTCCCAACTCAAACAAAAGGTCCATTTGAAATCACAAACTTTTCCTATATGGAGACACTCAATATTTTTGAAAAGTTGACATGGGATCAAGAAGGATTTTTTCTAGGAAGGTCTTCAAAATAATGTTAGAAAGTTTGTGTCATAATGTTTGTTTTTCCAACATAACAAAGGAGAGACAACAAAGACATTAGGTCTTATAGAACCATTAGCCATACCAAGTTAGCATTGAAAAGAGGTTGCAATGGATTTTATCACAAGTCTAATAAAGTATTCAAAAGAGAATTCCATCATGGTGTTGGTGGATCAACTCACAAAGCATGCCCATTTTTTCTCCCTTTATCATCCTTTTAAAGCAAGTACAAGAGTTGTAGAATCCATGGAAACAATTCATAATATACATGGAAACCCCAAGATTATTATAAGTGACAAAGATTCAATTTTCATTGGTAATTGTTAGGCTAACTTGTTTTTTTTGTTTGGGTCTTCAACTAGCTAATAACTCCTCTTACCATCCTCAATTCAATGGGAAAACTAAGACCGTGAATAAATATATAGAAGGTTATCTCCATCACTTTGCATCCAATAAACAAAAATAATGATTCAAGTGGTTACCCTTGGCAGAATGGTGATACAACATTTCCTTCCATGCTTCAACCAAAAGGGGTCCCCATTTATGACACTTTGTTGCTATCATCCTCCATCAATCACATTACCCTCTAGATTAGGTTCAAGCAGTAGAGGATTTCATAGAGAACCAACAAGAGATTCTCTAACTATTGAAGGACAACTTAGCTACAACACAAAATAGGATGAAACAACAAGCATATCAACACTAGGTCAAAAAGAACTTTAAAGTGGGGAACTGGGCATTTTTAAGGTTGAAAATGCACAAACATATGTCCCTTGAAAAATAAAAGAAGGAAAATAAATTATCACCTAAGTACTATGGTCCCTATAAGGTTTTGGAGAGGATTAGCAGTATAACTTACACATTATAGTTGCTTCCATCTTCACATGTACAACTGGTTTTCCATGTTTCTTGTTTAAATAAAGTGAATGGTGATAAAATCCCAATTCATACTATTTTTACAAAGCTTGATGAAGAGGGAAACATCAAATTAGAACCTAAAATAGTCATTAAAACTTAGATCAAATAACTATGGAATCAAGCAATTACTGAGTACCTCATAAGGTGGAAGAACCTACCAATATAAGATGTGACATGGGAAGATGAGTTCTTCATACAAAAGCATCCACATCTAATCAACATTGAGTGCAATACTTGTTTGAAGGAGAGGGGCATGTTAATCCTAGGTCTTCATACATTACCTTTCTATTCTTATATTATAATTGTCATTATTGATCAACTAGGCCCATTATTTGTCATTGTACCAATTGTCTTCTATATATACCAAGGCTGAAAGCTAGTTTTGGGATCATATTATCTTGTGCATTTGATGTATTATAAGAGGAGGTTGTCCCTCAAAGAGGCTTCTTATTCATTCACTCTTTCACTTGATTTAGCAGTTGCATTATTGAATTGGGTTCTTATGCTTATTTAGTTATTTGGTCCATAAAAATGCATGTGCAACCCACATATTTTTTAATAATTTTTTTTATATCAAATTATGAAGTAACATAATTCATTGAAGGCCTAATAATCCTAATTAAGGGAGAAAAAATGTTCATTTAAAGTAATATGAATGTGGGAGAGACCACTTTTTGGCCGAATAAAGATAAATAACACATCCTTCATGGTCTCTTCATAAATTTTCATTTTAACAGAGTATTTCCTAGTATACTATATGTGTAGATGCTTCCTAACACTCTTAATTTGTCCATGTTTTGAAAATGATCACAAATAATGTTTTCATATCCATTGCAAACTTTTGTTATTTATGGTGTATGCTCGTTTGTGGCATGTTGCATGGCAAGAAAACAAGATTCAAATCTAGATCTCGTAAAAATAGATAGCTTTTGGCATGAGAGGACAAAAAGCAAGAGGGAGAATAAGAAGAAAAGAAAGATGGGAAGAAGACACTAATGACATATGATAATAATTGAAATAAACACTAATACCAATTTCAAGGTATTAGGAGAAGTGGTTAATGTGGTGTTCACATGGGCAAACTGCCCTCCTCAATAGCAAGGGTTCTCCCCAATGTGAAGTACTAATTAGACATCAAACTTTTTGGAATAGGGAACCCATCCAGATTCCAACTCGAAAACCGTTAATGGTTTGGGTATGAGAATGTAAATATGCAATGCAAAATGCTTCTAATCTATGTGCAAAATGCAATTTTACTCTACATATCCTAGTTAGGAGAAAATGTTTACACAATGGACATAAGACCGAATATATTTCTAATATTCACTTCCATACGAAAAATATATTCTAGAAATAATAACAGAAAAACATATATATGAACATGAATAAAGTCAAGAAAAGTATCAAACTAAATAAATTTCTATAGTCTTGAGTTCACCACATGAAAGCAAACACATTCAAAAGCCAAAAATAAGACTGTGAATTCCAATACATAGTAGTCTACAACATAAATAACACAATCTAACAACAATTCTAGTATGTATTAAGCATAGAAATAGTTCATAGCCTATTCATCACACCAGAGTCCAAGCTTTCGAAAAAAATTCTAGCCAAAAAGGACTTCTCCTTATTCAAAACTCATAAAGAAGATTACAAGTGTGTGTGAAAGCAAAAATCCCCTTTTCTTTCTTTTAGGTTACATTTGTATCTTTTTACAACAACCAACACTTGGTTGCTTCAATTCCCATCTTGGCAGTTATTTTCCCTCTTCGACTCTTTCCCTTTTTTATCTGTATAACTCTTCACTTTCCAAAAGGTATTTTGTTATCATTTGGGAGTTACAATTAGTTATGAACTTTTCCATCCATATAGGTGTTACATGCATCATATTGTGAAGATATGTTTTCCATGCGCTTGTGGCTCAGAGTTTCATATTCCACATCATATGTATTTAATTCCTTTGACATGGGGTCTATTCCTTTCTTGAGTGTATTGATATATGAATTAATTAAATTAACATAACTTGAGGGATTGATAAATGTTTGATCAATAATTCCTTGGTGATATTTGATGTTGTTCCTATGGAGATTCATTTTTACTCAATGGTTTCTTCTATTTCCTTCATCCTTTCAGGTGTCGGTCGAGGTGCACTCATTTCACCAAGTGGATGTAGATGGAATATTTCAATAACCTTATCTTAGCTTGCTGGAGATGTTGGCATTTATTCACTGTGGAAATGATATCTTTTTCGAGAGATGATCTTACTGACCTACAATTAGCTAGTGTTGTATAGTTTCACTGAATCTCCTTTTGATTCATTATCGGGAGACTCCCCAAAGCATCCCTTTGTTTTGTCTACCATTTTATTTGTTCATCTAAACCCAATTGCTCTCCTTACAAAACCAATCCTTTGTCTTTTCTATTGTCCAAGGTGGTTAAGAATTGAGATGATTTGTCTTACAATTCCTACAAACTATTGTACATTTTCCTCTGTGTAGCACTCGAACCATCTTGTATGGTGAAATCACATGCCTTGAATGTAGACAGGTTGATCAAGTCTCCTTCTGGGTGTGCTAGTTTTGTTTTTGGAAAACATATCTCTTTTATAGTCTTATATCTCTTTTGCCATTTTGAGAATGTTGGCCTATGTTTCTTGCATACAAGTGACACTCATAGAAGTTGCAACCACTGGATATTTATCTTTATCCATGAGCATAGGTGTCTCCATAAGGACTATCAACTCTATGACTTTGGCCAACTTCAACCTCTTCTTCATTTGTCTTACGATTTGTTTCTTTATTTTGTCAAAGACAAACATGTCCAACGTTGCAACTAAGTCTGAGTTTGATGGGGTGAAATGGACTAGGCCCATCTTAGGGAGTGGAAAATGGCCTCTACTGATGGATTTCCATGTAGGATCAGTTGAAATCTTGATATTAGACAAGCCTTCATCCATAGGCTCTTTGTCATTTATTTGCTAATTCTTCTTTTTCTCTACCTCTTCCTTGGCTCTAACTTCTCCTTCCTCCTTTGCCTTTCTTTCCTCAACTTCCTTTTGCTTCCTCCTTTCTATTTACTTAATTCCTCTTTTTTGTGGACTCTTGTCATTCCATGACATCTTTCTTCTCTTTATTTATCCCTTATTCTTCATATTCTTTCTATTTCACTTCTCATTCAATCTTTTCTTTGTTTTCCTGTGTCTTATTGTCATCTTTAGATCTCGTCCCTTTGCTTCCCATCTTTTCACATCTAACTCATTCAAAGATGTGGCCCTATGATAGATCTCTTCCTCATGCAATGCTTCATTTTGATAGGGCCATATCTATTTACATATTGAGCAATGTCAAGCTACCACACCATGAATATCATGCCTCCTAAATCTTTTTATTCCAAAATGGAAAATAGCCATTGCCTTACCTTCTTCCTTAGTCATCTTTGCATTGTCTATGTTTCATGCACCCACACCCAATGACAAGGGAGGCTAGGGAGATTTGTTATTTTGGATGAGGATAGCTCCAACTCCGTTTATATAGGTCTATAAGCTATTTCGTACAAGACCAATTTATCTGGAATGAACTTTGGTAGCAGGTGTGGAGACTAAGTAGCTCCAAATATTCTCATGTAAATGCCCTTATCTCAAACATATCAATCACCAACAACACTTAGAATTTACATATCCTTTTCTATCATACATGGTGTAGGTCTATAGAGAATTAACATGTACAAAGGTGCCATGAAATGCTCACACATCCCAGTTTAGTGGATTATGTAATTATGTTCCCATAACATTTGGCAATACACATGCAATGGCTTCTCACTAGGTAGCCACTGTCATCCCATCCCTAGAAAAATGGTTGTCAGTGCACACTACATCTAGCATATAGGAAGACATATAGAATGTTGGGGGGATCTTGATAGTGAGGTACTTGATACCAGAAATGGTCTGGCTTAGAATAGTTGACAAGATAATAGAATAGTTGAAAACAATGTCGACCTTTGTCACTTGATACATTAGAGGTACCCAAGCCTCTTTGAATTGGGTTGCATTCTCTTCCCCATATAGCCTATTGAACAAGGTGATAGTTAGCCTATAAGGTGTTCTAAGATTTGTTGTGGGGTACACACCTTCCATTCATGATTTGATATTCTTTTATGGAATCCACTAGCTCTTTAGTAACTGGCGATACTTTAGGGTAAGTTCCATGATCCATTCATCTATCAGATCAACCTCTAGTATGGGGAACTTGTAGCATATATCCAGGATGAAAGGTTGGAAAGATTAAATAGCCTTCCATATTTCTTTTTAATCAATATATTGTCAATGTATGTGTGAGTAATTAACCAAGATATGACTTCGATGCAAGGCAACACAACTAAACTAACTGCCACCTTCCTCCTTAGTCATATTTTCATTGTCTATGTTGCATGCACCCACACCCATTGGCAAGGGAGGCTAATGAGCTTTCTTATTTTGGTTGAGGATTGGTCCAACTCCACCTATATAGGTCTATAAGTTATTTCTTACAAGACCAATTTATCTGGAATGAACTTTGGTAGCAAGTGTGGAGACCGAGTAGTTCCAAATATTTTCATGTAAGTGCCCTTCTCTCTCACATATCAATCACCAACAACACTTATCATTCACACAACCATTTTTTATCATACATGGTGTAGGTCTGTAGAGAATTAACATGTACAAAGGTGCCATGAAATGCTCACATATCCCATTTTAATGGATTGTGTAATTATGTTCCCATAACATTTGTCAATGCACATGTATTGGCTTCTCACTAGGTAGTCACTGTCATCCCATCCCTGGAAAAATTGTTATCAGTGCACACTGCATCTAGCATATAGGAAGACATATAGAATGTTGGGGGGATCTTGATAGTGAGGTACTTTGATATTGGATATGGTCTGGATTAGAGTAGTTGACAAGATAATAGCTTAGTTGAAAATAATGTCGACCTTTGTCACTTGATACATTAGAGATACCCAAACCTTTTTGAATTGGGTTGCATCCTCTTCCCTATATAACATGTTGACCAATGCGACAATTAGCCTATAATGTGTTCTAATATTTGTTGTATGATACACACCTTCCTTTCGTGACCTGAGATTCTTTTATGGAATCCACTAGCTCTTTAGTAACTGGTGATACTTTAGGGTAATTTCCATGATCCATTCATCTATCAGATTGACCTCTAGTATGGGGAAATTGTAGCATATATCCAGGCTGAAAGGATGGAAATATGAAGTAGCCTTCCATATTTATTTTTAATAAATATAATTTCAATGTATGTGTGAGTAATTAACCAAGATACGACTTCGATTCAAAGCAACACAACTAACCTAACTGCCATTATGAAGACTAGACCTCGTCGTAGCCTTGTATACACTAACACAAATATTATTCTCTCCTTATAATGGTGGTAGTTTAGGGCATGTCTCTTCTCAAAACATCTAGTATATATCACCTCGCTCATAGCTGGTTCCTTTGTCAATTATGCACACTGTGTTCACATAAAAAGGGCCTATTACCTTCCCTTCTTTTGACTCCTATGGTGTCTCTCTATTTGGGTTGATTTCATGAATTGTCTCCTTCTATTTATGTGTTATTATATAATCCATATTTGAGTCCTATGGCTCATCCATATCAATAATAGTGCACATTAGCATGGTTAGGAAAAATAACAATATAATGTTTATGTTCATTTCCTTATTGGATAACTTCCTTAAAACTTTAAGTCCACTTCCCGAGATGAGGAAATGTCTTATTGGTTTGAGAGGATTTGGAGGCTCCTAGCAAGATCACTACTTGTAACATTGTGTTATGCATAGGCAAGATCATCTTGGGAAGGTGAATAGCGAGATGTCAATGGAGACCACAGGACAATGAATTTACTACAACCAATCTCAGACATTGTTTGTGAAGTAAGGAAACATCCATTCCCATGGTGCCTTTGGTCTTAGACCAAAGAAAATTTAGCTATCAATGCTAGCCTTGGTGAAGGTTTATCCATTGCTTTGGCCACCCATTTTTTATTTTAAAAAGGGAACAACAAAGTTAGTTGGGTTGGCATAGACAAATTGGTGTTTAGTTCATAGAAATTCCAACACCTACGCTTTGCTAGAGTTAAGCTTAGGAGCAAATTCAAGTTAATGTCATTGCACTCCTACAATCAAGATATGGAAGGATCAAACAAAATATAGGTGGGATCTCCCTTGAATAAAATTGAAGTGGAGCCTCGTTCTTATCTCTTTCTCTAGCTTTGACAATTGTTATGAGGATGAGGCAGTTCTAAAACACTTATCGAGTGAATAAGAAGGAAAATACCCTTGACATTAGGGTGAATATTGGCAAGGGAAGCGGATGACATTTCATCAAGTGAAAGATGTGCTCAAGCATGGGGTAACAAATAACCAAGATATGGGTACTATTTTAATGGAATTTTGACTTCTCATGTCATGACAGGGTTATTTCTAAGTGAGATGTAAGTTTATGATGAGTCACAGGGGTAAACTCAAAATGCGTGAGGATCAAGCCTAAATTTTTCCTAAATGGGCCAATTTGAATGCACAACCATAATGTAAGGAAAATTCATGGGAAAAAAGGAGGCGACAAAGGAGGTAGACGTGGGTATTTAAACGAAAGGGAAAAGATCATGTTAAATCAAAGCTTTGAAATGTAACGAATGTGTGTACTTGGCTAGATGCACAACCATCGATGAGTAAGTGGAGCTTGAGATGATGTGGAGTATGTTTCCTCTTTTACTTGATGTGAATGACAAGAGGCTTCTAAACCCTACCCACAGAACAATGAAGGAGTGAATAAACGATTGCATAAGAATGAAATATTTTACCATTCCACACTTTGAGTCCTTTATATTCTCTTTGCTTGCCCCTTTTAACCTTTTACAAATATTTTTTATTTTGTGGGTTGTTGCACCCTTATAATATTTTTTGGTTCATGCTTTGTTGCATGACATCAAATCTTGTAATTGGCAGTGTGTTGGGACATGTTCCAAGTTTCATTATTTGTTTCTTGGACTATGTTTCACGATGTAAAAAATTGAAAGTTACACCTTCATGCAATGAGTTGCAAGCCCTATTTTATTTGTTTCACTTTGTCATGCGCTTTAAATCTTCAGAATTTGTGACCTTTCTGACATATTTCATCCTCAAAATTGAGTCCTTGCACCTTGTTTCAAGGTCACCTAACTCTAGTTTTCTTGTGAAACATTTTTCTAGGGTGTATTGTCACAACCCTTTAAATGTTTGAAGCTAGACTAACTTGTGACATGTCACACACTTCACAAATTTCCATGTTTTAGTTCGTTGTGAAATACTTCTTTGAAGAACTTGGTGCATCCTTTGAATGTTTGAAGTTTGACTGCCTTGTGATATGTTACACACTTAATGACTTATGATATTTGAGTTTTTGTGACACGTTTCTTTGAAGAACTTAGCATGGTCCTTTCAATGCTTGAAGTTTCATCCACATGTGATATGTCACACTCATCACAAATTTTTAAATTTGCAAAATATTCACCAAGGTGACTTTCAAGGTTGATTTCAAAAGTCGCAAGGTAGAAAATTGAGAATGTTGCACAATGTCGTAGAGCCCAAGAAGTTAGAAGTTTGGAGGCATTGCACAATGTCGCAATAGAGAAAACATTTTAGGGAATGCTAAATCTCATGAAAACTTCAAAGAATTTGAACTCAAAGTGCTTGATAAAGAAGGTTGTCAATGGGGGGGAAATAGACTTAGTAAAACTTTGAGAGTCATGAGCTTTAAGATCAGAAATCTCAAACAAAGCAGGATGAAAATTAAATGAAAGCAGGGGACTATAAAGAAACTAAAGTAGCTTCAGGATGAAGTGAAGTTTAACATGCAAGTGGATGTACACCAGACCTTAACTCATTCAATCAAGGCCCATGACTACAATCAAGATCAATATTTCAGGCATTATAAAAAGGAGGGGTCCCCAATTTCTATTCAAGTTTTGCAACAAGAGCCAGAACTTGGGGGAATTGTTTGAAATAACAAAGGATCTTAGAAATAAACCAACATCTCCCCTTAAAGGATATTGACTTCAGCCACGGGCTCCCACTAGATATTTTCCCTTGTAAATTAATTGTATAAGTACCCAATTCCAATCTTGAGTGTCCTACTAGCTATAGATGAAGGGTCGAGATGATGAAGTTAATTAACTATTTTCACTCTAGCCTCAGATGCCAACATAGTACCATAGAGTCATTATAGATCATCGATATTGAAATCTACTCGGATTTCCTGGTCATGTTCTCTTGGTGTCACTTCGCTGCCAATGAACGTTCATAGCCCCAATGGAGTCACCTTGGTATTAGTGAACTTGCCCCACTGCAAACAAGCATGCAGAGTTTGGTGGAGATACCTGCATGTCCCAAATGATCTCAAACTCCTTTTCTGGTGATTTACCTTCTTCTAATTCTTTTGTTTCTTTTTATTTTTCAAACAAGAGGTGGATGGGGGGAGGTCAATAACCTTTAAAGGAATGATGGATGATGCATGTTATCGAGAACATATTAAATATGGTTGAATGGTGTGTGTGTGTGTGTGTACTGTGTACACACACACAGACACACATATTCCTTCATATTTGGCTTTGAGTGCCCCATGGTCTCATCCCAAGAAGACATCGGGCATTATTAGTCCCAAGGAGAAAAACCAACATTGAGAAGCTTTATTCTAGGTAAGTTAAAATAACCAAACTAAAAATAAAAGAAATAACCAAAAAAATTAACTTGCAAACAACAAATCAAAATTAAAGGAAACACGCTTAAAACAAAAAGAAATCCAAGCAAAGCATCAAATGAAATTTGTGAAAACAAGCAGCAAAATATCACTTTATAATCCGACCATTTACATGAAGGATGTCTACTTACACTTCCAAATTTTACAATTGATAAATGCCTAGGTCAAGCTTCCTGACTACTTGGAAAGGATCGAGAGTTTGTGTCTATAGGAACATACCAATTTTTTCAAGCATACAAAGATATCTCATTTTCCCATCCTTATTCTAATGAATCAATTGGGTCTAGTATTTTAGCTACTAGCTTGCATAGACCTTACCCTCTTACTATAGTAGCAAGCTTTAACTCTAAATCATATTCCTACATGGTTGTTATCTAGATTCTTTTGCGTTCACCAAGTTCTTTCTACACAAATGATGATCTTATGGTTGGGTGGGGTACTATTTCTTTTATATGATTCTTCAATATGTAGGGCTTGAATTATTTGACAACTTTATAAACAATGAACGCTTGCTTATTGATCACTGGATATTTTAGCTTAGCCCCTTGTAGAATAGTACTCATGAATGACATTAAACACTCATTCCCTGACTCATCTTTCTCTGTGAGCACGACTGCAAGAAAATGATCAGATGCAAATGTGTATAGTGAAAAATCCTTGTTAAAGTATGGGTTGTGCAATGTTGGGGCAACAACTATGGCAGACTTGATGTTTTTGAAAGCCTCCTTCTGAACAAGAGTCATTTTAGACTCAATTTCCTTCTTAATAATTTTATGCAAAGGTTTGACAATCTCAACAAAATCATCCACAAACCTATAGAAAAAATTTATCTTGTTGAGAAGGAATACAATGATTTCTTGTTATTAGGCATGGGGATACACATGAAGGTGTTAGCTTTCTCTAGATCCAATGAGATCCCATTCTTTGATATGATGTGTCCTAATAACTTTCCCTTTTAAACATCGAAGATTCTTTTCTTTGGATTGGGAGAAATGTCATATTTTTGGCATCTTTCAAAGATTTGTTTCAAGTTATACAAGTAGACGAAAACACCCTTCTTGGAGTATATTATGACATCATCAAGGTAGACGACAACACTCTTCCCAATCAACCTTTTGAAGGCCATGTCCATTTCTCTTTGGAACATGTCGAGCGCTCAACACACCCTAAAAAGTCTTTGTGAATTTTCTCTTTTGGGTACCACTTTGTCATTCTTGAATGGAGTTAGTTTTGTAGGGATCAATGGATTTTTCTGTTGTTTCGTTTTATCATCGAACACATTTGGTTTGGTTAGAGGTTTGCTGACAAGATGAAATTTTTATCTAAGTAAGCGTGGTATAAATACTAAATACACACAACTTAAATTTGTTTTATAAAATATCCACGCGCCAATCGGTGATTCTGGCCAGGGAAAAAATTTCTCTAAAAATCGTCGATGTATTGTCAACATCGGCAAAATCCAAAAGATAAAATGTCAACATAGGCAACAACAATCACCGATCGTCGATATATATTCGGCATCGGTGAAGAGGAAGAAAGGGCACTGTAACATATGTCTAAAGAAAATCACTGACGCCGAAAAGAAACGCTTCTCATGCCGAGAAGGTCAAATCAACCGTCACATGTTTTTCCACGTAGATAGTCAGTATTGCTTGGTTATCCTAGGGGCACCAATGAAACAACATCAAAGACAATCGGCCGATGCCGATGCAATCATTAATTACCGGTATTTTTGCTAGAAAAATGAACTTTTGGATTTATATTGAACCTTTATCCACCGACGCTGATGATCCTGGGCGATCTATATTGTCCATTTAACGATCCTGCATATCCCCGATCATACTAGTCCCGTTGAAGAGCGAAAATGCTCGTGTAATTGGAGGAGATACCTCTAGCTAAGTGAAGAACGAGGTTTGCGATCTGTTAGACATTTAATAACTTCACGTAACCGATATCACGATGTCGTGCACCGACCAACTTGCAAAATTTGAATTCGCCGATAAACTCTAAAGTAGCACGCTCCTCCGCCATCAGCCTGCATTGCATTTAATCCTAAGCATGATGTGGATTATGTTATAGATTGTATAGACCATATCTGTACTCCTAAATCTAAGACTCGATGTGACAAGGTAAGTATGTTTTAAATTTGCAAAGTTTGTGCCCAAGCATGGCATTCCATTCGCAAATTATTGATCTCCGAGGAATACAAAGGAGAAAGAGAGATCATCAAAGAGGTTACAATTTGTTGTATCACTTAAATCACCATTAAGCCTAGGTTATTTCTTGCACGGAAGAGGTAAGATTGGTCTTTATTGTTTGCATTTACGATTGCATCGAATAACGCTTGTCGAAGTTGGCTCGTAGCTCATCATAACATTTTGTGTAGGAAAATGCTTTCGTGGAAGCCGTCAACCAGACGCTCTCCAATAACGCCCAAAATTAAAGAATTGGAGATCGACGAAGGCTCGACACTGGCGACCGCAAGGGAACTTGATTTTGTTTCAAAGACGTAATCAGTTATCTGAACTTCTACTAATAAACAGTTTACCCAGCCCCCAGCGTTCGGGGACACAGAGGCACGCATTGAATCTAAAGTAATTCTCCCACAATGGGGGGATCTTTTTAACAAAATCAGCCAGGAAGATTACATAGAGTTTACACCTCACAACAACCGAGACGTCAGGGTATTGGATGACCAAGTTTTCCTAAATATTAGGCAATCATATCTGCACATGGTGACTTTCCAGACCCCAGTTCTGCCCTGCATCGAAACCCTAGGATGGATAATTGACCACGTAGACATGATAAAATGCACGATCAATAATGAGGAGGGAGAATGTGAGGGTATCTTTCTTCCAGTAGAGGTAAAAAAATACTACAAACTCAAAGACCTAGAGGAGAGACTGAATATAAATTTTGTGGTCAGGTTTTATGAGTTCCATGACACCAATATGTTACTGGCCTCATGGTGGAAAGAAGATAAAAATTTCACAAACAGGAGAAATGGCTGGTACAACATGGTAAACCTCAAAGAGCCTTATATGTATTTAATGGCTTTAATCTGTCGATTGTATGGAGAAAAAGACTCTTCAAAGTTTTCAAAAGCGTGGATGCCCTTAGCATATACCATGGCAATCTCCGAGAGTAGTTTCAATTGGGGAGCCATTGTTTCCAAACAGCTGAGTATCAACATCCTATAGGCCCAGACACCAAAATATGGAGAAACATCAGTTTTCCACATGGAATCTTACATGTTGGACGTAATCTGTGGGAGAAACGTTTTCACAGGTATGAATTTAAGATGACATCTTGCCGAGTTACTTGTACATGTTTATTTCAACCTTTTTTTGGAAAATAGGTACAATTTTGTTTACGCCATGATATGCGATGAATTTATAGCCAGAGTGCACTTTATTATGTTTATAAAAGAATTCCCTACGCTTTCAAGGACAACCGAAAAGATGATATCCAAAGTTGGCCACTGGTATTTTGAAGAAACAAACACTTATATCAGAGTGTTCAAGGATACTAGTGCACCACACCTGCTCCTCGTCCATGTCCCAGACCATCTCATATTGGGAGAGATCTACTACCAAACCATCCTACAAGGATATAACGCTTCTCTGGTGAAGGACAAGAAGAGGGTGTTCATACCCTATGGTTTTCATATTGGGTTTTATATGGTTAAAGAAACTGTGCAGGAGAAACAAGAAGGATTGAGTCAACTTGAGTATTAGTTCCCTACATGCCATTTTCGCAAGCATGATCCAAAAGACCTGGTACTCCAGCACGCGTCGCAGGTGTCCTCATGTTGGCCATATGCTCATGATAGCTTCGAATATGAGATATTTACCGAGGGCGCCCGGGATTGGGAGGAAGTGCTCCGTAGAAGGGTTAACCCTAATATGACCAAATTCAAAGCAACGACCATGGATGAACAAGTTGATACAATAGAGCACACAACTCAAGAAGCCATCAGGGTAAGAGAAGAAAATAGAGCAGCAGAAGCGACAGAGGTACAGAGAAGGGGGATATTGTTACTGGAAGAAGACGACAGAGATATGCAAAGATTAGGGGAAGATCCCCCACTTAACCCTTCGGTAGGACCCTTGAGAATTACCTCGAATGATACAAACGACTATGAGGCAGAATTAAATGGCTCAAAAATAGTTCCACTAGAAGAGACTGCTGACCAGGAAAACACTATCCCTGTGTCACCATAGGCAGGATCTTCGGTGACTACTACAACTCAGCGAAGGTCAGCTAGAGCATCAAGTGGGAGGGTTATGCCTATTGTCCTTATAGATTTAATCACCATATATGACAACGAGGAAGGCTCGGAAGCTTCACACATGACTCTGGTTCCAATCACACATGAGGACGAACCAGGGGAAACATCTGCTCCAGCCTCCGATGATTTGGTCCCAAAACATCAAGAAGGCAGCTTGGGAGCTAGGACCACTCTCAACATTGTTTTTCTTAATCAACTGGAAACACAGTCATCGAGAGAAACACAACCCCATGACGACAACTCTAACAATTATATGGATACAGGTGAACAAGAAGAAGGAATGGGGCAACCATAAATCGACATCTCAACGACCGAAATCTTAGCCAATACCGACCCTCTGACCACTTCTCCATATTAGGAAAATACTTTGTCAATCGAAGAGGACCAACAAAAGGGCCAAGATACAAAATAACATAGCATTCGAGTGCTGATGGACAACAACATCGCCCGAATACGAAAGGCAGCTGAATATTGGGTACACATGGTCTAGGAACCCCGACTGAAGATGCATGAAATATTGGAAGAGTGTGAGAAAAGTTGGGAAAATATTAACCAGGAAATGAGGGATATCGACTTTCCAGAGTTTGTCCCACAGGAGGATTTCACCGATTTATGTGACATAGTTAAGAGGCATGAAGAGCAAGACAAGGTATGCAAAACAAATATTTCACAGGTTTCAAGCATGATCCTGGGCCAAGTGAAGAAGTTCATGGAGCCCCTGATTAAATATCTCGTAGTCTTACAACACACGAGTGTCAAACTAATCAAGTACAAAGAACAAGCAGTTGAGATGAAGGAGGTCCTCTTTGCTCCGATGGATCAACATAGGTTCCCTTATGAAAATACATGTGAAGATGTCTTCTGCAGGTGGTCAGAGTATGAAAGGAACAATCCACTTCAGTAAAATAGCAAGATTATCTAAAGAGGAACAAAAGAGGACTGATAGATAAATTCCCCATGTGTCGTTTTCTTGACTTAACACAACTTTAGTAGCTATTTTTAATTTAGTTATTTTTATAAATAAGAGAATCAACCTTGTGCACCAGGTCGATGGTTTTGGAGAGAAGGACATTTTCTGGAATATTGTAAGAGAATTATTTCTGTGCAAGTTATTTTAATTTAGAAGTTATGTTTAGAACCAAAGACACTTCTTTCATTTGAGGCGTGAATGTGATTGGACCGAAGGGGATTACCTCTATCTTCGAATTCAATATTTGTTGTTGTATTGAGTAAGACTTGTTGTATCTATTATTTAAGCTATCTTATAATGTTGCGACCGTTCTTTTATTCTAATCGATGAATATAAATCGATTGCGTTAATATGTGATTGATAGTAGAGCATTGAAACTTACTTTTCCTGCACTAATTTCTTGTCATGTATATATTTTCTTTCTATAACTGTTATCTTAGATGATGTTGAATGTCCATAAGTCAAAATGGTATTATTTCTATTTTGAAGTAGTTTAGATCTTCATTTTCTGCACACTGATGTATAAAGGTTATCCCAATACCTGACTTTCTCCAATATAACTTAAATTCTATCTGTAATTTAGTTTAAGATTCACCTTTCATTTTCGAAAATGGTAGAAAAGAATAAAAAAGAGAACTGTATAGCCCGAGGAAAGGTTTCATAGAAAGACATATCTATCATTCACGATTAAATCCCATCGATAATTCTAGCTAGATCACAAGTCTGGAGAACCTTACCACTCATCAAACGCTTACGAGTCTAATTGGGCCTCTTAAGTGGGTTTGGTTCCTGTTGTTGAGTCAAAGGGATCTTGGACCCCTCAACAGAATTGACGCTAGAAGTAGGTCTTGAATGAATGCATAGATAACAATATCTCTGATAATATATTTTGCATAGCCCATAAATTCAAAGCAGCCCACATGCATGGCTAGTCATTCTCAAGACAACCCACATAGAGAGAGTACTCCCACTACGAATAACTCACCTCAACATGAAGAGGAAGAACACTCATACCTTGAAATACCTTACACTCTTCACCATGAAGAGTTAAATAAGTTCAAAAGAATCACCAGAGCTTATGCCTGATAGATTAGAGCATTACCTTTAGCTCCTTTACTTCCTCAAATAAAACAAATAAGAAGACCAATTGTTGACACCCTTGATCAGGTATTCGTTCACACGGTAGAAGACCTGATATACTTTTCCCTCACAAAGATCGAACAACCCCTTGGTCCAATACTTGAAACACCAGCCATCACCCCACCGGACAGTAACTACTCTGAACTTGACAATTCTGAATTTGAAGAGGAAGGGTCAAACTTTGATCACTCAGGTTCCGAGTCAGAAGACATGGGGGATAATAATGATAACTATGGAGAGGGGTAAGATCAGCCTCAGGATAACCAACCATGGTTGGCAAGAGATGCTATGGAAATTCCATTTAACCTGCCCAGACATCTAGAAAAGCTACTTCCCAAATTTGATCCTGAAACCTCTGGATTGCCTGAAGACCATATTAAGAAGTTCATATTAGCCATAAGGTTGATGAATGTACAACATGAAGATGTGGTGTGTAAACTGTTCCCTTATACCTTTGAAAATTGATCTTCAACTTGGTATTTCAACCTACCGGTTATTTCCATAACTAGCTAGACAAAGTTTCAAAATGATTTCTTAGATAAATTTGTTGAAGAAACTACTACAAGAGCTTTAATGGCTGAAATTTTCGCCGCCACTATGAATCCAATGGAAAAGGTCAAATATTTCAACCAAAGATTCACCACGATTTTGAAAAAATTCCAACCTGAGGCTACACCGACTCCAGAGCTACAAATTGAAGTATACACTAATGCTGTCTCAACTTCTCTTTCTATGTTCGTAAAAAGGGCCGCTAAGAATACTATAACAGAAAATTTTTGAGGAAGGTAAAACAATTGAGTTCCAAATGAAAATATGCAAAGAAGGTCAGTCTCACTAATAAAGAAAGAAACCCAACCTCGACCCAAGAGGGGATTTTTGTTGACTAGACCCTCAGGGAAACAAACTGAGCAAGGTCCCAAAAAACAGGGAGGGGACATACAAAACCTGTAGCGGATGATCAAAATGTCCCCCAGCTAACCTAAATGTCGACTTAGAGAATGTAGCATCTGACTCATTCTGTACATATCACCAAGAAAATCATTCAGAAAGGGATTTCCCTCAATGGTTGCATGTTATGAATCTAATGGCTAATCGATTCCTAGACGAATGTTCTCTAACCGAACAACCCAATGGCTTGGCAATAAATGTCACCATTCAAGAAAGTCAAGAGCCACCTAAAGAGACAACCATTTTGTTATGGGATTCAAACCACCCGATACTTTTCAACGATGTCGCTGAGGTGTAGGGACCCCCTGTTGAAATTCTAGCTGTACAAACGAGAAGTAAAAGTCAACCGATCCAAAGTAACCCCACCACTACTCAATCATCTCGAGGGAACCAAGTGGACGATCACCCCAAACCGTTATTTTCTTCCCAAAGAAACCCCACAAACATACACACACAGGAAGCGCCTAAGCTATAATACAATGTGGTAGAAGACTTGAAGAAGATGAAAGCTAATGTGTTTGCCATGGACATGTGTAGGATCCCTCAACAAAAGGATTTTTTGTTACATGCCTTAAGATTAATGGATACCCCTATATCAACCATGGATCAAGGTGACGTCCCATCTCCCACAAATTTAACAAATAAGCCAAGTGTGAATGCTTCTTCTTTAGACAAAAGAGGAAGGCCTTTATTCCTCCTTTCCTCTTGACGTTTGAGGTTTTTAACATAAATCTACATAATTTCCTAGTCTATTCAGGGGCATCTTCAAATGTCATGTCATTGTCAATATGCAAGAAAGTGAACGTAACCCCGGTCAAAAATGATAGACACGTTATACAACTAGATAGGACTCAGGTAAAGGTCTTTGGGGAACTAAAATATGTCATGATAATAATTGCCACACACCCCAAATTTGTTCAAGTAATTGACATAATCGTGGTAGACATCCTGGAGGATTATGGAATGCTACTCAACCGAGACTGGTTTGAGAAATTAAACAGATACTTTAGTACCGACTAGGCTCACCTGTGGTTGCCATTGAAAGGACATCCAAAAATGATTAGGATTGACAGAGAAAGATACCTCAAACATACCATCACTGATTTAGAGACCCTAAAGGAACTATCGTCAACATAGTTCCCTGTGTTAGGAAACTACTCCAGTGATTCTAATTTCGGTAATTTTGCCCCTCACATGTTTGACATACCTTCTACACAAAAATCCGAAATGATATATCAAATAAACTTACTAGCGGTCGCAGAAGAAAGCATCCTCTATCAGGATTCTCCGACAGGAGTAACAGACAAGGAGGTTGAAATTGTTAAAATATCTAGACATGAAGAAGTCATAATTTTTTCTCCTCAAATTTGGATGTTGTACTTTGATGGCTCTAAATATCAAGAGGGGCTGATAGAAATATTCATCCTCATTGACCCAAAGGGGAAACAAAGTTTCCTATCCTGTCGATTAGAATTCGAATGTACTAATAACACTGCTGAATATGAAGCTCTAGTCCAGGGATTAAATAAATCCATCGACTTAAACATCAAAGAATTGAAAGTATTTGGATATTCTAAAATTATCGTTAGGCAAGTGAAGAATACCATCCATTGCAATTCACCTCACTTAAGGAATTATCAACAGGAGGTGCACAGACTAATAGACAATTTCGAGGCCTTCAACATTACCACCGTTCCAAGGATAAAAAAATATCCTTCTTGATTCTCTAGCCACCACAACCTCAAGATTATCTCCTTTATAAGATTATGAAGCCTCAAGGTTTGCAGTGGAACTGCTCTACAAACCGTCGGTACCTAGCAACATTTCTAACTGGAAAGTCTTTGAAGGGGATGAACATATTGTACATTTCTTGACTATTAAAGAGAATTTTAAGGATTTGGCCATTGATGATGAAGTATTCCAAGAACTACTCACATAATCAAATCTCCATGAACAAAAGAAGGGAAAAGATCACTCTGATGACAAACCCAAGTTTCACACGATACCAAAAGGAGTGGCCAATATGGAGAACCTTTTCAACCCGAGGGAAAGATTTAGGGGGCCAAAGAATGAAAAAATAGGGAGCTCATGTCTTATATACGAAACTATAAACCTAGGTACCTCCGAGAATCCCAAGAATGCAAATTTATGTAAGAAAGTGTCCAAAGAAGACAAGAAATCTTATCTTAAATTATTTAAAGAATATCAAGATGTCTTTTCTTGGTCTTACCGAGAATTGAAAACTTATGACACTCGCATTATCCAACACACGATCTCGTTAAAATTTGGAATAAAACCTTTCCAACAAAAGCTTAGGAAGTACCGCCCATCTATGGAACCTCTAATGTATCAAGAGATGAAGAAATTGTTAGATGCCAAGATTATCTTTCAGGTAAGGCACTCTACTAGGGTAGCAATCTGGTTCCTGTTAGAAAGAAGTTTGGGGATATCTGTCTGTGTGTGGATTTCAAAAACCTTAACAAAGCATCAGAAAAAGATAACTACCCAGTCCCACCCATGGAACATCTCCTGCAGACAGTATCCGGTTCTGAATTTTTTTCTCTCCTAGACAGTTTCTCGGGATATAACCAGGTCCTGGTTTCAGAAGAAGATCGATTAAAAACTACCTTCCGAACCAAGTGGGGAACCTTCGCTTATAAACACATTCCCTTCAAGTTGATTAACGCATGGTAAATATTTCAGAGGGCCATGGACGTAGATTTTCGAGGATTTATTAACAAGTGTGTGGTAGTCTATTTAGATGACATAATGGTATACTCAGAAAATAAAGAAGACTACATTCATAATTTGAATCAGATATTCGAAAGGTGTAGGAAGTATGGAATATCTTTAAACCCTTAAAAAACCATCTTTGGCATATAGGAAGGGAAACTATAAGGTCATATTATATCTCAAGGAGGAATCATCATCGACCCTGAGTGGATAAAGGCAATAGCTCAACTCCCCTTACCTCACTATAAACAGGCCATGAAATCTTTCTTTGGGAAAATTATCTTTGTGGGAAAATTTACTCCTGACTTCGCCGAAACTGTTAAACCTTTACAAAAAAAGATTTGCAAAGATGCAGAGTTTAAATGGGATGAAAAAAGGAAAGGAGATTTCAACAACATCAAAACTACAATATCCCAAGCACCAGTGCTACGAAGCCCTGATTTCAACAAATATTTTTTCCTTTGTACCTTTGCTTTTGACCAATCCTTAGATGCAATACTTACCTAGAAGGATGATGAAAACAATGAGGCACTGATATCATTTATGAGTACTAATCTCCAAGGAGGCGAACTGAACTACCCGACTATAGACAAACATGCTTAATCAGTTTATAAAGCGGTCAAACATTTCAGATCCTATATCCTAAAGAATCAAACTAAAGTCATGGTACCTCACCCTGCGGTCAGATATCTGTTCACCCAACGAGAGATGGGAGAAATAAGGGGAAATTGGATGGAAGTCATTCAGGAATTTGATCTAGACATAAAACTTGCCAAAATAGTCAAGGGTCAAGGATTGTGTAAACTGGCCGCTGAGGCTCAAGATCTGATCAATGCGGAAGACTCCGGTTTTGAAAATGAGTTGCCATTATGGTGCAACGAAGCTTTATACGTTCCTCCCAGGCAAACATCTTGATACACAAACCTTTTTTATCTCCTACACCATGGAACCTGTCTAGAAAACCTAAACCCTAGAGAAAGGAGAGCTCTTAGGTTAAAATCTGCTCAATATCGCCTCATAAATTTGGTGCTTTTCCGCGTAAATTATGATGGAGTACTCCTTATATGTCTTGAACGTGATGATGCAGAAAAGGTACATAAAGAACTCCATGACAACCCAACAAGTGGACATTTTGCAGGAGAAACCATGGCTCACAAAATATTAAGGGCTGGTTATTATTGGCCTACTCGGTTTAGGGACGCTCATGCATATGACAGGAAATGTAAATATTTTCAAGTACGCACCGGTAGAGAAAAAAGGGCAGCCATTCCACTCTAGCCAGTGACCATATCCAAATTGTTCGAACAATGGGGAATATACGTCATATGCGAAATTACTCCTATTTCTTTGAAACAACATAAATATATCTTGACTGCCACAGATTATTTTATGAGATGGATGGAGGATATCCCTCTCATGCATGTTAATGAAAAGGTAGTAGTCCAATTTTTATAACACAAACTGATAACAAGGTTTGGGATGCCCTCCGTTCTCGTTTTTGACAATGCTTCCTACTTTTCTTCTACGCCCTTGACTGATTCGGATTATTTTCGACACAAAATGAGAGCGAATATATAACATATAAATATACAGAGATATTGAAAGAGCGACAATAATATAATAGAGATATATCATAAATACAACAAGAGACAAATATACATAGTAATACACAATTTCTATTAATGAGCAAAATGTACAAAATTGTAGAAATACAAAGTGAAAGACTCGCTAGAATGGTGGCAGCTTATCTCTGAGAAGAGATGTGACGGCTACTCGCATTCGCAAGAACATAATTGTTACAATGAGGATCCAAGGCCTTTTTAACATAAATAAAATCCAAAACCCTAACCCCGGAAGATGAAAAGCCAACAATTTTGTGGACCTCGTTTTGGGTAGTTTGGTGTATCGACTTCCCGGGGGCATAAATTTGGCATACGATCTCCGTTTGGGGCGCACGATAGCTCGTTGGAAAGGTATCGTTGAGGAGATTCATATTGGGGGCTTAGTCAGAGCCTTTATTTTTAAATGAGGTTCTATATCCCAAAAAGATTCATTTAGGCCCTCAAAATGGCCTCGAAAGTTTAGGAACCGAAAAACTGCTAAAAATAGTAAGTTGCCAGGAAACTCTATTGAGCCAGTTGGAATAGGTGGGTGGCCACCGATATCCACCTGGATCATTGAAATAATTTTACCTTGATAAGGGGATCATAATAATATATTCTGCAAACCACTATCCGTAAGGGAATGGGGTAGCATAGTCAACTAATAAAAACCTGGTGAGAATTAAAAAAAAAAACAATGGTTGAAAATCATAGGAATTGGCATAATTTGATTCATAATTCCCTATGGGTCAATAGAGTAACACCTAAAGTATCCATAGGAAAATTTCTGTACTTTCTATTATGTGGGCAAGCAACCATTCTTCCAAACAGATTGCATCTTCCATCTTTACAACTTTCTCAAGCATCAAGAGGTCAGCCCTCATCCACTCTATAAAAAAAGATTGATACCCTTCTCATGCTGGATGAAGAAAGGGAAAATAATAAAGTTAATTTCACTGCTCATCAACATGTAGTTAAAATATGGTTCGACAAACATAAGACTAAAGAAAAAAATTTCGAAGTAGGGGACCTAGTCTTGAAGTGGGATAAAGCAAATGAGCCCAAAGGAAAACACTCAAAGTTCCAAAATCTATGGCTCAAACCTTTTCAGGTGCCCGACAAGATCGGGGCAGGAACATACCGATTGCAGAATCTGAGGGGGGAATCCGACACCCTCTTGGTGAATGGCCAGGCCTTAAAACAATACTTCTCCTCCTATATATATATATATATATATATATATATCTTTTGATGTTTTGTTTGAGTTATTGTTTCTTTTTAAGTGTACATTTTGATCAGGACAAGCGTGTGGGTTTAGGGTGTTGATTAATTGGGTTGGTTTTCATTGATGTCAGCCCTTGAAGAAAGTCTGGTAGCGAATTTTGGTAGCACAAAGGTTTGGGTAATGGACCGAAGTTTGTTTGATGTATAATGGTATGTGATTTGATATATTTGCAAGTAATACTATTCTATATGGATAATACACATCATGCCATTTCTGGTGGTATGTTGAGCGTCACATAACTCCTCAAAGTTTGAGAGTTATGGCCTTACGAAGTTGGAGGACCCTCATATGTTGGCTTGAAGCCCCAAAAGGTCAAAGACGTCAAAGTGCTTGCAAAAAAGAAATTATTTAAATAACAAAGTGGAGTGACAAAGTCAAAGAGGATTATTTAAATAATAAAGTGAAGTGACAAAGTCAAAGAGGAATATTTAAATAATAAAGTGAAGTGACAAAATGAAAGAAGATTATTTAAATAATAAAGTGAAGTGACAAAGCCAAGGAGGATTATTTAAATAATAAAGTAAATGGAGAACTTTCTAATTATGGAAAGTGGTTATAAGAAGGTTAACCCTAAAATGAGGAAAATGGGTTAAATAGTCAAGTGGCTATTGGATATATGGACAAGTGGCAAATTGGGCAAAGTTGGACATAGGTGACTATGTGGACAAAGTGGCTATGTGTACAAAGTGGTCTAGAAGATGCTTCTAAGGAAGCTACCTGGAAGTATAAATAAGAGGCAAGGCTCTCTCATTTAAATCACACTTGATAATATTGAATATCTACATGCGACTAAGGTAACCAAAGGATATCTAAGCTGAATTTTAGAGGGAAGGTGAAATAAAGAAGGCTGAAATTCAAAGGAGGATAAATTCTTTTGATGATGCTTTCTAAGGTATGTTATTTACATGTCATCTCACCATTTTCGCAATAAATTTTTTCTCGAATGATTCAGACTGTGAAATTGGGAGGACATTGAGGAAACAAATCCAAGTAGCTATGGTATGAACTTTAGCTTGTGGGTCGTTGTATTTTTGGATTTACACTCCGTGGAAAATAGGGTTTGTGGCTAGTACTGAAACTAGTCTAAAACATGTGTTTCGGGTAAAAACATAATAACTTCTTCATAACATATCCAAATTCAGTAAGACCAAATGTGTTGGTTAGAGTACAGTTTGTAGTATTATGTGTACAATTTTCAGATCCATACAACAAATATTCCATGCGGAGCACGCTCTACAAGTTCGCTCTCTAGAATAAGCCAAAATTCAACAAGGTATGCCATTTTTTCTATAACTCCTTTTCTGAGAGGTTCCAAGTAGTGACACCTGGAGGAATTGCATAAAACACACTGAAGAACATTGTGTACTATTTTCAAATCTTTATTCATTACAGGTAGATAGTTATGATTATTTCAATATAGGGTTGTTGTCTAATCCAAAACTAGTCATGTAAGAGTAAAGTAAAGTTTGATGCAAATGCTAGTCTCTTGTTGTTAAAGTTAAGGAAGGTTTGTGGGTATGTGATCATATACACCAGGTCTATTACAGAGTTACAAATTAGATTTTGATGATGAAATTGATGAGAGATTTTGGTTGAGGTTGAGGTACAGGTTGGTGCATGGTTGATGCACTCGTTTATGGTACAGGTTGATTACAGGTTGAGGTATAGGTTGATGCATGGTTCAAGTTATTGGTACAGGTTGTTTGGTGCAGGTTGATTGGTACAAGTTTACAACAATATATTTGACAGTGATAATGTAACAATGGTTCCATCATTCTACTTATACGTCAGGGCAGTCGGACGGGGCACGTACAGGTGGTTGTAGCCGAAGAACATAGTGGGTTGTAGCCTCCTTTTGGTTGTAGCCAGAGAATTGGGGAGTTGGATCTTCCCTTAGGTTGTAGCCTGAGAAACTAGGCAATTGAAGCCTCCTTCCAGTTGCAGCTGGAAAACAAAGGAAGTTGGTGCTTCCAATGAATGTAATTCTTCAAGACATATAAGAAAAAACATTCTGTGGTTTTCTCCCGCTTTGGGTTTCCACGTAAAAACACTGGTGTACTGTGTATGTGTATGATTATTCATTTGTTCATTGTTTATTTACTCTGCAAATATTGGATGATAATGCTACATTGATATAACACTTGCATTATATGGTTAAAAATGATTAGATTGCTCTATTACTAATTCACCCCCCCTCTCAGTAATCCAACAATTGGTATACGAGCAGGTTCCTTCATAAATCAATTTAACCACTAAAAGGTAGATCATGGAGAGCAAAAACATGTATAAAAATGGAATACCACAGTTTGATGGACATAAGTATGAATTTTGGAGCACAAGGATGAAGACATATATATAGGCACAGGGATTTGAAATTTGGCAATCAATTGTAGATGGATACACAACACCAACAGTTCCGCTGACAAATGACAAAGCAGTGAAACTCGGTCAGAATAATTCCAAAGCCACAAATGCACTTCTGAATAGTCTTGGGAAATCTGTATTCACCAAAGTTTCACATTGTAAATCAGCTAAAGATATTTGAGACAAACTTCGAAATAAATATGAAGGAGATTCAAAAGTCAAAGCAACAAAGCTTCAAACTTACAGAGGTTAGTTTGAACAACTAAAGATGAAGGAAGATGAGAATATTGCAACTTACTTTTTACGAGTCGATAAAACAGTAAATGCAATCTTGGGTTTGGGAGAAGAAATCAAAGAATTTGTAATTGTTCAAAAGGTAATAAGATCTCTTCCTATGAGATTTGACCCTAAGATATCAGTACTAGAAGAAAGAGCAGATCTAACTTCAATAAGCATGGACAAACTACATGGAATATTCACAGCATATGAAATGAGAACTGAACAGGAAAATCCAGATATAAAAGAAGCAGTCTTCAAAGCATCCAAAAGGTCAAAGCAAAAGGGAAGCAAAAAGAAAAAGAACATAGCAACAACAGTGACGTCTCAGAAGATGATGAAGAAGCGACCAACTTTGTCAAAAGATTGAACAAGGGAACCAACGACAAGTATAGAGGTAAGCCTCATTTGATTTGTTTTAATTGTGATGGTATTGGTCATTTTGCTATCAATTGTCCTAATAAGAAAAAGAGAAATGATGAAGGTTACTCAAATAACAAATAAACATATAAATACAAAAGAACCATAAATAAAGTTTTCAAGAAAAGCTTATGCCCCAAAGAAGACATCTCATCATCAGATGAAGATGAAGTCAATGATAGTGAGGCATAAAGAGTTCTATTCATGGCAGTAGAAGACTTAGATAAAGAAGACTCTGAAGAAGAATGTGAAGAGGCCAAAGAAGAATATGATGAGGCGGAAGTTGACTACCGAGAATAATTGTTGTGTGCCATAGACATTGTCAGAAGAGAAAAGAAGAAAAACAAGAAACTACAAGCAGAACTAGAACAAATGATCACAAATTTGAAGGTTCAAATTGAAGAAGATAAAATAATTGAAGAAGCACTCAAAGAACATCTAGAAGGAAGAGACATGATCATTGGAATTTTGGAAGCATAATTTTTCACATTAAGAAAGGATCTTCAAAAGAAAAATATGCACGACAACTCAAAAGTTTTGAATGACATTATCAACAGTCAAAAACCTCATCATGACAAGTCCGGACTTGGATACAATCAGACAGAAAATGGATCAAGCTCCAAAACAACAGAACAAGAAACATATCCGAAAATCTATAAAGAAACAATCAAAGGGGATAGGAAGGTCTACAAAGAAAATTACAGGGACACTCCTCCACCGAGAAGATTTAGATTTCAGAATCAACGACCGATAGAAATAGATAGGCCTCGGGAATAAGAAGGATTCATAAGAGTACCTCCTTTCAGAAGATATTCAACTCCCAGGTATCAAACTATATTTTTTGGTTTATGTTATGCATGTATTAATTTTGGACATAAAGTTGTGAATTGCAAAGCTAACAATAGGAACATAAACAACTTTGAAAGTCATACACAAAAGGGTTATCCAGGAAGGCTTAGTGAAACACAAAGAAGAAGTTACAACATGTTTGAATCTTTGAGCATTGAAGTGGAATGCTACAAATGTAACAACTTTGGACATATGGCCAAAGATTGCAGAATGACAGTCCGTCCTATAGAACCACAACAGAACAACAACAGTCACAGACAAGAACCTCAGAAAAGGACATGGATACAAAAACAGAATCAATATAGCAATGAAGAATGCACACTCACTCTACAATCTAAACAGAAGAAACGTGGTTGGTATGTTGACAATGGTTGTTCAAAACACATGACAAGTGACAGAGACATGTTTCTTACATTAAGAAAGGAAAGAGATGGATCAGTCTCCTTCGGAAATGATGATTCAACTAAAATAATTGGAAAAGACATAGTCAGAATTGGGAACAAGAATACCAAGGCAAAAAATGTTCTACTAGTAGAAGATATGAAACATAATCTTCTAAGTGTGAGTCAAATGTGTGACCAAGGTCATAAAGTTACTTTCGATTCACAAAAGTGCGAGATAAGAAAAGAAGGTTCAGGAAAATTGATTGCAATAGCTGCAAGAACTTCAAGCAACATATATGTATTAAGTGAAATTGGAAATGAAAAGTGTTTCCTAGTAAAGGAAGATGAAATTTGGCTATGGCATAGAAGAATGGGTCACATACATTTTGATAACCTTGTCAAAGTCAAGAAAAGGGAAGCAGTTAGAGAAATGCCCCAGATCACGAAACCAACCAACACTTTATGCAAGCATTGTCAACAAGGAAAGCCAACAAAGACCAGGTTTAAATCAAAAGAATATTCAATGACAAGACCACTAGAAATTGTGCATACTGATCTAGTTGTACCAACTACAACAAAGGGTTTAAAAGGTGAGAAATACTTTATGTTATTAGTTGACGATTATACAAGATTGACCGCAGTTTGCTTTCTCAGGAATAAGTCAAAAGCTTTTGAAAACTTCAAGGTATACAAGGAAATGGTTGAAAATGAAATGGATTCAAAAATCAAATGCTTGAGATCTGATAATGGAGGAGAGTTCACTTCAAGAGAATTTATGGACTACTGCAGCAGGCATGGAATAAAAAAGAAATTCTCTGTTGCTAGGACACCTCAACAGAATGGAGTTTTTGAAAGAAAGAACATGAAAGTACAGGAAATGGCTTGAACAATGCTAATGTATTCTAAATTTATAGATATCTTTTGGACACAGGAAATGCATACAACAATTCACATTAAAAAAAGAGTAATGTTCAGAAACACTGACAAAACTCCCTACGAGCTATGGAAAGGAAGACCAACAAATGTGAAGAACTTCAGATTTTTTGGAAGCAAATGCTACATCAAAAGAGAAGATGGCAGAATGGGAAAGTTTGACTCTCGTGTGGACAAAGGAGTACTTGTTGGTTACTGAAGTACAAGGAAAACATACAATTGTTACAACCTGAGATTGAACACAGTTGTGGAAAGCATCAACGTAACAATTGATGAAACAGGTAGACAAGAATTAAAGGAAGAAGAAAATGAATCAATGGAACAATTTTATGAAGAAGAAGTAGAAGATGAAAAAGAAGTAGAAGGGGAAGATGAAGAGGATCAGACAAAAAAAGAAGAGCAAGTTCAACAAGTGCCTCCAAAGACACCTAGCAGATGAGTACATAAGAATCATCCTTCAGATCAGATTATCGAAAACAAAGATGCAAGAGTTGAAACTAGAAGAAGAATCCGGTCACCAGAACAAATGCACCTAACACTCTCATCTACGATTGAACCAACCTGTTTTGAAGAGGCCAACAAGGATGAATTTTGGAATAAGGCCATGGATGAAGAATTGGATCAAATAGAGAAAAATGACACTTGGGAATTGGTTCCAAGACCAAAGGATAAGAATGTGATCGACACAAAGTGGGTATACATGAATAAATTGAATGAAGATGTACATGTTACAAGGAACGAAGTTAGATTCGTATGTAAAAGATATGCATAGGCTGAAGGAATCGACTTTGAAGAGACATTTTCCTCAGTTGCCAAAATGGAAGCAATATGATTGCTTTTAGCTTATGCATGCTCCAAAAATATTAAAGTGTATCAGATGGACGTAAAATCATCTTTTTTGAATGGGGAACATGAAGAAGAAGTCTACATTGAACAACTAGAAGGATTTCCGTTGTCAAAGAACGTAGATTATGTGTATAAATTAAAGAAGGCCTTGTATGGTCTAAAACATGCTCCTAGAGCATGGTACTCTAGACTGGATAAATATCTACAACATACATGGTTCAAAAAAGGAAGTGCAGACAACAACCTCTACATCAACGTAACTCAAGATAGTATTTTATTAATTGAATTTTATGTTGATGATATTATTTTTGGAAGTACCAATGACATGTTAAGCCAGAAATTTGCAAAGGACATGCAAAATGAATTTGAAATGTCATTACTTGGAGAACTATCCTTCTTTCCGGGTCTTCAGATACGTTAAAGAAACCAAGGCATTTTTATTTCTCAAACCAAGTATATCAGAGAAATGCTAAAAAGGTTCAGAATGGAAGATTGCAAACCATTTATCACTCCCATGCAAACTAGTTGCAAGTTGAGAAAAAATGATGATTTAGAATCTACAGATCAGAGGCAATACAGGTGAATGATTGGTAGCCTACTATATGTGACAACATCCAGACCAGATGTAATGCAGACAGTTGGACAGGTGGCACGATTTCAAGAAGCACCAAAGGAATCACATGTATTAGCAATGAAGAGGATTTTCAGGTATCTCAAAGGAACATAAAAGTTTGGATTATGGTATCCAAAAGGAAAGGATCTATAACTTATTGCCTACATAGATGCAGATTGGGAAGGTTGCATTGATGACCGACGAAGCACCAGTGGAGCAACGTTCTACTTGGGTGAGTGTTTAGTATCATGGATAAGCAAGAAACAATCATCAATATCTTTATCTACAACCAAGGCATAGTATATTGCAACAACAACATGTTGTACACAGGTTCTATGGATGAAACAAACTCTGAGAGATATACATGTTGAGTATGATGATCCCATTCCAATCTATTGTGATAATAAAAGTGCCATCAATATCTCAAAGATCCCAGTGATTCACTCCAAGACGAAGCACATTCCAATCAAGTATCACTTTCTATGGGAACAAGTTGCAGAAAAGAACATCAGATTTGAATATGTGGGCACAGAAGAACAAGTGGCAAACATCTTTACAAAACCGCTTCCACAGGAAGCCTGTGAGTATCTTCGCCAGAGACTCATAGTTATTTCTACTCCAAAATGAATACTTTTGAATGCTTATCTTATATGTCTTAGATGTACACGAAGAAGCACCATAAAGACGACAATTCAGGTTGGGAGATCAGACTAGTCAGTTAGGGGGAGCAGACCTGAATGGAAAGATACCTTTGCCATTGATGAAAAAGGGGGAGATATTTTTCAAATGCAGAGGAAAAAGGCATGGTTCGAGGGGGAGCATTGGTCACAACAATGCAGGAATGGTTCCAGGGGGAGCGTTGGTCATAGCGATGCAGGCATGGTTCCAGGGGGAGCATGAGTGATATGATTTCAGTATTGCATCAGAGTGTTGCCATCAATGCCAAAGGGGGATATTTTTTATTAATTGGGTTGGTTTTCATTGATGTCAACCCTTGAAGAAAGTCCAGTCGCGAATTTTGGTAGCACAAAGGTTTGGGTAATGGACCCAAATTTGTTTGATGTATAATGGTATGAGTTTTGATATATTTGTAGGTAAGACTATTCTATATGGATAGTACATGTCATGCCATTTTTGGTGGTATATGGAATGTCACATAACTCCTCACGGTTTGAGAGTTATGGCCTTACGAAGTTGGAGGACCCTCATATGTTGGCTTGAAGCCCCAAAAGGTCAAAGACGTCAAAGTGCTTGCAAAGAAGAAATTATTTAAATAATAAAGTGAAGTGACAAAGTCGAAGAGGATTATTTAAATAATAAAGTGAAGTGACAAAGTCAAAGAGGATTATTTAAATAATAAAGTGAAGTGACAAAGTCAAAGAGGATTATTTAAATAATAAAGTGAAGTGACAAAGTCAAGGATGATTATTTAAATAATAAAGTAAATGGAGAACTTTCTAATTATGGAAATTGGTTATAAGAAGGTTAACCTTAAAATGAGGAAAATGGGTTAAGTAGTCAAGTGGCTATTGGATATATGGACAAGTGGAAAATTGGCCAAAGTTGGACATAGGTGACTATGTGGACAAAGTGGCTATGTGGACAAAGTGGTCTAGAAGATGCTTCTAAGGAAGCTACATGAAAGTATAACTAAGAGGCAAGGCTCTCTTATTTCAATCACACTTGAGCATATTGAATATCTACAGGTGACTGAGGTAACCAAAGGATATCTAAGACGAATTTCAGAGGGAAGGTGAAGTAAAGAAGACCGAAATTCAAAGGAGGATAAATTCTTTTAATGATGCTTTCTAAGGTATATTATTTATAAGTCATCTCACCATTTTCGCAACAAATTTTTTTCTAGAATGATTCAGACCGTGAAATTGGTAGGCCATTGAGAAAACATATCCAAGTAGTTGTGGTATGAATTTCATCTTGTAGGTCGTTGTATTTTTGGAATTACACTCCATGGAAAATAGGGTTTGTGGCTAGTCCTGAAACTAGTCTAAAACACATGTTTCGGGTAAAAACGTCATAACTTCTTCATATCATATCCAAATTCAGTAAGACCAAATGTTTTGATTAGAGTATAGTATGTAGTATTCTGTGTACAATTTTCAGATCAATACAACTAATTTTCCGTGCGGGGCACTCTCTACAAGTTCGCTCTCTAGAATAAGCCAAAATTCAACAAGGTTGTACCTGGAGAACGTAGGGGGTTGTAGCCTCCTTCTGGTTGTAGCCAAAGAATTGGGGATTTGGAGCTTCCCTTAGGTTGTATCCTGAGAAACTAGGGGGTTGGAGCCTCCTTCCAGTTGTAGCTGGAAAACAAAGGAAGTTGGTGCTTCCAATGAATGTAATTCTTCAAGACATATAAGAAAAATCATTCAGTGGTTTTCTCCTGCTTTGGGTTTCCACGTAAAATCACTGGTGTACTGTGTATGTGTATGATTTTTCATTTGTTCATTGTTTATTTACTCTGCAAATATTGGATGATAATGCTACATTGATATAACACTTGCATTATATGGTTAAAAAGGATTAGATTTCTCTATTACTGATTCATCCCCCCTCTCAGTAATCCAACATAGAGAAGACCATTTTCGAACTCCTTTTTCATTATTTATTTTTGGTTGCTATTTTCTTTTAATTAAGTTGTGTTTCGTAAAGCAATGGTTGACTATAATGAATACGATGAAGCATACTCCGCTCTTGACCTACACTTAAATGCAAAATAAGAGACGTTGAACGGACACAAATTTTCAAAATCATATTTGTCTTTGTAATCATACTACCCGGGGAAGTGATGAAATATCTGCCTAGTGGCCTGGTAGAGGTAAATGGAAATATGGCTAGCTGGAAAGAATCACATGTACCTATGGACAGATCCAGGGAAAGCTCCACCTTAACAATTTCACCTTGTCAAAAAACAAATATCCTCCTCTCTAACTTACTGTTAGTATTTATGCTAGAAAAAGATGATCCATAAAAATAGTGTAAAGTCTGAAAGGGTATGAAGATAACTCCACCGGGGCTATGGACGCTCGCTGGCAGCAGAGCAAGGTCTGTGATGTCGGGGTGACTTCATCGGGGCTATGGATGCTTCCTGGCTGCGGAGCAACACCATAAGAAAGGTATGATAACTAAATGGCCTCATGCCAATGGACTACCTACCCGACTCTTTTATAGAAAGGACATGGATTACAACTAATAGGAAAGGGGATGGAAAATCTAAACCCCACAGGCAGATCCAGATTCATGAACCTGAGAACTTGTGTACACATTGATAGAAAAGGTTATGTTGAAATAATGGAATAAATCCAGATGGTTTCTTGAATAATTTGCACAAGTTAAGCACGCGGGAAGGATCATAGATTATGTTTTCTCCCAGAGAATCACCATTTGTTGAGCACTCAACACACCCTAAAAATTCTTTGTGAATTTTCACTTTTGGGTACCACTTTGTCATTCCCGAATGGAGTCAGTTTTGTAGGGATCAATGGATTTTTCTGTCGTTTTGTTTTATCATCGATCACATTTGGTTTGGTTTGAGGTTTGTTGACATAATGACCTTTTTCTCTAAGTAAGCATGGCATAAAGGCTAAATAAACACAACTTAAATTTGTTTTATAAAATAGCCGCGCGCCAATCGATGATTCTGGCCTGCGAAAAAATTTCCCTAAAAATTGTCGATGTATTGTCGGCATCGACGAAATATGGAAGATAAACTGTCAACATAGGCAACAACAATCGCCAATCACCGATATATCATCGGCATCAATGAAGAGGGAGAAAGGGCATGATAACATATGTTTAAAGAAAATCACCGATGCCGAAAAGAAACGCTTCGCATGTCGAGAAGGTCAAATCAATCGTCACGTGTTTTGCCGCGTAGATAGTCTGTATAGTTTGGTTATCACCCACGTCATCTTTTGATGTTCCCCGTGTCATATATGTACTTCCACGTCTGCTCTTCCACGTTAGCACTATACGATAGTTTAGGTCGACATCATAACTTTTTCCTATGGCACCAATGAAACAACGTTAAAGACAATCGACCGACACTGATGCACTCATTAACTACCGACAGATTGCTAGAAAACCAAATTTTTGGATTTAGATCGAACCTTTATCCGCCAATGATGATGATCCTAGCTGATCTGCGTTGTGCATTTAAAAATCCTACGTATCTCGGATTTTGATCATACTAGTCTCGTTGAAGTGCGAAAACGCTCGGGTAATTTGAGGAGATACTTTTAGCTAAGTGAAGAATGAGGTTTGCGATCTATTAGAAATTTAAGAGCTTCACGTAACCGATACCACGACGTCGCGCACCGACCAACTTGTAAAATTTGAATTCCCTGATAAAATCTAAAGCAACACACTCTTGCGCCGTAAGCCCGCGTTGCATTTAATCCTAAGCATGGTGTGGATTCTGTTATAGATTGTATAGATCATATCTATACTCCTGAATTTACGACTCGATGCAACAAGGTAAGTATGTTTTAAATTTACAAAGTCTATGCCCAAGCATGGCATTCCATTCACAAATGACTGATCTCCCAGGCAGACAAAGGAGCCAGAGAGAGCATCGAAGAGGTTACAACTCGTTGTATCACTTCAATTACTAGTAAGCCTAGGTTATTTCTTGCAACAAAGAAGTAAGCTTGGTCTTTATTGTTTTCATTTACGATTACGTCAAATAACGCTTGTCGAAGTTGGATCGCATCTCATTATAACATTTTGTGTAGGAAAATGCCTCTGCAAAAGCTGACGACCAGACACTCACCAAGAACGCCCAAAATGAAAGAACTGGAGATCAACGAAGGGTCAAAATCGGTGACCACATGGGAACTTGATTTTGTTTCAAAGACATAATCAATTATCTGAACTTCTACTAAGAAACAGTTTACCCAACCCCTAGTGTTTGGGGACACAGAGGAAAGCACTGGATCTAAAGTAATGCTCCCACACTGGGGGGATCTTTTTAACAAAATCACTCAGGAAGATTACCCGAAGTTTACACCTCACAACAACTCGGAAGTCAAGGTATTGGATGACCAAGTTTTCCTGAATATTAGGCGATCATATATGCACATGGTGGCTTGTCGGACCCCAGTTTTGGCCTGCATCGAAACCATAGGATGGATAATTGACCACGAAGATGCGATGAAATGCATGGTCAATAATGGGGAGGGTGAATGTGTGGGTATCTTTCTTCCAGTAGAGGTACAAAAATGCTACAAACTGAGAGACCCAGAGGAGATATTGAATATAGAGTTTGTGGTAAGGTTTTATGAGTTCCATGACACCAACAAGTTACTGGCCTCATGGTGGAAAGAAGATAAAAAGTTCACAAACAGGAGCAATGGCTGGTAGAACACGATAAATCTCAGAGATCCTTATATGTATTTAATGCTTTAATCTATCGATTGTATGGAGAAAAAGAATGCTCAAAGTTTTCAGAAGCGTGGATTCCATTAGCATATACCGTGGCAATCTCTGGGAGCTGTTTCAATTGGGGAGCCATTATTTCCAAACAACTGAGTATGAACATCCTACATTCCTAGACACCAAAAGATGGAGAAACATCAGTTTTCCACATGGCATCTTACCTGTTGGATGTAATCTGAGCGAGAAACATTTTTCGCAGGCATGAATTTAAGCAAGCATGTTGCCGAGTTACCCGTGCATGTTTATTTCAACATTTTGTGGGAAAATAGGTACAAAAAATTTGACACCATGATATGTGATGAGTTTATAGCCAGAGTGCAGTTTATTATATTTAGAAAAGAATGCCAGAGGCTTTCAGTGTCAGCCAAAAAGATGATATCCAAAGTTGGCCACTATTATTTTGAAGAAACAAACACTTATATCAAAGTGTTCGGGGCTATTGGTGCACCACACTTGCTCCCCGTCCATGTACCGAACCGTCTCATATTGAGAGAAATATTCTACCAGACCATCCTAAAAGGACATAGCACTTCTCTGGTGAAGGACAAGAAGAGGGAGTTCATACCCTATGGTTTTCATAATGAGTTTTATATGGTTAAAGACATTGTGCAGGAGAAACAAGAAGGATTGAGTCATCTTGAGTATCGGTTCCTTACATGTCGTTTTTGCAAGCATGATCCAAAAGGCCTGGTACTCCAACATGCGTCGTAGGTGTCCTCATGTTGTCCATATGCTCATGATAGCTTCGAAGATAATATCTTTACCGAGGGCGCCCAATATTGGGAGGAAGTGCTCCATAGAAGGGATAACCCTAATATGACCAAATTTAAAGCAATGACCATGGGTAAACAAGTTGAGATGATAGAGCAGACAACTCAAGAATCCATCAGGGGAAGAGAAGAAAATATAGCAGTAGAAGCGGTGGAGGCACGGACAAGGGGGATATTATTACTGCAAGAAGACGAGAGAGCTATGCAAATATTAGGGGAAGATCCCCCACTTAACCCTTTGGTAGGACCCTTGAGAATTGCCCCGGCTGATACAAACGACCATGAGGTAGAACTAAATGGCTCAAAAATAGTTCCACTAGAAGAGAATGCTAACCAAGAAAACACTATCCCCATGTCACCACATGCAGGATTGTCCTTGACTACTACAACTTAGTGAAGGTCAGCAAGAGCATCAAGCAGAAGGGTTATGCCTACTGTCCTTATAGATTTAATCATCATATACGACGACGAGGAAGAATTGGAAAAGTCACAGATAACCTCGATGCCAATCACATAGGAGGACGAACCAAGGGAAACATCTACTCCAACCTTCGATGATTTGGTCACAAAACCCCAAGAAGGAAAAATGGGAGTTGGGACCACTCTCAACACTGTTTTTCTCAATCAAATGGAAACACAACCATCAGGAGATACACAACCCCATGATGACAACTCTAAGAATGATATGGATATAGGTGAACAAGAAGAAGGAATGGGGCAGCCAGAAATCGACATCCGAATGGCTGAACTGTCATCCAATACCGACCCTCTTCCCACTTCACCATCTAAGGCAAAGACTTCATCAATTGAGGAGGACCAACAGAAGGGACAATATACATAAGAACATGACATTCGAGTGTTGATGGATAGTAGCATCGCCCGAATACAGAAGACAACTGAATATTGGCTACACATGGTCCAGGAACCCCGGTGGAAGATGCATGAAAGATGGGAAGAGTGTGAGAAAAGTTGGGAAAAGATTAACCAAGAAATGAGGGATATCGCCTTGCCATAGTTTGGCCCACTAGAGGATTTCATCGATTTACGTGACATAGTTAAGCGACATGCAGAGCAAGACCATGTATGTGAAACAAAGATTTCACAGGTTTCAAGCATGATCCCGGTCCAAGTGAAGAAGTTCATGGAGCCCCTGATTAAATCTCTCGCAGTCTTACAGAGAATGAGTGTCAAACTAATCAAGTACAAAGAACAAACAATTGAGATGAAGGAGGTCCTCTCCGCTCCGATGGATCAACACAATTTCCCTTATGCAAATACATGCAAAGATCTCTTCTGCAGGTGGTCAGAGTATGAAAGGAACAATCCACTTAAGTAAAATAACAAGATGATCTAAAGAGGAACAAAAGAGGATTGATAGATAAATTCTGCCACGTGTCATTTTCTTGACTTAACACAATTTTAGTAGTGATTTTTAGTTTAGTTATTTTTATAAATAAGAGAATCGACCTTGTGCACCAGGTCGATGGTTTTGGAGAGAAGGATTTTTTTTGGAATATTGTAAGAGAATTATTTCTGTGCAAGTTGTTTTAATTTAGAAGTTCTGTTTAGAACCAAAGACACTTATTTCATCTTAGGTGTGAATGTGATTGGAACGAAGGGGATTACCTCTATCTTCGAATTCAATATTTGCTACTGTATTGAGTAAGAGTTGTTGTATCTATTATTTAAGCTATCTTATAATGTTGCGGCAGTTCTTTTATTCTAATTGATGAATAGAAATTGATTGTGTTAATATGTGATTGATAGTAGAGCATTGAAAATTACTTTTCTTGCAATAATTTCTGTCACATATATATTTTCTTTCTGTAACCATTATCTCAGATGATGTTGAATGTACACAAGTCAAAATTGTATTATTTCTAGTTTGAAGTAGTTTAGATCTTCATTGTTTGCATGCTGAGGTATAAAGGTTATCCCAAAACCCATCTTTCTCCAATATAACTTAACTTCCCTCTGCCATTTAGTTTAAGCTTCACCTTTCATTTTCTCAAATGCTAGAAAATAATAAAAAGAGAACTGTATAGCCTGAGGAAAGGTTTCACAGAAAGACATATCTATCCGTCACGATTAAATCCCATCGATAGTTCCAGCCAGATCATAAATTTGGAGAACCTTACCACTCATCAAACACTTACGAGTCTATTTGGGCCTCTTAAGCGGGTTTGGTTCCCGCTGTTGAGTCAAAGGTATCTCAAACCCCTCAACAAAATTAACACCTACGTTTATTAATCCAAAAGGCATTGTCCTATAAGCATACCTTCCCTATTTCATGAAAAAAGTAATTTTTAACTGATTAGACTTAGCTACCATAACTTGATTGTAACTAGAAAACCCATCTAGTAATGAAAACATTCCAACACCAGAGACAACTTGTAAGATATGTTCCATTGAAGGAACAAGGTAGTTTTTTTTTTATCATATGCTTTATTTAGAATTTGAAAGTCCATGCACAATTTGATTTCTCTTGATTTCTTTATGATAGGTACTAAATTTGCAACCCAGGTAGAATGATATACATTGAAGCTGATAATTGCATCGAATAGTTTCTTCAACTCTTTTTGAATGAGGAATTTAAGGGTTGGATGCACCTTGTGTAATTTTTGTTGGAAAGGTTTAACATATTCTTTAATTGTAATAACTTTTTGTACGCTATTTGTATCATAAGTTTTCAAGTCTTCATAATTACAAGCAAAGATGTCCTTGTATTACTTGAACAATTGAATTTATCTTGCTTCTCCCTTTCTAAGTAGTTGGTACCCATATTGATATTCTTGGGATTTTCTTCAATGTCTAATTTGATCATATCATAACTCATAGAAGAGTTGTTTTTCTTAATATTCATGAGTTTTCAAAACCCGATATAGAAATTAAACAACTTCTCCTTAGTTAGGACTCCTTTTGAAATTGAATTGAACATGATATTGTCCATGCCATATTTACAATTTTGCAAGGCTTTCTCATGTTCCTCATTGTCTATAATTGCATCTTTAAACGTGCTCTTGTTGGTGAGGAATTTAGTGATTTGATCATCGTCATTAAATACCCTCCATTTTGTTACACTATATTTGAATGAGGGTCTAAAAATAAATGCAACATAGAAACCATCATTCAAAGGAGAAAACCTAGAAGTGGCATTTGCTAAAGTATTAGGGACTACATTCTTAGAGCAAAGAATAGAATTAATATTAAATGCATGAAAATTATTGATTAATTTCCCAAACTCTGATTCATATCTTTTTAAATGAGGAGAAAGATAGATTATGGAAATCTTTACTTGTATGACAATTATTTACAAGTCACCCAAAACTCTCAATCATTTTACCTTTCAATCAATAGATTTTATTAGACCTTGAACCAAAATCCCGTATTCATCTATGTTGATGGTGCCCTCAAACTCTAGTCAACAAGAAAAAACAGTTTGTCTTTTCTAAGGATTGATATGGATATAGCCTGCCCCACCTCCTTCACGTGACTAAGAGCAATCAAAAAATAAAATCCAATTGATAGTATCTGTGTCTAAGTTAGAGAAACTAGTGCTAGCTAAGGCTACTACATTACAATCATTATCATCAATCCATGTGAAATGAAGGAGTTCGAACCGTGTTTCTAATTCAAGAGGTGATTGTTGCTCTACATAACAACCAAAATTAGTTTTCTAAATACAATTTCATGAGACCGAATTTGTGAAATTAATAGGCTTATTTTTACCCTATAATTATGTTACAATATGTTTCATATAAGTCTCTCTATCCACTTGTTTTGGTTGTATTTCCTATTGTAATGTAGCCAAAGGTGTGACCAATTGATGGAAAAATATCCCTGCAATTTCTATGACTAGTCCCTTCTCAACAACAAACTGTAAGCTAACATGAGCATAATATCCTTAAGTTAACCAATTACTTTCATATCATACCTGACTAATTGGATGATTTGAGTAGTGCATTTGGAAGGAACAACCTTAATCCTTTTACAGATAGAGCAAGGCATCACATCAAACGAGGCTCCTAAATCCACCAAATAGTTGTGTACATTATAGTTAAATATCTCAAAGGTCAAGAGAAATTGATGGGTTTGTGATCTAGATTGTATAGAGAATGAAATGAAAGGTAGGAATATGAATGGAAACATACACACATAAATATTGTAGAGAGCACAATGATAAAGATAAATACAAATTCTATTAATGAATGAAATGGGAAAAGACTGTGAAATGCAAAGCAATACAAACTAGCTAGAATGATGGCAGCTTATCTCTGAAGAGATAGGTGTTGGCTACGCTAATTAGCAAGTAGATGTTACAAGAGGCAAAAATGGCCTTTTAATCCATGAGAGGCAAAACTTGTAAAGATACAAAACCCTAACACTAGGAGACGAAGCACCAAAAGGATTGCGGTCCCAGAGGTGGCTAGTTGATACCTCAACCCAAGGGGCACGAATTTTGCATACAATCTCCATTTGGGGCGCACGGAAGCTAATAAAAAAGATCTAAATGAGAAGTAAACTTGTTGGTAGGCGTGATAATTCCATAAAAACCTATGCCCCATAATGACCAAAAAACATCATTCAAGGCCTCAAAATGACCCTGAAAGTTTAGTCCCTGCAAAATTGTAGATAAAAAAATTGCCAGGATGGAGACCTGTGTTGAATCAGTGGAAGAGGTGGGTGGCCACTAATGTCTACCTAGATCATTCCTCCCCCATTAGGAATCAATGGTCCCCATTGCATCAAGTTCCCTCATTAGACAAGGAAACTTTTGTTGATTTTGACTCTCAGTGAGACACTTGCCACAATGAAGAAATTGTCCTGCTTTGACAACCTGATAGAGTTGTATGTTCTGTTGGAAGGTGCCCTTCATCTTAATTTCCATGATCTGATTCACTATAGCTTAATCAATGTAGTCATGATTGAGTTTTGTAGGGGCCAAATGCTTAGCAACCTTCAAGGTGTCCAACATAGGTGGAAAATATGGCCGAAGTAGCTACAAATTAAATATTGGGTGCAAGCCAAGGAAAGGAGGAATACTCAATTCAAAACCATTCTCATCCACAACCTTCATGATGGTGTAAGGGCCATATCAAAGTCGTTTGAGCTTCCGATGGGGGCCTGTGAGGCACTCTTTCTGCAAATGCAACCACACCTTTTCACCAACATGAAACTTGTGTGGAACTTGATGTTGGTCATGTCATTGCTTGTACTTGGAATTGGATTTTTGTAGGATATCATCAATCTGTTGTTGAATGTGTTGGATCTATTCAATTAATTTTTTTTCTCTATCTGCCTCAGTTTGAGCATGGGAGGGCTCTTTCTATGAATATGCAATGGGTATAACTACATCAATGGGGGCCAATGTCTGTAACGCCAACCACACTTGAAAAACATTGTGACCAACAAAGTTGTGGTGGGATTTGTTGTAGATATGTTGAACATATGGAAGGCTCTCATCCCATGTACGTGGATGCTTGGAGATGTAAATGTGTAGGATGTGCACAATCATCCTAATGACCACTTCTATTTGTCCATCTATTTGGGGGTGGATGGTAGTCGATTTGGTCAGTTTGGTGTTCATCAAAGACCACATGTTGGAATAGAAGGTACCAAGGAACCTACTATCCTTATTTGAAATAATGGTCCATGGTATATGAAAATGAATCAAAACACGCTCAAAGAAGATCTTAACAGTGGCTTCAGTTGTGATACTCTTATTACATGGTGCCAAAATGGCCATATTAGAGAACTGATTGATAAACACAAAGACACAATCATTACCATGCTTGGTGGATGAAAAACCCGACATGTAATCCATGGAGACTAAATCACAGGGATTGTCTGGGGTAGGTAGAGGAGTGTACAACCTTTTCTTCTCAATGACAAACTTAGCAATGACACATGCACTGGATGATCTAATATACTTTCTAACGTCCTATAAGAGTCTTGGCCAGTAGAAATACTTTTGAATTAATACTACTATATTCTCCACGTCGAAGTGTCGTACCACCAATGTGCCTCTGAAATTAGCATTTTCACGCTCGCTTGAAGGAACACAAAGATGGACTAGGTAATACAAAAGTGCATCTTGGAGGTGAAAGTATGGAACTTGTTTACCTGCACCCAGTGTCTAATATGTAGTAGCAAAGTTGGGGCCACTGTCATACAATTGGGGCCATCATGAGGTCTCATGCCCATAGGAGTTAAGAACCATGGTCAGATCCAAGGGCCAACTGAGGCAGTTTACGACATGATTTATTTTCCCCTTATTATACTTAATGTTTAGGTGGAATTGTTGCAGGTATGTGAACCACTTTTGATGGTGGTCATTTTGTAACTTTCCTTTTTTTTGCATAAGTTGCAAAGGATTGCGATTAATATGGATGATTGTTTCCTTTCCCAAAATATAATGCTTCCACCATTGGCATGTCTGCACAATGGAGTACATTTCCTTGTCATAGGTGGGAGACCTGTGAATAATATTCAAGAGTGTCTCATTGTGATAGGCCACCATATGTCCATGCTGAGTGAGGACTGCATTGATAACATAGTCGAAGGCATCTGTCTCAATCTCAAATGGTTGTTGCAGGTCTGGTAGAGTGAGGACTGGTACTAAGAAGAGGCAGTGTTTCAGATCCTGAAATGATTTATGTTGTGACTCACACCAAGAAAAATTGGCTTTAACACCACCCGTGTTCACTTGGATTAAGGACTAAGTGATATGAGACAACCCTAACACAAACCTATGATAGAAGTTGGCAAGGCCTGAGAATATAAGAGCTCTATTAGAGTTGTAAGGGATGGACAATCGTGAAAGACTTGGATCTTTGGTGGGTCCACATGTACCCCATGTTCATCCAAAATGTATCCTAAATACTGAATCCTCTATATGCCAAATGAGAATATCTCATGATTGGAATATAACTTGTGTTGTCATAGAGTGCTCAATATATGCTAATTCTGTTGCAAATGTTATGCCTAAGTTCTACTAAAGATGAGGTTTTCATCCAAATATACAACCACAAAAGATTCCATGACCGATCACAATATATCATCTATCATCTTCATGAATGTTACTGGAGCATTAATTAATCCAAAAGGCATGACCAACTACTCAAAAAGTCCTTCTTTAGACTTGAAGGCAGTCTTGCATACATTATTTTGTTCAATCTAGACCTACTGGTAGCCTGACTTCAGACTATACTTACTAAAGAACTTGTCACCCTCAAGTTGATCAAGAAGATCATCAATACACGAGATTGGGTATTAGTTCTTAACAATGATTTTGTTTAGGGTTTTGTAATCAATATAGATTCAGCATGTCCTATCCTTATTTTGTACCAATACAATTGGGATTCCACGAGGTGAGGATCTTGGTCGATTGTGGCCCTTTTGGATGAGCTCATGAATTTAATGTTTTATTTCCTCATTCTCAAGAAGAGAGCATCTATATATCAGGCCATTAGGCAAAGGAGCACCATATATCAATTCAATTGAATTTTTGACATGGTAGTGCAAAGGCACCTCTATAGGGGAAGTGAATATATCGATGTATTCCTTTACAATCTTGTCCACTTGCTTCTACTATGTAGAGAGGTCTTATGTTGAGGTGATGGAAATCACAGTGACCTTCCATTCGCCTTCTAATCAAAACATGAATATGAAATTTTTTTATGGTTTGAGAGATTACCTTTCGTCATTGCTTTGCTGAGATCAAGGAAACTGCAGTAGTCGAGACTATATCTAGTACCCTTTAGAGTTGGCCTCCCAAAGTAACAATGACACTATGAGGCCTGGACTCATAAACAACATGAGGTTTCCACATATATGGTTGTCCTAAAAGAACATCACAAACTTCAAGTGGGAAGACATCACACAATACCTCATTTTTGAAGGGCTTAATGCAATAGGATGGGATACATTGTTGGATGATGTAGAGGTCTCCTCCTCGTCTCAACCAACCGATGGTGTATGTTTGGGGTTGTGGTGTTGTCAACAAATTCAATCTTTTGATGACCTCACACAAAATCAGGTTTTTTTGGTTACCACTATGAACAACGAAAGGCAGTGAAGTCCCCTTCACCCACATGTGTGAATGAAAGAGGTGCTCTCCCTCCTCAGGCTCCTCAAAATCTTTTGGTTGGATCTTTCCAGTTGTAATGGTACCACTGGGTTCTACGCTAATGATATGATTTCCCTTATCTTGCTCTAAATCAGAGTCTGAGTCTAAGCTAGAGTCTGATTATTTTTCTTTCATCCCGACCAACGATGATTTTTGGAGAAACATTCATCAATGTTGTGCTAGAGGATTTTGTGGAACTCACACCACTTTCTAGTGTTCTTCTTTGAATTCCCTTTACCATTCTTTGAATACTCATTGGATTTGTTATCATGAGGTTGACTATCATTGATCTATCCTTTGTTTTATGAGTTTGGGCCACCTTTACCATGATTTTGTTGCGACAAATGTGCATAACCAAACTCCCACTTATTCCTTTGGTTAAAATTTTTCTTGATTTTGACAACATATTGATAAGAGGCTCCCAATGAGGATATGTCCAAGAAATACATCTCTATTTGGATGTACCTGTTTATTCCATTACGGTACTTCAAAACCAAGTGCCACTCAAAGTCTCTGATACCCAATTTTGAGTGCAATGTATGGAAGATATTGGTGTACTCTGACACTGTTTGGTTTCTCTCATGATGTAGAGTTTTCCATCTTGTTGATATTATGGTAGTTGTGAGAGGTATTAACCTCCATGTGTAACCTTTGGCTAGAATAGAATATTTCAGAAGCAAGAGAAACCCTAAACAAATGTGTAAAAACCCTAGAAGACAAGTCAACTTAGTAAAATAATTAATATTAAAGTATTAGCCTCTAAAAGGACAAGTCGACCCAGACAAGTGACAAGAATCGCTATAAATAAGAGATGATCTAGCTCATTTGTACTCACCTCACTCACTCTCTGAAGTATGGCGCAAGTTTGGAGCTGCAACTACAAGGATGGAAGGTGGATCTTTTGGGGTAGTTCTTGGTCTCTCTCTCTAGCGCTATCTAGCCTAAGATATGCACCCTATCTTCTAGTATCTCTTGGTGACATCTTGGAATATATTGGTGGTATTCTTGGCGACGTCTTGGAAGAAGTGCAACTACAACTGCTACAGTTGGGAACTGGTTTTAGTCCGTGGTTTGGGACTTTCTATCTGGTGCGCTATCTTTGGAGAAATATGCACTCTCCTGGTTATCTATTGGTTCTAGTGTTGCTTCAAGAATCATTCTATCTGTCAAAGGTTATGGTGCTCGGGGGTGGCTTTGTGCCTATGGTTAGGTGACAATATTGTGATATTGTCTATGGTTAAATGAGCACATCGAATATTTTAACAGGTTATGGGCCCACACCAAATTCAGGACAGTCTAACTGTTGGAAGGTAAAGTGGCAGTTCTTTGTTAAGCTCATTGTGGCACCAGTTGCAACTGCAACTATGGTTTCTAATTGTGCAGCTGCAACAAACCCTAACCTAACTCTTTGAACACTTCAAGTGAGAAGTTTGGCATAATTCTTGGAAATTCTAGTGCACCTTAGCCTAGCGCACCTCTTGGTACTGTCAACTAGAGAAAATGTCAAGTTTGAGTTTTTGGTCAAAGTTAAAGTCAAAGGTTGACTAGTCAAAGTCAAAGTTAAAAGTTGACTTTTGGTCAAAATTGATTTTGTGGTCAAAGTTGAAATTTCAGTGTTTCTAACTTGTTCTAATAATTGAACCTATTTTATTCAGTTTCTAACCTCTTCTTGTCAAGATGGTGTCTAGTTTGAGATTAGAAGACAAGTTGAACGATGCTGCCAATTTCAAAGGGAATGTACAAGAGACCTTGTCCAAGAAGTGATCTTGGATTCGGTACATTCAGAGGAATAAACAGTTGAGGCTCCAGGTTCTAGGTTCAATTGATCAAATTGTTAAGTTTCAATTTGCACATATCAAGTTTGATAGTTTCTATAGTTGTGACAACAATCTTTGAAAGGTTATATTACTGTTAGGTATACTTGATTGCATGTAAGTAATATTGATATAGATGTTTGTTGCACTTGTTTGCAAAATTAACTAACATCTCCTCTAGGAGATATTTCTTGTTCCTGGGAAGGTCACCCTGGTAATCCTATGATCCTTGTTACCATAGATATGTTCGTATGAAAATGTTATTGGAAATACTTTTTCTCTTGTTATTCTTGTTCCGAGCAGGTCACAAGTGATAGCTCTGAGAAGGAGCTAGAGTGAAAGTTGCAAACATGGAGCAGATGAATCCATCAAGTTGTGACACATGTGATCTCACCAAGTACCAATTCTAAAGGAAGCGTGGTAAGAAAAATAAGTTTTGGACATCGTTCACTCAAATGTGTGTGGACCAATGTCAACCTCCTAACAAAGCGGGAGAGTACACCTCAGATGATTTCAAGACATTCTACAGAAAGATCGAGATTAGGAGGTGTAAACGTGTTGACCTACATAGAATAGATCTAGCTAAACAATGATACACACATTTGCAGAGAGAATTGGAAAAAGAAGAAGAAGGAGAGAAAGAATGGAAAGAATTCTCATTAACCGTTGTGAATAATGAATAATTTACACATGATATACTCTGTATAACTCAATGAGTTCGAATTGAGGTGAACCAAGTCGCCATAGTGGTGGTATAGAGTGATTTGGACACACACCAACAATTACAGGAGTGAACTTCCACCTATTCTAGTCTCTCATGCAATTACGAGAGTGAACTGCCACCTAGTTGAGTTAACTAGTTAACTAGTCTTTAGTTAACTGACTAAACACAGAGTAGTGAGGAGTTAACTCAGGGAATCAAGGATAATGTGTCACTTTGGTGATGATACCAAGGCAAGGTCTAATTAGCATGGCGATGATCCCAATGTTGCATGGTGATGATCCCAATGCAACATCTAAACTCAACTCAACTAGTCAAACTGAAGTGTCAACTGAAAGAGAATATTCTCCAGGTGGAATATTCTCTCCTAAAATATAGGAGACTAGATAATGACTAA